>OV725078.1:54551636-55151636 GCA_928085145.1 Nezara viridula
GGAGCCTAGAAATATTCATGATTCTATAAATGACCATCTAATCCCTACACTAGCGGATCCAGGATTTATTTTTGGGGGGGGAGGGCTTAAGCCCGAAAGTTGTTTTTTTCATAAAAATAACAATAATTACTTTGGAAAAAAAGAAAGAAACTAACTACCTATATGAAATGGTGTTTAAGTGATCCCTAAAGCTCTTTTAAATGTAATTACACGAACAATAATACTTTAAGAGATACTTTTTTAATATTTTTTTCGATAAAACATGGTTATATTTTACCATTTTGGGGGGGGCTTCAGCCCGAAAGCCCCCCCCCCCCGTAGATCCGCCCGTGAATCCCTATAAAAACGCATTGGGCGAGATTGAACGATAGCTCGAGAGATTCTGATGGTCCTCCAGAAACGGCCATAAGAATGCATAAATTTCAATGAAGGATATTTGGCGAACATAGTGTTTAAAAAAATAATATTTCCTTGTTTCGCACGCCTTTTTCGCAAATGGATATTCTCTTATTTACAAACAGAAAATCAGAAGGGAATTTGATGTTGTGCCCACCGACTCGATAGATAACGGCGCCTCTTCCAGCCTCATGCATCCCCCAAGATAGTTTTTGCTTTATTGTTGAAAACTATGTCGACATATTATTTTATTTATAAATACCATACATATTTTATATATATTAATTGAGCTTTTTTCTATAATTTCAAATTTGTTTCGATATAAAAAAACGATCTACTCCAATATACCTCTCCTCAAAAATTGGCGCCCAGGCAATTGTGCTTTATCTGACTGTGCCTGAAGCCGAGATTGTGGAAAATCAATACAATAAAAATTCTTTAGTTAATTTAATTTTGAACTCATCATGTTAATAAGTCTTAATTTTTATTAATACCATTATTTTCTTATCTTAGTGTTAAACGAAACATTATGATCCTATAATTAGAAAAAAGTTTAAAATTAAATTCATATTTTATTTCACACATATTTATATACAATCATAATTTTTTTTTCTGAGTACAAGCAATTAAGTATATCGAAGAATAATAGATTTTTCATTAAAAGTCTAAAAATTATAAACATCCTCGGTATAACATAAATGTGACTACAATTAACAGGCAATGTTAATGACTGCAATCACTAACGGATCCAGGATTTAATTTCTTGGGGGGAGGGAGGGGTTCAGCCCGAAAGATTATTTTTGGTATGTATACTTTAGGATAATTGCTTCGGAAGAATGAATGAAACTACCTGTATAAAATGGTGTTTAAGTGATTCTTTAAGTCCTATTAAATGTTATTAGACGAACAATAATACTTTTAGAGATTTTTTTTTTCATAAAACAGTTATATTTTACAACAGGTGGATCTACAGAGGGGGGGGGGGATTTTCAGGCTTAAGCCCCACCCCCTCCCCAGCCCCCGTTGAACCGCTTGTTACTGCAATTAACAATGATTATTCACTACATTTATCCTGAGGTGCTCAGAAGGGGGTTTCATGGCGCAAAATGCGAAGAGTTATTTTGACTCAAAAGAACTTTGAAACATTTATTTCCAGTATGTATGGTATCTCTCACATGAGAAAAAAAAATTGAAATGATTTTCAATAAATATTTTAACATATTTAAAAATAATTTTATAAATAAAATAGATATGAAAGTAAAAAGAGATTTAATCCTACTTTAAATAAACCATACAATCATAATAAACCCTTTCCAAATAAAATAAATATAGATATAATCAAAATAATTAAATGTTAAATTGTAAAATATTAATGATTAATAAGTCATTTTATATGGCTTAATAATGGTGTAAGAAAAAAAGAAACTTTACCATGGGAGCCATGGTTGTGGAAATAATAAAGGTTTAGTGAAATGTGTACAGCCCAGATTATTTTAGCAACTAAATCAGAACACCAACATAAATACAGAAAAATATAAATTATATATATAAATATATATATATATATATATATATATATATATATATATATATATATATATATATACATATATACATATAATTAAATGATTGTATCCAGCAGTGATTCATGCTTAGTTTAGGAATGACCAGATGGGTTCCTGCAGAAGTTGAACACTCCTGGAAGGTTACTAAACATATACAAAATTAAAAAATTGTGCAAAGAAGTATACTACCTACTACAAAAATGATCCTATAGGATTTTGTGTTTTGAATCTATTACTCAAGATCGAGATAGATCTGTTGACAACTCTATTTTCCCTTAAACAGAAAAAAAAAAAAAATTAATCCTTAAAATCCTAGCCCTAGTGATAACAGGTAAATTTTAAAAACAGTTTTGTTTTTTTAACACTGACCAAAGCAAGTAATTTTTTTTTTGTTCTTTTTATGGCATCTAATAAAGAATATTTTAAAAATCTCTGAATTGTAACTATGCTACTTCTCATATTGATGCTGAGAAATTATTTCTAATTAAAATTTTTAATAGATTCAAGTTTGACATAATGTGTGTGTGTTTGTTTACATTTGTTATTTTAGAAAATATTAACTGATCGCTGATTAAGAAATAAATTTTCTATATAATTTTTATTTATCTTGATGACATACATCATTTTTAAACAACTATACAAAGAGTTCCGCATCGAGTTATGAGAAGATAAAATTTGAAGTTTCAATATCCTATCAGTATCCAAAAATATTCCATCATCTATGTCCACAAGCTTCCCCTCCTTGTAAAGGGTTCTCGCCATGTAATCTTAGATCCCCGGGACCCCTTCTTGTTCCGTAGAGGTGGAGTGGGGGTAAGAAACCGGTGGTGGGGATAGCCTTAGGAGTGGGGCCGCGCCGCTGAAGAACCGCCAGAGTTGAACCGGTGACAATCGGCTCTACATTCCATCGGTTAGTCACGCCTTTAGCTCTGTAAGTGTCTCCTTCATATTGTGTGTGTGCAAGTGGCCAAGGGCCGCCAGGACTTGAGCAAAGTATCAACATCACCTGCCAACCATAAGTTTTTTGTCTGATAAGTCTTTGCGGCTCTTGATTTCTTCTAACTTATAAACTAACCTAAACGACAGCGATAGTGTGAGTTAGGTTAGTGGTATTCTGTACGCCAGTGAAAGTGTACTTTTAATTAGACCTTATTCAGGTACGACCATATAATCATATTCAGAACGTAAGTAAAATTTTATTTTAATTTTTAAAAAAGGGGTTCAATAGACAAAATTTTGAAAAAAAGAAAAAAAAAAGCTTTATCCAGAAATTTAACCGGTACCTGCTTCAGAGGAAACATGTATTAGTCCTCCAAACGCAGATACAGTTTAAGATATTACAATATTTTTTTATTCAAATCACACCTGTATACAAAAAGATATGACAGGAGGAGAAAAGGTGTGTGATATTTCAATAAAACATATAATTTTTCTTATTCGAATATTCTTTTTTAAAAAAAATTAATTTAACTTTCATTCTCATAAAAATTTTATGTTTTTTATCTTAAAAACATAGCTTCAATTCAATAGAAATTTATATCAATATCAAGTTTTGTAGAATATATTATTCAGTTCCAAGTTTTATTGAACAGTTTGTGTTAAATAATAGGAATACATAAACACCTATAATATTTGAATTTTTTAACTTCACTAACGAATGGCAATGAGTTATATATAATAAAACACAGACTATATAACTGATAGACAATGGTTACCCAGAATAATATTTTAACAAAGTTTTTTTTTTTTCATACTTTGAAACTTGAGATTTAACCATCTAAGGGGTGGAAGACGCCAATACGAAAATAGAACGGAGTTATTCCGGTTAGGCTCGACTCCCAGTGGATAACATTCTTAGCTCTTGGCTTACGTACCACTGCCACCTTCTTTAAAAGACATATAGACAATATGCATTTCTTACTAAAAAAAAAAAAATATCGTTAAGAAATATTGAACATTTTAATTTTTTTTTTTACCTATAAAAAATTAATAAAATTATATTACAACCTATACGATTCAACTAGCAATTGATATCAATATGTTTAATTTATTAAATGTTTTTAATCAGATGTTAACTACAGTTTTAATCCTGGGGATACTTTTTGTAATACAAAAAAAAAATCTGAAACTAAAAAAAAAATTATACAAATGCTTAAAAATAAAGTATAAATTTCATAAAACTAGACGAATTCTGATTCCAATTTCTTTTTAATATATTTTTTTTACTCTTGGGTATATTTAATATATATAAATATATATTTATTTGTTTTTTTCTCGATTTCCATGTATAGTATCCTTGTTCAAATTACAAATGGAAGGAGGGAAGCGCTGCCAAAATCCTTTTGAGAGAGAGGGGGAATAAAAGATCAAATGACCGACAAACTGCCTCCCAGCCTAATTTTGGAATTGAAACCAGACTTCCACTGAATATTTCTATTCTTCTATTCTTACACTTAGCCCCCTCTCTACTATTATTAATTTTTCTCGAGTTTGATACTTTTTTTTGGGTTGCACGGCTTTCATAAAGGAATTATTCGATGTACAATCCTTATTATTAGTTCGCATTATATTTTTAACAGCTATAAAATTGAAAAAAAAAACAAAAAAAAAAACAGCCACCTTCCGATTAATAAATGTTCTAGTCACATAAATAGGACGTGAATCGGAATCATATCTGAAAAATAACTCTGGTACATGTTATAGACGTCCATTCACACTTAAAATAACTAACAAATAGAATTTTATTAGGATTCTCATTTAATGTATATTACTAAACTATATTTATAAATAGAATTTATTCTTCTTCAAAAACCAGTTAAGACTTGGAAGTAATAGGGTTTGCATGTAGTACTACGTAATGAATAATATTGACTTTGACTGAAGCAAACCGGTGTCCTCCCCGGGCGCCAAAAAAAATAAATACAGTTTTTAACAAAATTAGTTATTTTTAAAAAAATGATTCAATAGATTTTTCAACTGCTAGCGTATTGAGGAATGGGTGGGGACTGGAAGGAGATTACCTGGAATAGTGAGGGGGAGGGAATCTTGTTGTTATCTCCTCTCACCATATGACCTAGCCACGTCACTGTATGATTGAGGTTTTAATGTTTTTAAATGACTATTAAAAATTAATTTAATTGAATGGTTATGACTAAGCATACTAATTGCGTATGCTTTAAATAAATTTTCATTTAAATAAATAAATTAAATTTGAATAAAAAATTATTCAAGTTGTAATAATAATAAAAATAACAGATAACAACAAGTTTAAATAAATTTTAAGAATCACTTCTACAAATATTCACTAACTGGGCTTATCCTGTTCCATAATAATATATTTAAGGATTTATTCATATTTAGAAAACAAAACGAAAATAACCTAAATCCAAGATATCGCAAGAAAAAAAAAAAATATATATATATCGTATCGTTATTTTTCAAATGTATCGAAAACAAAATTCCGATATTTCTATAGAGTATAAAATATTAGGAATGTTAATATCGATAAATTTCAGGTCTCAATGTATTTAATCTTTAAAAGAAGGAGGATAGGTTTAACATTAAATTGAAATCTTAAAATTAAATTTCCTTTTTTGTACATTAAAAGAAAAAAAATTACAATTTATTTCCATTAATAAATTGATTCTTTTTTGACAAAGCTTCTCAAGTAAAAACAATTTGTTGTTCAGTCTCACATGAATATAAATAATTATTCCACATAGTTTATTACTAGAAAACAAACATTGTTTTCGGAAAAAGAAGTCAATAAAAGTAAGGATATCGGAAAAATATCGTTATATAGCGACATTTTTGTCTGATATTTTTTATAGATTTATTGATATTAATGATATATTTGATATTAAACTTTAACTATCGAAAACAGATATTTAAAAAAAAAAAATTTCCACAAGGAAAGGTACATGGTAAGCACATGAAAATGAAATTATTTTTAATCATGGTAAAAAAACCTGTACCACTGTAACTCATAAAGAGTCTTGGATTCATTACTTGGTAAGGAAATACTGATTTTTAATCAACGGTTGTGCAAGGATATGAATGAGATCAGGTTCAACCACCAGGCTTTCAATCTTAATCAATTATTTAATTAACAGTACCCACTTAATGGAGACTGGGTGTGCCCCAGGAGGCTCTCCCGAACGAAAGGTCGATCCACGGTCAACGGAACTGAGTAAATAATTGCCATCAGCCGGGATCCGAACGTCAACGTAACACAACGCTAAAACAGAATAGTTCTTACTATTTATTTATTTGTTTAAAGTCATTATTTTAACTTACCAAATTCATTTAATATCTGTAAACAAATAACCAATTGAGCAGATTTATTTCAATCTAAAAATACAAATTCATTCAAATTTTTCATCTCTTCAGAAATTGACATACTAGGCTAAAACGTAACTCCACTATGCTTAAATTGCCTCTTTAAACAAGAAATAATTGTTATTAAACATATGAGCATAGTCGTAGTTTAAAACTATTGGGAAGCTCCAAAGCTTAAAAATAAAACTTTATTTCTATAAATAATATTTGTTATTATTTCTTAAAATTGCGTTCCTCTCTAAAAGATCATGTAATAATAGGGTTGAAGGAACCCAGTAATATCATATATTACCATATGCGGCATATCATATACCAATTTACGCCAACATTAGGGATAATTCTCAGGAGTGGGAGAATGTTTTGAGGAGGGCATTTGACCTACATCGATGAACTATCTTATTGGATAACTGAGTTACCAATTGGATTAAAAATTAGAAATTTGGTTTTCGGAACACTGATTTCATGAACAACATTAGTAAAAGCCACGGCAGTGGACCTTGCCCTAAACAGAAATAAGACTACACAATTATTTATTGTTGATGACAGCAATCATAAAATATTGTTTTTAATATTTTTTTATGAGGCTATATTTCTAAATCGTTAACATGATAATTTCATAAAATGATAATATAATATATTATATTAAATACCGAATAATACCGAAAATTAAAAAAATAAAATAAAATTATATATATATATATATATATATATATATATATATATATATATATATATATATTAATTTTCGGTTGAAATAGTTTTCATAACTTTAAGGGTATTAATAATGGTTTCATGATTTAAGATCCTTATGAGAAAGGCCGCCGAACTCTGATAATTTATACCACGGGCGGATCTTTGGGGGGGAGGGGCTTTCGGGCTGAAGCCCCACCCCCAACATGTTAAAATATAACCATGTTTTATAGAAAAATATATTAAAAAATTATATCTTAAAGTATTATTGTTTGCGTAATTACATTTAAAAGGACTTAAGGGATCACTTAAACACCATTTCAAATAGATAGTTTGTTTCTTTCTTTTTTTCCAAAGTAATTATCCGGGCTGAAGCCTCCCCCCAAAAATTAAATCCTGGATCCGCTAGTGGTTTATACAATAGTCAACCATACTCATTTTATCAAAATTTGAATTTCTACTATGTTCTACCCTTACTATCTAAGTGGAGGGGGAAGGGGATAAGGTAGGAGTTTTAGGACGATAAATTTCGAGATTATTATGCCCCTTTATTTTCAGTGATTTTCAATTTAAATGGCTATTCAGTTATATCCACTTAAGGTCTCATGATTAACTTTTTTTTTTCTTTTTTATTTAACTATATTATTATTATTTTATTTGTTATTATTCTCTCAAAGTTTCATGGAAATTGAGTCATATCCATAATTCATAGTCGGATATCGAGGACTTAAGCGGCCAGAAACTTTCCAATGCTATCATAATACTAACATTTCATGTAAAGGCGTTATCATCTGCTTCTATCAAGATAAGATCTTAATTATCAACGGTATATTAACCAAACAATCCTGAAGATTAACAAATATAAATAATTAATCATAATCACATATTATCTGGCATTTTATCAATAATTCTTCATATTTTTTTAACAGTACCTCGAAATAAGGATTCAATAATTGACCTTGTGTGACAATATTCGAAGTTACGAAAAGAACTTTCCATTTATATTTTTCTTAAATTCCATTATTTTGTATGTTTTTATTTTATTTTAATCTTATTCCAATACATACATTTCATCAAATTTATTTGTATGCTTTTAATTTATCTTGATCAAATATATTTAGTCAAAATTAAGTAATAAAAACCTGCTGGTGAAAAGGATTAGGTTTTTACAGATATTAAATTAATTTGATAATTTAAAATAACTTAAAAACTTTTCTGTTTTCATTGGATCTATATAGGACAGCATATATTGGATACTTATATATATATATATATATATATATATATATATATATATATATATATATATATATATAGGACAGCAGAGGTGTCCAAAAGACCAGCAACTAGCGCCATAAAAAATTTTGAGGGACCATATTTTGGATGTTTTTTTTGAATTTTCGGAATGAAGTTTCATACTAAGGGACAAGGGGAAAACGTGGAACAGACCGCAGCAAATGTAATTGTATATCATCTACGATTTTTTTAAATTTTACCTTCGCTTACTCTGTATTTACGAAAAGGTTAGGAATGAAATATCTTGGGAGTAGGGAGATAGGTTAATCTTGGTGAGAATGGCACTCCTGGACCATTTATACGGTACATTTAGGCATTGCTTCTAAACCAAGCCTAGAGTTATGTTACGTAGACGTTTTCTAACCTATACTACAATTACGTTCTCTTGTGTGGCCTGGGCGTATCTCACCATTATTATTAGGATAACAAACCGATCACTATACGCGTGTAGTTTTTTATTTTGTTTTTATGAACCTGAAAACGTTAATGTTTGCTTTTAGATAAATATATTATTTAAAATAAATATAATGTCCTAAATGACGAAATGAAAACACGTTGTGAAAGGATTCAACTCTTATAAAAATAGGATTTCGTTTGATTTGTTTTTGGATAGAGAAGGAGACAATTCCTGAAAGAAAAAAAACTTAAATGGTATATTTATTATAATATGCATCTGTATCTTATATAACAAATGCATCTTATGAGCAACAGATGACCTAAAATAATTTGACACTTTGTTTCAAAAACGATTAGTAGTAATAATATAAAACCAGAAACAAGCTTATATGTATACATATATATGGACTAACAAGTTTATGTACGACAGGAAATTTCTTGCGGGCTCAGAGTGGACGAATGCTTTAAAATTAAACGTCAACTATGCTCCTCTCCTTAGAGTTGCAGGGGCAGGAAGCTAGGCAATTGGAAATATATCACTCCTCTGCCGAAAATGTGGTCGGGAGTCAGAAGCCCAAGCTCATGTATTGGACAAATATCCGAATAGCTCCTTATCACCAGCTGGCACAATAATATTAAACATCAAATAGCCGAATTCCAGGAAAATAAAAAGTATAGATGCTTTTTCGAAGTTGATTGCCTGGAAATAGAAGTCTCAGAAAGATTTGTGGATATCTTAGCTTTTAGTGCGAAAGGAAAGGAGGTTGATAGTGGACCCAACAAAAAGGTTTTTGTTGAATGAAGGAATCTTTTTAAAAAAATGCATTCCATATCTATTCAAAAAATATTGAGAGGAATTTGGTGAACGAGAGTTTTCGGTTCGAGGACTTTTGTTAGTAGGGGAACAATTCCTCTTTCAACTGGTAATTTTTTTTTAAGAGCTCTGGGAGTGAATAGGAATCAATTGTAGAGTATGTTAGAATCCGTTAATTTGGACTCGCTAGGAATTTTGCATCTCTACCTATATTGATTCTGGGTATAGCGCTGCGAATTCTAGAGACCGAGAGAAAATAGGAGGAAAAGAAAATGAAGAGAATGAGAATAACAAGGAAATCATAACCTAGGTTATTTAGGATGATGATTCCGTAAAAGTTAATATTGTTTTGTTGTTTTCACTATCATATCACAATACTGATCAGTATGCTGTATCGTTTAGGAAACAACCTGATACAGTTGAGCAGCATTGCAATTTTATTGTACTTTTCTCTCTTATATTTCCTTTCTTTTTTTTTTTTTTTTTTTTTTTTTTTGTTAGTTTTGTTTTCTGATTTTCTTGGACTAAGTATAGTGGTAAGATGTTGCACATGATAGTAGCCAACTTGAGAGGTCAACTCAAAAAATAAATTTAATGAATTAATACTATTTAACAATAAAAAATATTGATTTTTAGAAACTGCTTCAGTAGGACTTTTAATTTAACCGCTGATAAAAATATAAATCAATGTAGAATGGTGAAATTAAGGTAACCTGCTTGTGATAGAATAAAAATAGAATTATTTCGATTGTAAGTTCACGTTGACATAAACCCTCCTTATTAAATGGTGAATCTGTAAAATTGTTAAAATTTGCAACACTAAAGGTAAGAGCTGTCCAGAGTTATATATAATACCCAGGTTTACCTTAGTAAATGAATATTTCCCTACAAGATAGCGGTAACATGCTTGTACACGCGTTTTCACTAAACCCTAAATACATATATTGCTTAGGACCTAATGACCATAGGGTATTGTTTAAAAAGCTTATTAATTTTATTCTATGACAAACCCATTCATGAAACTGCTTGGAACAATTGTAAAAACACAATTGGAAAAGCAGTATGTTCAAGTTGAGTATCAATGTGGATTTACACCAGAGAGGGCCTGTATTCACCATATTTTCACTGTAAGATTGCTATCAGAGAAACAAACGGACAAGTCAAAAAGACTAAATTTAATTTTCATTGACTTGGAAAAGGCATACGACAGTGTGCCACGCGAACTGGAGTAGACCCTGGAATTTTGAACCTAATTAGAGAAATTTATACAAATAATAGGTGTCAGATGAAAAATTATTGTCCAGAGAATTCCAAAACGGAAAAGGATTACTGGGTGAAGAAATATATATATTTTTTTAATATCCACTTATGAAATATAAAAATCAATTTCGATTTGTGATAGATTTTTTTCAGGAGATTATGTTTTAGTAAATGAGGGTATGGAAAGTATAAAGACAGTAACGTCGAATTTCGAAATTTAAATTTTTTTTAAATATAAGTATTTTGGTCATTTAATATTTAACAATGATAGAAAGATAAATACAATAAATAGATAAGACCATAAATACACGAAAAATTATAGGCATGTAAAAACAACCTCAAATTCAAAAGATACGAATTTGATGTCTCATGATAATAACCCATATGCTTTGTTGAATAAAATTGGAACCCAACTCACATTATTTCATGTCCACATTTCTTACCAGGGATGCCCAGCCTACCCAAGGTCGATGGCACATGAACCTCCCTCCCTCTTCTCCCAAGATATTTTATTGCTTTCATCTTCTTAAAAACAGTTCAAGCTAAAGTAGAATTTTAAAAATAATAAGACACATGCAATGACACTTCCAGTGGTCTGTTCTTTGCTTTCCTCTTGTTCTCTGGTTTGAAACTTTTCATTTCGAAAATTCCTTACCTAGTCGAAATGTGCCCCCCTCCTTCAAACATTTAAATCCCGTTAAAATGTGACCCCCTCAAACATTTTGATGGAGCAACTTGCATCATGAAACCCCCGTGTGGGCACCCCTGTTTGTTCTCATCCCATGGGAACGAATACTAAAAGAGAACCACAGGAGAAGGATGCTTATTAACCCTTGTTAAAAATATATTTTTACACAATTATAAATATTTATATATTAAATTTAATAAAATTTGTTTACTTCCAGCCCCTTGCTCAATAACTGCCAACATGTCTGACGAGGAGTATTCGTGAGTATAAAAAAACATGCAACTTGTGAAGTAGAATGTCCTATCTCTCCTTTGATTCATTTTTTCTGTGATAAATCCTTATTTCTCCCTTATTCCCTCATGTAATGTCAGATATGCATATAATGTATTATGTCTTGAATGAGCATGAACTAAATATAATCCATCTTTCAGGGAGTCCGAAGAGGAGACGTAAGTATCTTTACCAACATATTTTTTAATTATAATTTATTTAAAGTTTTTACTTATATTTGAGTTATTTATTATGTAAAAATAAAAAGAATTGCATTGAATTACACTCATTTATCACATAAACAAATATAATTTGATTTTGTTTTATTTGTTTTATTTTATTTCGCGGAATACTAAAGTGTACCAGAGCCCGAGCCTCAAAAGAAGACTGAGTAAGTTCATCTTTAATATTTTAAATATAAATGCTTCCATTATCTTTGGCGTTGGTTAGGTGCTTTTGCTTAACTTAAATTTAAAAACTATTTATAAAAAAAGAGAAGACTTCTAAATCTCTGCCAAGACAGAAAACAAAAGTCTGCCTTAGCACCAATACAAAGTTAACTTTCACATTAATTACTAATCGCAGTATCAATATTCACGGAAAAATAAATTAAAAATTTATTCAAAGATCTTTAAAGCTATTAATTTTCAACATACTAAAAGCAATAAATAAAAAAAAAATACACCCATCAAGCAAAATAACACTGCATGACAGCTTTTACAAAGCAAAAGACATTTGCTACATTTAAAATAAATAATTTTTAATTTTCTCATATTTTATGTAATATTTATTTAACATTCACTAGTGTTGCCCAAAATCGATTTTGGTCTTGCAAAATGCAAAACCGCCTAAATGTTGCAAGACCAAGACCAAGACGCGAACTAGCAAAAAAAAAAAAAGTTACTATTATTACACAATTTTAGTTACTAAGTGTAAAAAATTGTTAGTACCAATATGCTTTTGCATTTAACTCTTCTATTACGTTGTCCGGAAAATAATGCAGGATTTTGAGTTTTCTTTAAAAAACCCTCTATATAGCAAACTATTTACGTTTACTGGATTATTCATTTGTATAAATGTCAACACTTATTAATCCTCTTCCAAACGATGGTGTTTGTTTAACTCTACAGCATTTCTCTGCTTAGAA
This sequence comes from Nezara viridula, assembly GCA_928085145.1. Classification (NCBI taxonomy): domain Eukaryota; kingdom Metazoa; phylum Arthropoda; class Insecta; order Hemiptera; family Pentatomidae; genus Nezara; species Nezara viridula. Next base: position 54,564,497 of record OV725078.1, read on the forward strand.
ATAATTCATTTTTTACTAAGATGTCAATGAGTGATTTTCGTATAATTTTGTTTTACGAGTTTAAACTCGGCCGGAATGAGGCCCAGGTGGCCAGAAACATCAATCAAATGTGGGGCGAGAGCAGCTTTAATGAGTGCTCTGTTCAACGGTGGTTCAAACAATTTCGGGAGGGAGACTTCAGCCTTGAAGACAATGAAGGTCATGGAAAGATTTCCTCTTGATGACGATGTTCAGCGGGGGACGATGACAACCTGAAGGCCAATGGAAAGGTAAAAAAGTTGTATTCCACACACATTAAAAGACCGCCAAAAAAACTAGCGTTATGACGTTTGTGCTAGACTTTTTTGCCGAAATAAAAACGACCATTTTCCGTCCAGAATTGTAACTTGTGATGAAAAGTGGATACTTTAAGATAACAGTAGACGTTCTGGACAGTGGCTCGACACACAAAAAGCAGCAGAACATTTTCCAAAGCTCTCAACTCATCAAAAAAATGTGATGGTTACTGTTAGGTGGGCTTCATTTGGTTTGATACACTACAGCTTCGTAAATCCTGAAGAAACCATCAATACCGAATCGTATTGTAACAAAATTAATGCGATGCATCAGAAATTAGAAATAATGCAGCCATCTTTGGTCAATCGGAAGGGATCCATTTGTTGTATGACAAAACCCGGCCATATGACTCACGTGTGACATCACAAAAATTGTTGGAGCTTGGATATAAAACTCTACCACATCCGCCCTACTCTCCGGACCTCTCGCCTACGGATTATCATCTTTTTAGGCACCTGGACCACTACTTAGGTGACAAAAAAATAAATGGACAAAGGGAATAAGAAAATGCGTTTTTGGAGTTTATCAATTCTAAAGATGGGAAATTCTATTCCGATGGAATGGAAAAGTTGCCAACACGTTGACAGAAATGTATTGATAGTAGTAGAGACACTTTTGATTAAATAAAACAGTAGTAAATCTTTCTTTTTCCTTTATAAACCAAAATAGTGCATTTTTTTCGGACAGCAAAATAATTTTTCATTCTGGGAATAGTTAGGTTCCCCCATTCAGAAAAATTACAGTAATATCTCTATACTATGTAGTGGTAACATTTTTTAAAAATGTATTAAATTTCCGACAAAACTATTAAAAATTTTTTCTAAATCGGACCAGTTTTAGCAACATTACAGAGTATTGAATTTCATACACTGATTTTAATAATTGTTCACTTGCCCGTTTACATTGCTTTAGTTCTTCAAAGAAATTGTACTCCAATGATTCCTCTGATAGATTATCATGAAAATTCGTCTAATTCGATTGTTTTCATATATCCTAAATACTCAATGCCCTAAATTGAGGCAAAATGTATTTTTTATTCTCAATAAAATATTATTATTACGAACAAAAAAAAAATTCAATTGTTATTTTTAACGAACATATGTATATTTTTTAAATTTATTTATTCAGAAATATAAAAATCTGTCACATGGACCATAATTATGGTGAGATATGAACATTCACACGATATATACATAAAACATAAAATTAACAAAAGTACAATAATAACTAAATAATAATAAAAAACTATATAAATTAAAAAATAAAATAACTTAAAGATAAGCGAATTAAAAACATAAAAACACAGTCATATGAACTTTTTTTTTAAATTTATTTATTCAGAAATATAATAATCTGTCACATGGACAATAATTATAGTGAGATATGAACACATTCACACCATATATACGGAAAACATAAAATTGACAAAAGTAAAATAAAAAATAAATAATAAAAAAAAACTATATACATTAAATAATGAAATAACTTAAAGATAAGTAAATTAAAAACACTGTCATAATGAACATATTTAAAATGTTTAAAATCGGTAGGAAAGTCGTGTGAATGGACACATCAGATTTTAAATTTAAATAATTGGTGACATTGTATAGATTGTATTTACTCTATAACTCTTCCATTCTAAGGTGGGAGCCTATCACTATCTTTCTTGAAAATGCCTTTAATGTATTGTCAAGTAAATTTTAGTAATTTAGTTGGACTTTACTATGTTAATGTCAATAAAACACCTAAATGTACCTATCGTTTAGTATTTTTCTAAGATCTAATGTAACATGTTTAATAAAAAGCAATAAGCTAATAGGTAAGTGTAAGACTTGCAAGACTCTTGCACAAGACCAAGACTGGTTCATGGTCGAGTCATGGTCTTGCATTTGGGCAACACTAACATTCATATTGCTATAAACTAATAATTCGTCAAATATTAATATTTGAACACATATTGCTTTAGGACCTTTAAACACAATATTTGAAGGTTAAATATCTAACAAATACAAGTTGTTTCATATAAAAACAATATATTGTAGATATATGTATCAAATATTTTTAATCCAGGTTTAGGATAATTTTCACATTATTAAAAAAATATCTTGGAAATTCTATACTTACTGGCAATTTTAAATAACACTAACAAAATTTATTTTAATTTATTAACAAATGCCCTAAATATACTTATCATTTGTTAAATGTGAAAAGTTGGAAACTAATGTTTTTATTAAATATATGTAATCACACGATTAGCGATAGAAAGTTTTACACTTAACTTTCACTTAACTTAAAAAAAGGTTATTACACTTAGACTCTATAGAAAATTTAAATAGTATAGCAAACGATATAAAGGGGATTTCATTAGATAATGTCAGTTACCAACTTTTTACAGTAACCTTTAAGATGAAATATTTATTCAAGATTTATCTATATTGAGTGGTTACTTTTAATACATCCGAAAGGATAAAGTTTTGGGACTTTTATAATAAAAAAAAGACAATTCGTGCTAAATATTAAGAAAATTGCGTGTTTTTTCGGTCACACTATCTTTGTAGGACATTGTGTCATTATTTAAAACTCTATATGGCATTCTTAATTTTGAAAATTAGGCATGGAATTCAAATTCAGCAACCCCAGAAAACGTCATACTACAAGTTTTGATATGATTAGATTAATAACGAATGGTAGTTGATAAGCAAATGTTAGTTGAGGCATTCCTTCCTCAGAAAGTTGCTGCGAGACGGGAGGCACTGATTGTGACTGAATCTAAAATCAAGTACTTGGTTTAGGATCAAGCTCCATGATTGACTACTACACATAAATGTTTTGTTTGGCTCCTACAGCTTTGAATAGGACTCAGAATTTGTCTATCTGGGATCAACGGTAACCTGCAGCAACTATGTTGTAGTGGAGATTAGGAGGAGAATATTGGCTGCCAATCACTGCTGTTTTGGACTTCGAAAGAATTTCTTTAGCAATTTGATTACCAAATGAACAAAAATGACCATACAAAGGACTCTCATTCTTCTTGTACTGTGCTTTGGCTCGGAAATCTGGAAGCTGAAGACCAACTTCTCCTCACATTTGAACGGAAAGTATCAAACTGTATTTATGTGTGAACGAGAATAATGAACGGAGACTGAGAACCTATCGGGACCTGAATGATGAGCCAGAAGAAGAAAAAAAAAAGTATGAAGTGCAGTTTTCTCACTTTCTAGTATTTCCACAACCCAGATTCACTAAAATAGTAAGCTGCACATTGTTAATGAAGGAAGTCAAAAGCTGGGACTATTGAGAAAGAACACAGGTGGATCTACGGAGGGGGGCATTCGGGTTGAAGCCTCCACCTCCTTCCCAAAATAGTAAAATATAACGATGTTTTATGATAAAAATATTTTTAAAAAGTATTATTGTTTGTCGGATTACATTTGATTGAACCTCGAGAATCAATTAAACACCATTTCATATAGGTAGTTAGTTTATTTATTTATCTTTCAAAGTAATTATTATAATATATATGAAAAAAATCTTTCTGACTGACACCCTACAAAATTAAATCTTGGATCCATTAGAGAGACATGTTCTTTCTCACTATTTTTTATCATTTTAACAGTTCTGTTTGTAGATAAGCCCCTTTAGCTTCTCATTAGGACCAGGCCAAGTCTGGTCAGGTTGGCGATTGCTGAGGACCCCCGAGCTAGGGGATCCCGGAAGGGGCTCCAAAATAATCGTTTTATATTTTTCTAGTATGCCAAAAATAATTGTTTTGTATTAGTTTATTTCCTCAAGTTTTTCCAACATAAATGTTTGCACTTTTTTATCACCATAGGATGATTGGGTGCCCCCTCTGAAGGCCTCGAAGATCATTGTTTTGTATTTATCTAATACCATGGTATGTTTGTCCCTCAAAAAAATTGATTTGTATTTGGTTATTTTCTCACATTTTTGGCTCTCCACCAATGGGTCCAACAAAAATGTTCTTTATCAAGCGATACATTTATTTTTCTGATTTTAAGGTTCTAATTTTTTTTATATAACTTAATACCATGGCAATTATGAACTTAACTTCTGACCCAAAAAGAGAAGAATGTTAATTAATTATTATTTAATTATTTAAATCAATAAATAAATAATTTGTTTAATTCTGCAAATTTTTGGGATCCTTCCGTAGAATGATTGGGGGTTCCCATGTGAGGGCCCCGAATATCCTTATTTTGTGTTTATTTAGTACTGTTATTAAATGGCCCCTAAAATAATTGTTTTTTTTTATTTGGGTGAATTTATTATATATTTAAATCCCTGGAAATCAATTTTATACACACACACAATATATATATATATTGTCCCAATAAGGGGCCCCATTTCAGACTCTAGCCAAGAGCCCCCAAAAAAATATTGGCCTATAAAAAAATATTGGCTTCTCATGCATGACTTAGTCGATTTATGAATAAATGCTATACATCGTAATTATAAAAAAGTTTTGGTAAATTTATTACCAATAAAACACAAAACATCTTAAAATAGAAAATTAACAAAATCCAAGAGACATCAAATTATACTTCACATAATTTAAATAAAATTTGATTATGATTATAGATGAAAAATCTGAATTATAGATTTCCAGCTTAATGATACAACTTGGTTTACTTTCAGGTAATAATGGGTAAATAATATAAAAACATGGATATTTATCTTTTATTTTAACTAGGAACAAATAAAAATGTTTCGTAATTGTTGATGATAATTTTTTTTTCTTAAACTGTTAATACAGTTTTATTTGGATATACTGAATCCTCTATATTAATTGAAGATATGTCAACACAGCTGATTAAAGATGATTATACACTAACAGCTGTGCAAGATAGCCAAAATCCATTTCATCATTGTAACATTCTAATATATATTCACCATTCTTAATTTATTAATTAATTAACTTAAAACAATTAACATAACTAAACTAGTTTTGCTTAATTATAACATTTTTTGTAACTGTAATTATTTTTATATAGCTCTTTATTTTCATTTTTTTAGAATATATAATTTTTTTATATTTATGTATTTTTCATACCAATATCTGATAAACTTTTTTATAAATTAATATTTTTTTCTTTTTTAATTATTTAGTAGAGCTTTTCTTTTTTAACATCTAAATATTTTTCTTCCCACATTGAACAAATTATAGTGCATAATAAGTTATCATTAAATTATAAAAGATAATATTTATAAGTATAATCAGTTTTCATTTTGTTAAGGAGATTAAGTTATTAAGATCCATTGTAAAAATCAACAGACGAGTTACCCAGAAATTAATTTCCTTTTGATATCATCAACTTAATACAAGAACTTTAATAAGTACTTATTCATATATGACAATAAATTAATTTTATGGACCCTCAATTCCTTAAAATCAAATCAAAGGACAAGAAACAATTTTTACAAGATTTATTTTCACTTGTATTAGTTAATTAAAATAATGTAAATATATTATAAATATTTAATGTCTTCAGTTGTTTGTTATTTATTAATTTTACAATTTCTATTATAATTATTCTTTTTCTGTTTTTTAACAGTATCTAAATGAGCTTTTTTTTTAGTTTTTTAAAACATGATCCATCAGATTTTGATTGTTGAAATAAAAATGAATCATAAATGGCTTAATCCTACTTAAATGAAATGAATTATTCTCTAATGATAATTTGTTCCAAGGGATTATGTAACATTTAACTAATATATACTTTCTGTCTCTTTATAGGCGTAGACAATCTGAAAAGTAAGTTTCAACCGGATTTTGTGCATGAGCATGATTATACTGCTTATAATCTTAAATAGCAACATAATTGCTTAAGTAAACATATCCTATCAAGTTTTGAACAAATGCTTCAACATAAACTTTTTTTATTTATAACATTTGGTTTTTTTTTTATCTCGTAGAAACATCTCCTTGCAGAACAGGGGTCACCAATACTATATAATTATATTTTCAATTACTTCACGTTGATAATACTTATAATAACAAAGTAAACATGAGGAAATGTTTAAATAGTTTTGGCTGATTGAATAATTGAAACCTGTTTTAAAAAAAAAAACTATATATGAAATAAATATTCCCTATTTTGAATCCTGGTATAATAAATTAATTACTTCTTAAAGATCATTGTTGCAACATGAATCATTAACATTTGTTAAGAAATTATTTTACTTTTTGATTACTATAAGCACATTGCAAAATATCAATAACACTTTTTTGTTCTGAGTACTAGAACTGTTGCTACTTACATCAATTAATAATTGTTCAACAGTAGTCTTACTTTTTACAATAACTATACTGAAAAAGATTTAATCTTTGTTTTGAAAGTGATGTAATGTCACTTATTTTATCTTATTGCAGCAACAAATGAGAGATTTCATAATCTAAAAAAAAAAAAATAAATAAATGATTTCTTTCATGATATAAATACATTATATTTCAGAATGTTAGTCTAATAAAAATTATTTAGAAGAACCTGAATCAATTATAAAATAGATTGACTTAGGTTATATATATTTAATTGATTTGCAAATTTAATGATATTTTTTCTAAATAGTCAATGTAAATATTGAATACCTAAAAAAAATCATACATATTCTAAACAATTTTAATTTTAATATAGGTCTGAAGAAATATCTGATGCACTAATATAATTAAATAATTCAAAAAAACAATAAATACAGGTTAAAATAAAATTATTCTATTAAGAACCCTGTGAAGATATTGTTTATCATTAATGTAATGTTGTCACGTTTATAAAAATACTTGGATAAGATTTTACGTTACTGAAAATGTTGTAAAACTATTTGTTTTATAAGTTGAACATTAGAAATCTGGTTTATATGTTATTGAATTATTATCTTTAAGAAATGCCATAATTCTAATCATTAATTGAAATAATTTTGTTATCAACTATATGGTATATATTAATAGGAACAGATTTTTAAATTTCAAATACTCCATTACGTGATATTTAGTTTCTCATATTTCTGTTACTTTAATTTATTAATTATATTTTTAAAAAATAGAGATTATCAATTGCAATGACAAGTTATTTCTCTAATGATGCTGTTTATTTATTTAGTCCCTTTGAATTATATATTCTTTTTTTTTTTAGAAATTGTAGGCCTTATTTAATACATCAATTCCGGTATCTCCAGTTGAACGAAAATTTCTAATGTAAATTAAATTGGTATGAACATTTAGAAATACTCTATTAATACAAATTCCAGAAATGAGGAGTAATGAAAACGTTCTAAATTGATTTTTATGAGTGAAAAATGTCTTCATCTAGAAGTTAAACTTGAGGTCACAAATAATGAAATTATCTCAAATTTTTTTTCTATTTTATTTTTGACAAAAAATAATGAAATTTTGTTCTAAGAAGTAAATTGTTCTATATGAAAATCAGGTAAGTAAATGTCACAAGCAATTTACTTTTATACAATAAAATACATAATGATAAAAAGTGAAGCCTTATAAATAAGTATCTGTTTTGATATGTTTGCCTTAAACAATTTCTGAAAGTTTAATTATTTTATCCACTGTAAAAATTGTTCAAATTTTCAAGAATTAAATTTTATAGGCGTTACTACGATAAAAGTACGTAAACCAACCATGGATGATTTGAAAAAGGAAGTGAAGTGAATTGGTAAAAACATCACTTACAAAAATGATTTTTTAAATATTGTTTCACATATAATTAAGTCACACATAGGGTAGCTTTGTGGGCATTAAAAAACATCGGAATTTCATTTATTTATTTTTTTTTTTACCATAAGTACTGGATTCACCCGAATTGGTGACTCCTGCAGTAGAATGTTATTTATTAACAGTGCTATTTTATGTAAAGACATAAAGGTAAATAATGTTCAATATAATGAATGCTAGTTCACAATATTGCTATACTCTGTTTTATCATCCATGTTTTTTGTTGTTTTTTAAAAAATAAATTATCAATATAAACAAATTTTTAACACAAATATGCATGTTTTTGTGATTTTTTCCTCAGTTATAGTATTGATTTTTTTTCACGTTATTTATTTATTTTTTTCGTGGATGTCTCTTTTAATTTACATAAATAAAACAAAACTAATAATCATCATTTGAACCATACATTTTTTCTTTTTATTTATTTTTTTGGATTTTTGGAATTCATATAATCTATACATTATTCATAAATTTATTTTATTAATTTGTAATCATTTATTTATTTTAAAAATAAGCATTCTAAGAATAACCAGAGAAATTAGTCAATATTTAGATCAGCATTCTTCATAATCATTATTTTAATTGATGTAAATTGAATTTATATTTTTTTTTTCATCATTTTAGGGGCGATGGAGATCCAGAATTTGTAAAAGTAAGTATACCACATCCACTCATATACATACATGCTTGGTGAAACATAGATGGAATAAAACATCTAGATAAATGAATTTTACTTTATGTCAAGCTACATATGTACTGATATTTTTTTAAGAACTTGTTTTATTTCATTGTTTAGCATGTATTTGAAAACAATAAAATCTCAAAACATCGCACAGCATACAAAATTACCATTTTAGGTTAATATAAATCCTATTAGGTCATTTTAAATATTTTTGGAGTCGAAAGGTCGAAAAAAAATGTTTAAAATTTTTTAAATTAAGTTTGAATATGTTATAAGGGAGATCTTCACAAGAAACACAATTAATGAAATATAAAATTAATAAACACCAACTAAAACTTAAAATTAATTAAAAATCTTTATAACTCGTTTTGCCATTCATCCATTTTTCATTAAAAATTTTTTTTTTTAAAAAACCGTCCTTAGAATTATGTTTTCTGTAAATAATAGTGAAACAAGTTATTATCTGGCAAATAACCCTACCTAAAACTAGTAGTGTTGATTTGGATGGGAATTTTGATATACCATGAACAGATCATCAAGCCTTTTCATCATTTTTACACTTTTATTATTGGGAAATTAACCTATGCTATAGCAAGATAGTAATTAGAACAATAATTACATACTTATCATATTGAGAGGGAAAACAAGTTTGTATTTAGAAACTACATTAAATTTTCCTTCCCGTTTGTTCTTATTTAAGAAAGAGTGCAACTTATGTAAAATATGGATGCTTACAAGCAAGAAAATGTATTGCAACCAATAAAAATATAATTTTTTTCTGATAATCATTGTCTTGCAATGGTCTGAAATAACTTCAGAACAAAAAACAACATAAAAGTGATGAAAAGTGGCACAGAAATTAAGAAAAGACAAAGTGTATGATTAATTTTGACACTTGTTAATCTATAACTTAACAGTCTAAGTAAACAGAGTGTTTAAAATTATTTATGTTTTTATGCCTATTAAAGTAAACAATGGAAGAGCAAAGTGGAAAAAAAAACATATAACTTTGAGAAAAGTTTAATTTAATAATTTTGTATTGCTATTTTAGACTGGATCACTTAATTTTCATCTTCTGAAAATGACAACAGTTTAAAGTTTAAAAAAATTAAACAATTTGTGCTATGTACAAAGGAGTATTTGAAATATTTATCCATACAAACATCTCAATTTTTTCTAAATTGCCATATAACATGAGCATGGTAGTTCATCCACTCAGCAAAACATGAGAGAGCTCTTGGAGTGTGGGAGTAAGATTCTTAGGAGGATTTACGGGCCTGTATGCGAAGAAGGCGTTTGGAGGTCCCGATACAATTGGGAGTTGAGACAACTCTACAGGGACGCAGATCTCGTAAGTGTCATTAAGGCAGGACGAATAAGATGGTTAGAGCATGTGGAAAGGATGGCAGCAGGACGAGTACCGTGGAAAATATTATATGGGTGACCTGGAGGAGCAAGAAGGAGAGGAAGGCCACCACTCCGTTGGCTGAAGAATGTTGAGGCGGATTTGAGACTGCTTGGTGTCAGGCGGTGGAGGGCTGTCGCATTGGACTGGGACAAGTGGCGACGTGTTGTTGAAAAGGCCAAGGTCCCACGCGGACTATAGCGCCGAGGAGTAAGTAAGTAAACCGTGATATCCATTGTTAAGCTCCCACCGGACTGAGGTCGGTCGATCTAAATTTGCAGACCTATATCGCTTAAACCACTTCTGAACGGTAATAGTGCTGGTACTGCTAGGGATTAGTCCGACAAGTGGGTCTTGTGTTTCTCTTTGCCAAGCTCTGGTGGTCACCTTGAGGTTGGTGCCGCGTACTCACCACATTGGGTGTGTCAAGATTCACCTGCCAGGTCCGTCGAAAAATAAATATTAACTGGCCCTGTTAGGAATTGAACCCGCAACGATCAGAATCTATCTCTGGGATCCACGTCCCAACGTACTGTCAGCAACTGAATCGTCACCATACACAGTACGAATCTTATATATACATTTGGGCCACATGTTTTCCTATTTAAAAAATGAAAAGCATAATATGATGAAAATAGAATTTGTTATCCCTCATGTTCGGTTTTAACAAACTCTAGGCCTTGATAAAGACAGATCAGGGATGTTAACACAGATAATATATTGGGAATTAAAAATATACAAACAAACTTAAGCTTTGTAGTTCATTATGAATTGAAAGAATAAAAAGAAAACTTTTTTTTTAAATCCCTACGAACTTTCCCGACAACCCTATAGTAAGTGTATATGCCTTATAATTAAAAAAAAAATCCTCAATAGTAGACTGACTTTTGTCTAATAAAATTAGTCATTTTACCCCTGTGCATCATTCAAACATAGTTGTGCCTTTATTGACAACTTCAATCCTCAGAAAACATATATTCTTAACAGTTGAGAAAACAGAAACTAAAAATTTTTAGTAAATGTTATATTAAATAAAAAAATTTAATTATATATAAACAAAGCTTAAATTTCAAATTAAAAACTTACATACATACATGAGTTCAGTTATTATACAATTAGATTGTTTCAATAAATTCTAACATAAATAATGCCTATTTGTTTCTCACAGCGCCAGGAAGCTAAAACATCAGCTTTGGATGAACAACTCAAGGACTACATCGCAGAATGGAGAAAACAAAGAGCGAAAGAGGAAGAGGACCTGAAGCGCCTCAAAGAAAAGCAAGCCAAGAGAAAGGTAAATAAAAATCCGTTAAAATGGATAAACATTTTATCTTCCTCTAATTAATGAATTTGAATCATTAATTTACATCAAATTAATGAATTTCAATCATTAGTCTATATCACATTAATGGATATAATCCTTAATTTATATCAAATTAATCAAAAATAAGCAAAAACACAAAGTATAAATAACTTTCCATCATTAATAAACCAAAATAAAATTATATATCAACTTAAATAATTCAATTATACTAAACATATATTTTGTGATTTAAAGATTTCATTCTTCTTCTTCTTCATCTCTGTAAACTATTTTTTTAAAGTAAAAAATTACATAATTTTTAATCAACTGGTTAAAAGAAAATGGAAATATAAAACTTATGGAGTGTTCAATTTACTATTTTTTCCATTTTTTTTTCTAATATTATAGATCATTGGTATAAATTTATCATTAATTATAATCTTTAAAAATGTATTTTTTTTTTTTAAATTAATTTCCCGCATATATATTATATTATAATTAATAGGTCATGAGAGCTGAAGAAGAAAAGAGGCTCGCTGAAAAGAAAAAGCAAGAGGAAGAAAGGCGAGTCAGAGAAGCTGAAGAAAAGAAACAGAGAGATATTGAAGAAAAGAGGCGTAGACTTGAGGAAGCAGAAAAAAAACGACAGGCTATGATGGCAGCTCTTAAGGTAAAAACTTTAAAATATATTATAGGTAGACTTATTCAAATCTTGTTAAAACACCTACTTATTTTAATATGTCACATGAACTTACAGGATCAAAGTAAAAGCAAGGGTCCAAACTTCACAATCAGCAAAAAGGAAGCTGGTGTAAGTTGAATTACATGAAATATACTGATTGAGGCTAAAAGTCTTTAAATTTGAAGTATAATCAATCATTTATGTTTAGCTAAACTTGTCTTCAGCACAAATAGAAAGGAACAAAACAAAGGAACAATTAGAAGAAGAAAAGCGTATTTCCCTTAGCATAAGGATTAAACCATTAAGTATTGAAAATCTTAACATTGACAGATTACGATTAAAAGCTATTGAACTCTGGGATTGCATTGTTAAACTGGAAACTGAGAAATATGATCTTGAGGAAAGACAAAAACGTCAAGATTATGATGTAAGTATTGACAGAAATAGAATATATTATAGGCTGGCTGAAGAAACTTATAGTTATAATTCATGTTTCTTTCTATTAGCTTAAAGAACTGAAGGAGAGACAAAAGCAGCAACTGAGGCATAAAGCACTGAAGAAAGGTTTAGACCCAGAGTAAGACAAAAAGTAATTTAAACTTAGTCTAGACATCATTAATAATATCTCAAATTAACCATAACTGTTATTTTTAGGGCTTTGACTGGCAAATATCCAGTAAGTTGAATAATACTTCACAATTAATTTATAACAAATAAGAAGAACCAATTTATTTATTTAATTTTCATTGTTTCATAGCCCAAAATTCAGGTTGCATCTAAATATGAACGTAGAGTTGACACAAGGTCATATGATGACAAGAAAAAACTTTTTGAAGGCGTAAGTACTTTTCCAATATCCTATAGAATTATAACTTTTAATTAGTTGTTTCCATATTTTGTTGGAATCACAGTATTTTGTTTAAGCATAAATAGTTCAGTCCAAATTATTTGCAACAATGAAAATAAAATATGAAATAATTCTTAAAATAATATTAATGGAAAAAATCCAATAAGTTCAGGTTTTTATAAGGAAAAATCTGTACAATAGAAATAAAAACATGTTTAAATCTAATCCATATTGTATTGTAATTTTAAAAATAAGAACAGAACTTGAAAAGTTTTGTTCATTCTTAGGAAATGGTTAAAAATATAAATAAATATTGATGTTAATAAATAATATACATAAATATTGACATTAGAGATTTGGTCATAAAATGATTGACATAATATGCATACTTAACTTGTCATTAATTAAGTTCACAAAATTTACATTTTTATCATGATATAAAGATCTAAATTAAATGAATTGATTTACTTATGGTATAAACCTCTGAAGAAGTACTGCTTAAATACTGTAATTAAAATTATTTTTCATAAAACTTATAGGCAAGAGGTAAAATTAATTACACTCCCCATTAAAAGAATTGCAGCTCCTATATTTTTGAATATCAGGAAAAAAGCAAGCTTAATATTTGCAAAAAGGCTGATTAATTTAAAATAAACATAATTTTAAAATTAAAACTGTTAGATTAAGGTAAGAAGTTTCTTTAAATAAAATAAAAATCAATCTTTTAACGAAGTTTAAATTTTATAGGTTCATAGAGGCATTTCATCAAAATTACACCTTCTTCAGTATTTATAAATACTGAAGACTGCCTCCACTATTTTTGGCATACTCATAGAACATTTTTTATAAAATCTTGGGGTACATTGTCTCTTTCCCTTCCAATACATCCTTCTTAAGCACTTTAAACATAGTAGGAGATATCAGTGATCAAAATATTTTTTTTTTTTAAGTTCAGTATGCTCGACTGAATTAAGTTTCTGACTTCATGCTGGATGTTCAAGGTTATGGATACCTCATGTATCCTTATAATTAGAAATACATGTTGTCCTATGTCACTAGACGATGATAATACTTATAAGTATATAAGGCACTAAATGATTTTTTCAATCATTAAATTCTCTGTATGAGATTGGTGTTTTCTTTTGAATCTTAGTATATGTCAATAATGTTATTCAATAAGTTAAGACAGTTTCACAGGCCTTATTGAGATAAAATTTGACTCTCATTTTAAGAATACCTACCCTAAATACCAGCAGCATAGTTTCTAATGTCAGGAGCAGTTGAAATACGTTTCCTGCGTACTTGAATTTGAATAAAGTGGTCGTAAATGAGATTCCTGACTTTTAGAAGTCCTGAATTTCTCTTTAGAACTGTTAGTCTTCCTGATTTTTTTTTTTTTTTTTCATGGCCCTTGAAACTAGAGAGCAATCAAAGCCTAAATTATTATGAAATTAACATATAGATTATTCTTCTTTGTGGCTGTTCTCTCTATATATATTTACAGTATCACCATGTCTTAAATGACTCATTATCACACTTATAAAACACAGACTAAAAAAGAAAAAAGAATTTGAAGTAAGGAGCAAACAAAATGTATAATCAGACAGAAGAAGGAACTGAAATTTATTAAGTAAAATATTTAATCCTTCTTTTATTGACAAATAGTGGGTAGTAATACTATGCTGAACTAATCTCTAAATTATTTCTTATAATTAATCTCATTACTACAAACAAAATATGATTTAAGCTCTAAAACTAGAAAAAAAATCTAAGATTCCTAAATGCTGCAATTTTTTGATGGGGAATGTATTTTATGAAGAATCTTAAAGGTTAAATCCATAGCAGAAAAATAAAAATTATATGATTCCTTTCCCAACAAGCTATCACATGATGATAATTATATTTGTAAGCATTAATTTCTAATCGTTTCACTATAATTTTCTTTAAGGTTTTAATAACCTATACAACTTTAAATTACAAATTCATAAACAATTTTCAGTATTTAATTTTCAAAGAATCATTGACTGGTATAGGTGATTCTAATTTGAGGATTTACCCTTGATTCCGACCACGTGTGAATGAAAATTATTGTAAATATATGTTCTTAAAGCTGCTGTGAAAAAATATATGCAAATGGCAAAATATTGACTTGATGTCCAATTTTCATTTTTGAAATATGGTTAACAGTTTACTATATACTCATATATAGTTCAAGTTGTAAAAAAAACATACAATTATTTATATATATTGCGAAGTAATTATACTTTTCAGGTATTAGGTCATTTAATTCACAATTTAATAAACTATATAAATTTTGGAATTTATTCTCTTTATTTAATAACAATTCCATCCCTTCTTTTCTAACACATAGAATGGGATCCTCTTCAGAACTTCTTATCGAGCTTTGATACTCCAAACTGCCCCAACTTAATGGAGGGCACTACTGAGGCTGTCAATGTGCCCCTGGCTTGGAGTATCAAAGCTCGATAAGAAGAATTGAAGAGGATCCCATGTTATGTGTAAGAAAAGAAGGGATTCAAACGTTATCAAATAAAGAGAATAAACTCCAAAATTTATGTAGCTCATTAAATTGTAAATTAAATAACCTAATACCCGAAAATAATAATTATTTCACAATATAATATTTAAGTGTCGATGAAAAAATAATTTTCAAATAAATATATATATGCGTGTGTGTGTGTGTAGAAGGGAGATCTCTTAAAATAGTACTAAGTGCATGCACATGAAATATTTTTATAAACACTATATCATGGTGTACTAGGGTTGGGAAACCTTGACTGCTGAAGAATTAGAAAAAATATGGAAGTCGAGATATGAACAATTTACTAAGCGAAAACATGGTAAGTTGCTGGTAGGAATGCAAACCCATTTGCCCGAGGAATGATCCCTTTGAAGTGCAACTAAGACTGTGTACTTCAGCATAGTTTGTTTTTTTTTCCTCTTAGATGGTTTGCCTACAACCCCAACCCTCGTGTATAAAACGTCAAATTTATGTACATGTACAATATTTTTTTATTTTTTAAAAATTGTGCTATGTTTTTTTTGGATGAAAGTCCACTAGTCTAGAGAAAAGTTTGTGAGTTTTTAAGCATGTTACACAGGGCTTGATGGAGCAGAACAAGGAGATTCTTGAAAAACAATGGATGGAAAAAAGTGATCAGTTTGGCAGTCGTCCACAAAGTAAGTAGAAAAACCTCATATAAAATTTTAATTCACCAGTCCAAAACTGGAGACCATGACATTTTTAAAAATAGCTTAACCATATAAAACAATACAAATTGTTCACTTAAACAAACTTTCTCACTAAAGTTTATTGATATAATTTATCAAAATATCTCCACTTTTTCATTAATTTAATTTTTTTCAGTGTAAAGAAGTCCCTTGGGAGTGAACAAATAAATCATGTTCTCATATGGGAAAAAAAATTTTTATTTAAAATTTCAATTTTGTGAATTAGGGCAAATGTCAAAAAAAAATATAAAACTAATCTTAGAATACATACAAATTTACAAAGACTAGACACAATTCCAAACATTAATACCCAACTTAGTGGGTTAAAAAAAATTAAATTCACAACTTTTAAATATACAGAACTTGCAGCTTTCAGACTTCTCAAGCTCATACTGAAAAAAAAGTTGTTTTGGACATATAATGGTTCTTCTGCTTTTAAAGCGAACCTTACACGGTCATTTGGAATTGCATTCCGAGGCACTATTGACGTTCTGAATGATTGTGTAAGGTAGTGAATGAAGTACTGATGGATGTGTCTGACAGATTTCCGAAAATCCGGCAATCAAAGGTTCATTCACAAGAAGTGGAGGTGAGACTGAGGTAAAAGTAGTGGGGAGACTAACCATACTACTACATACGTCAGTTTACCTAGACCTCACAACCATTATAAATTCCTGATTTTCGTTAAAAGTAAATAGTTCAATAGTTTTTCATATCCTTTGTTTATATCTTATAAACCATCTTCAACTATTTTTTAAAATAGTCAAGTGGGCAACAAATTTAAAAAAAAAGGTGAAACTTCACAATTTACTTATAGAAAAAAAATCTTGAACTGTTGTGTTTATTTTTCATTAATTTTTCCATTTTTCTTAACAAATTGATTATTTTCGCAATACTTTTTCTAAATTTTTGTAAGTAGTTGACTTATCTTTTTCTAACTTTGGTCTAAACGATTTTCACAAACTAAGAAGTAATTATTATATTTCCCTTTTTCTCTTGATGTCCAATACTATAAAGGACAATGTATAAATAAGCTTTTTAAATTAAACACAGTATTATAAGTGGACAATCCACCAGATCCATGCTGTCTGTTATCATAATGTCAACTGAGCTAAAATGATCACTAATGATTGAATGTGTAGGGTTGGTTAATCATGATCAAAGCGAACCCGAACAATATTTGTCATTATAGTAACTTTCATTCACGGATAATCGTGTAAGGTCCCCTTAACGATCAATATAATAAATATATTATAATATATATGGGTAGATTACAAGCTACACAAAAAATTAATTGTCTCAGACTAAATATAACTACAATAGAAGAAATAAAAATCAAGCTTGGGGAATAAACAGGTTTTAAGGGGAGTAAAATTACTTTTTCACGATAAGGAAGAAAGAATTAAGATAGCACATTTGTGATAAATAAAAAACAAATTATAGTTGAGTTACTATGATTTAATTTCACATTTTGCCTCTCTCCCAAGTAATGGAAATTAATTTCCCTACACTTTTCTTCTGACACTTCCTCAGCATCATCTCAAATACTTGGTTATCATTGGTTCAAAACCTTCTTTATCCTCTAAATATGAGCCAAATTAAGAATTAGAAAATAAATTTATTTTTTTTAATACTTTTATAGACCCAATATTTATTTGCAAATATTTAATACCATAGGTTCATGCTGTTTAGGTCTGCACAGTTTAGCATTAAGTACTTAAAGATTTTTTAAAAAATTACTACTACCACTGAGTGACAGATACATGAATTGCTACTCTTAATAAAAATACAACCCTCCTCATCGTTCTCATGTTCTTCTCCTGCTTTCTTTACTTTTATCTCATAAGTGGTTTTAGCTGATTTAGTACAATACATTGGAATGAAGCTATGTAATTACAAAAGAATATAATCTTAAAATGTAATTTCTGACTTTACCTCTTCCAAATTTTCAATAAAAGCCTCAAAAACTGCATTAGGTTTGAATTGATTCAACTTAAACCATGCAAGTTTTCTATTGTATTCTCTGAGAATTTATAATCATTATTATACTTTTATTTATGAGCAAATTTAATTGTCTAAAATTTTAATAAAAAAAATAAGCTCTTTACTGAAGATAACTAAAATGCTAGAATCTTGATATTCACAGGGCTCACCACATTCAAGTATCCTAATTGGCATTTCCACACTATTGAATTAACATTTACGAGCTATGTGTTTAAGTATTAAAACATGTTATGAAAATAAGGGACCTGAGACTGCTCCTTCATCAAATGTCAACCATCACCTTTAATTGAATAACCCATTTTATTTTCTCATTTATGATCCTTTTTGTAGAAACCTACAATTTTCTTTTTTTATTTATTCTTCCTGAGCGTATTATTTCTACCCAATTGTGATCTACTAGGTAATTTCAATAGTGTTTTCTGTATTTTTAAAACTGGGGATAATAAATTCATAACTCTTACAGTATTGAAAAGAATATCTTTGAGAGGCTTGAGAATATTTGCAATAAAAATTTCATTTACCAAGAAATATTTTAATATAGGTTTACTACTGTCATTGATGATTCATTGGTAGTGCCATAGTCATTTACAACCCTCCAATTGATGCCTACCATTATTAGTAGTATTTGAGTAACTCAGAACAGTCATTAGCAATAAAAGTCCCAATTGGCTGAGAGACATTTTTTACTAGCCTTCAGGCAAATGGTCTTTAAATATTTAATGGAAAATATTAGATCTCAAGGAGTGTTTGACATTTCCTCTTAGCTTAAGTGATATTGAGAACTTCTTTCTCCTTTAAACATTTTCAATGAGTTTATGCTCCTTCTGATCTCTAACAACTGATCCTTATCTAACACATCATTTTCCACACTTCTTATTTAATAAAAATACTAAGATCCTCTATTCCATTCATAATAACTGCTAATATACAGATAAATTGCCTAGTCCCTGTAGATAAAGGGATAGCATCCTTTACCAAGCTAATACTTTTAAGACAATAATATTCATTTAATAGTATAACTAATAACATAGGTAGCACATCATAGTCCTAAAAAGACATGAATTATTGGTAACATTGATAGGAAGAAAAGACATTATTCCAAAAAACCCATTTTATATACCTTTTTTCAAACATGTTAATATAGCTTACAAATATTATTCATATAATACATTTTTGTCTTAAAATAAAATTATTGATATTTAAAAAACATTAACTGGTATCAGATTTGACTAAAAATGCTTATATTAACTATTTTACTAAATAAAATTTATGGGAAGGAAGAAATAAGTTTAATGATACCCAATTTTGGTTCTATTTGTAATTAGCATTGTTTCTGAAATAATTAACGATATGAATCTTTAAACAATGTATACAAAATAAAAGTGTTCTTCTCTTTAAGGTAAAGGTAAAGAGAGTAAAGAACAAAAATGACAAAAAAAAATGTAAATAAACCTAGCATGTGAGATATGAGCATGCATAGTTTTCATATTAAAGATTTAGTGTTGCATGCAGAAATCTTTTTTTATTTTTAAAATGCACCAGTTTCTAAAAATAATAAATAATTATTTCTTAATTGAAAAAAACAATACCTACAAGGTGATATAAAATTAACACAATCACATAGTTTTATTGGCACTAAGTTGTCATACTAGTGAGCTTACAAATAAAGTCACAGCTGAAATAGAAGTATTACCCTAGCAGAGTTTGAAATGACTGAAAGTTCAAAACATTATCAGAAGTAAAGATGCAAATATCACATGGCAAAATTTAAGTATTTTTATATTCATAATAAGTATTACTTATAATTTGCTAGATATAATTAATCACTGTTTTACAACAGGAATAATAAGTCTGTGACTAGTCAACACTGAGCAGTTCTTTCTTTGATTAAACAATTTTTTATTTGCATAACTTATATCTAACTTATATTATGATTTCTTCTTGGTTTAATTTTATTGGTCAGTTTCAATTTTACAGGTCAATTTAGAAATTTTAACCTTCCTTTGAATATTTTATTTCTTCATAGTAATACTTTAATATTGATCTTTTGGGAATATTTAAATCAGAACTTTTTTTTGTACAAACATCAATTTTACCTGTATTTTTATTTTTAATTTCCATAGTCAGGAATTATTGACTATCAAATAGTTTTCTTGAATTATATCTAGTTATTTTTTCAACATCAAATTTGTATGTACTTTTACTATCTATACTTAGGTACATAGTAAGATGAAGAATATTTTAAGGAAGTTTAAAATTGCCAAATTGACCTATTTCATGATAAATTTGTATACAGATATATGTTTTATATGTACACAAATTTCAATTTGCAGTTATCCATGGAAGGCTACATAAACGTTTTCTATAAATAGTAGCTTAAAGCTATTTAGAGTAAGCAGGACCACCTATGACCTAAATATTCTTCATCAAGATAGACCTTTCATGAACCTAACCCCCAGCCAAAAATCTTAGGGTTGTAGAAAACTATTATGACTTAGAATTCTATTCTAAATTTTTCTATTCTGAGTAGCTGTATTTTATTAATAGAATATAGAAAATAGAAATTTATTAATGGTTCTTTATTTTATTACATAAAAAAAAATCAACATAAGTTTAGATTTTTGCACAATTAAATTAAAATATGGATATATTTTATTATATAGTATCATAATTTATACAAAAAAAAAAAAAAAACTTTCAAGAAACCTACTTTTTATTCAGTTATAAAACATCTAATTTATTATAAAATAACATTTAAATTTATTTCTTAAATAATCACTGATACCGACTAAGTAAATATAGATTCAATGATTACAGTGTATAAATAATTTTAAAAAGATATATAAATCTATAATGATTGTTTTTCAGCTAAATTGCCCAAATGGTTTGGTGAGAGACCTGGCAAAAAGAAGGATGCTCCTGAAAGCCCTGAAGAGGAAGAAGTTAAACCAACCGATGATGATGTAGAACCAGTCTATGCTGAAGAAGAAGAGGCAGAGGAAGAGGCAGAGGAAGAAGAAGAGGAAGAAGAAGAGGCAGAAGAAGAAGAAGAAGAAGAAGAAGAAGAAGAGGAAGAGGAGGAAGAAGAAGAATAAAGAATAAATTCAGGTTATTTCTGTACATTTGTTTCTAATGAATAACAAAATCATTATTCATTGCCGTTGAATGGGATATTTTATTCCAGAAAAATACCAGCACATGAAGGATTATATGCCTTAATTTCAAATGAATGCAAAAGGAAAAAGCATAAGATGCTCAGATCTCAGAAATTGTAATAAGAATTAAAGAAATAAAAAAAAACTGTGTTTAAATATGTGAATTTTATATTCATATCTATGCACAAAACATAGACACAAATATAAAAGTTTTTGTTTACAATTAAAAGTATGAATAATACAAATGTATAAATGTCATTTCTCGATTCATTTAATAAATATATATCTCAACACTAAAATATTTTTTTATCAGCTATTCTTTCTTGTAATAAATGTTTTAATATGTACCTCATTGTATATGACTAAAAATATATTATTGATTTTAAAAAATGTAAGCTTTTGTTAATACTAATCTCATACTAATCTCAGTTAATACAACAATCACATTTTATTTGAACTATATTAATTTATTTGTAAAATACAAAATATAAGTTATAACAGAATTTAAATAGTTCAAAAAATATTTCGTTCATTTTGGGGCTCAAGATTTCATAAAAAGGTATGTACTACTACGACTCATGAAGGGTCTTAAGTTCAGTACTTTGTAAGGAAGTACTGTTTCAAGGCCAACAGTTGTATGGGGAGACACTAGCGGATCCAGGATTTAATTTTGGGAGGGCTTCAGCCCAAAAGATGTTTTTTTCATATACATATAACGATAATTAATTTGAAAAAAAAAAAAAAGAAATTAATTACCTAAATGAAATGGTGTTTAAGTGGTTCTTGAAGTCCTATTAAATATAATTACACGAACAAGAATACTTTAAGAAATAGTTTTTAATATTTTTTCTGTAAAGCATGGTTACATTTTACCATTTTGGGGGAGGGCTTCAGCCCGAAAGCCCCCCCCCTGTAGATCCGCCTGTGCGGGGAGATGATTGGGCTGGAATGACTCTCAGCTGCAAGATTTACACCCTTAATTAAATATTTAATTAAGAGTATCCACATTATAGTGACTAGATGTGCCACAGGATACTCCATTTAATAGAAAGAAAGAAAAAATCTATCCTATGGAAAAAGTTATAAATAGATATTCATTATAAGCTCCTAATTAAAGAAACTATTGCCCATGACTATAACTTTGATATTTTCCATTTTTCGAGTTAAAATAAAATTATATTATATTCTAAAGACATTTCAATGTAATAAATGATCTCTGAAACTGCGTTTGAGACAAATTGAATCTAAAAAGATGAAATTCCAAGGATGTTAAAAGTTATAAACTAAAACATAATAAAATAAATAAATAAAATTACAAATATAGCGTAACAGTAGTAGAATATAGCATCACTTAAAAATTTCTGATTCTGTTGAGACTATCTTAAACCAGTGAGAAAATAGCACAAATGGCAAATTGAATCTAAAAAGATTTTTTTAAAAATATGAATTGATATATGTTCACATTGACATTGAATGTCTCAGCAGACAATTATTCTGGTAACAGATCAAACATTTAGAATAGATTACAACAAAAATTTCCCAATTTTTTTTTTTTCCTACGCCTAAGTAACGCCTGCTTCATCAGCCCGTGCTCTTGCAGTCCAATATAATTTTTCTCTCCTAGCATAAGGGCTGTCCATTTCATTAAAGGAACATCTTATATCCTGTAATGCAGGGCATGTATCAAGATGTTCTTCTGTCATCATATCTAGGGAACATAGAGGGCATGGCGGGCTGTCTTTTATACCGATGCGGTGGAGGTGCTTCTGAAGGAAATCATGGCCTGTGAGCATTCTAAAGCATTTCACGACTTGCCCTCTAGGGATCCTGCCACTTTCTTTGAGCAATCCACTCCATCGCATCCCTTCAATTGTTTGCACATATTTCTCCTTCAGTGAACTTTGGAGGGCCTGTTTTATAATTCTTTTCATTTAATCCATGCCTAGAGGAATATCTGGTTGGATCATTCCAGAACCTATTCCAGTTTGTCAGCTTCATCATTTCTGTGGAGCCCGCAATGGCCTGGTTTCCAATGGAAAGCAACTTCTGTCCCATTTTCCTTTAATCGGTTCAATTATAGATGGCATTTAGGTACATTTGGATTTGTATTATATCCATTTTGGAGAGACAAAATGGCTGCCTGTGAGTCAACAAAGAAAGCAACTTTCTTGTCTTTCCGTTCAATTAATCTCAAGGTCTAAGAGAATGGCTTTCACTTCCCTTTCAAAGTTTGTGGCTACCTTTCCAACCGGGGCGGCAATTTGAAATTCCTTTGAATAAACTCCAGCTCCGGCATGTTTGCGTGCTTCCAGTGCAGAACCACCAGTATATACATTCTGTCTCTAGGAATCGTTTTCCGATGGTTTATAGGGTTATAGCCTTTTGTTGGTAAATTGGTATTGAATCCTTAGAAACATTCTGAAGAAGATCATAGTGAACAATGAATTGGCTGGTGAATGGAACTTGCGTCAACGACGGGAGAGGTTCCCTTTCAGCTAATTCTAGTCCTTTTCTTTGTACCAAACCTTCCACTGCCTTTGTAAAAGTAATTTGTGTTTTAAGGCGTTCAGGTGCGGGTTCATAGGTACTCCAGTAGCTGATCTTAAGACGTTTTAGCCTTTCATAGAGCGTAATGGCCAGTTGCTCCCGGTGTGTTTCAAGAGGTACTATGCCTGTTTGTAATTCTAGCGCAGATATTGGGGTTGATCTGCTCCCTCCTGTCACGAGTCTAAAGGCTTGATTCTGGATTATGTCAAGCTTGTGTAATATCGCGTCCGAAGCAGTGCTAACAAGTTCTGCGCCATACTCAATAACAGGGCGGACATAAGTTTTGTAGGCAAGAGCCATAACATCCCCCGTTGCTCCCCATTTTGAGCAACCCAACCTCTATATTAACGATAGTCGTGTTGAAGCCTGTTCTATTTGTTTTTCAATATGTTTATTCCAAGAGAGTCTTTTATCGAGTTTCACTCCAAGATATGTAGCTTCTTCTGTGTGTTTGAGCTCCTCATTATTATGGTTCAAAATTATCTCGTGTGATATGGTAGAGAGGGTAAAAAGTTGGAATTCCGTCTTTTCGGAATTACCCATCATCTCGTTTTCATTGGCCCACTTCTCTAGTAATTTCAGTACCTGTTGCATGTGTTTTTCTAGCCCTTTAAAGTCACTACTTGTTGCACAAATGACGAGGTCATCTGCGTACAGCAGAGCATTTGTACCCGGAATAGTTTCAGTGAGTTCCGTGATATCATCAATCATGATGTTAAACAGGAAGGGACTCAGCACCGAACCTTGTGGGAGCCCTTGTTTTGTTTGGCGATATGTCGAGACAATGTTTTTATATCGCACCCTTATAAGCCTTTGATGTAAGAAAGAAGATATAGTCTTGAGCAGATATCCTGTGACTCCCTTGTCAACAAGCTTACTCACCAGCTTCTTTATCCAAACTCTTATCATAGATGCTGTCTTAAAATCTACGAATATTGCCAGGGTGCTCTGTTTTCATTGGAAGCTGTTTATTTAGTTAGTAGTTAGACGAGCTACTTGTTCAATAGTGTTTCGATTTTTCTTGAAACCAGCTTGGTTAGAAGATATTTTAGATCATATTTTTCTATGTATTTCTGAAGTCTTTCTGCAATGATTCTCTCGTAGAGCTTGGAGAAAGTACTTGTTAACGCAATGGGTCTGAAATTTTCCGGTATATCTCCTTTTTTTCCTTTCTTCAAGATTGGTACCACTTCTGCTTTCCTCCATTCACACAGAATATGTATTTTCCAGACAGCATTTAAAAATTTTAGTACTATTTCTTTGGCCATATCCTCCAGGTGTAATTCCGACAGTATGTCATCCGGGCCTGCGGTTTTACCTTTCTTAGATTTAGTAAGAGCATCATTTAGTTCTTGCGTTTGGATATCTCCCCAGAACAGTGTGCAGTTTGTGGTTGGATTTCCGTTTTCTTTTTTTTAGCTTGTAATTGCCTACTTTTGAGTAGTGTTTGCAGAAGGAGTTGGCTATTTATTTTAGCTTGCTTATTGTTTTCCCATCGAATGTTATTGGATGATTTGCTAAGTTTGATTTATTATTTATTTTTGAAAGAAATTCATGTGCCTTAACTCCATCTTTTCTAAAGTCCATTTTCTTTAGGAACGTTCTAAATGAGTTTTGTTTAGCTGAAATAACTTTTCTTTTAAATATAGCTGTTTTCCTTTTAAGTAAACTTATCATTGCACGATTTTTGGAGCTCTCAGCTCTTTTTCTATAATCATCTCTTTCTTCTTTTAACTTTTGCAGTTCTTCATTCCAGAAAGGACGACATTTTCGTATTGTTCCTCGGGGAATAGTCTTCAGGGCACACCTATATAAATTTCATTTTATATTAGTGTATGTTTTATCTACATTACCATTTATGATTAATTTATCAGTGATGAGTTCATCTGTCAATTTCCTGAAAAGCTTCCAGTCTCCTTTCTTTAAATTCCATCGTGGCAGTTGTGGTTCCTTGGTCTTACTATTATTATTTTGATTCAGGTTCAAGTTAACCACAAGGATATTGTGCCTGAAACCTGCTATAGCTGGTAGTATGGTATGCTTTATGTTATCAGAGATTGACGTGTGCGCCAATACAACATCAGGGCAGGAAGTACTGCCAGTGAAAGGTTGAAAGGTAGGAAGTTTTGTTTCATTTCGAATATATTGTGCAGGGTTTGAGTTAAGGAAATCTTCAAATATTCTGCCTACAGTATCAGTGTTATTATATCCCCATATAGTGGAAGGGGCATTCAGGTCTCCATATAGTATACTCTGTCCATTACAGTTCCTTTCCAACCATGTGAGGTCCGGTCTGTTTTGAGGAGGGCTATATATTACGAATATTCGGAAGTGCCACTTGCCATACCACAAATTTGCTTCCAGAGCCTCGGATTTATCATTTGCATCTTGCTGTTTCCTAATTTTCATATCCGCAACGATGGATTCCTTAACAGCCAGCATAATACCAGATGCAACTTGTCTTGCTCTTGGGATGAAATATGTTTGGTATCCATGAATTCGGTGTATATCAGGTTTTTCAGTTGCCACTCCTGCTTCGACAATAGCGCATAAGTCTACATCACTTTCTGTCACTATTCGTTTCAATTCATTGAATTTATCTTTGGTTAAACCGCCTGTGTTCCAAAAGATAGCTTTGAGTTGAGCCTTGCCTAAGTCTTTAGAAAGCTTTCGAGCATTTGGCCGTTTTTGATAGGGCCTGGGCATGTTTTGCTTTGTATATTGGGTATAAATGTGATCGTTTACTTACCGTGTTTACGGGTTATCCAGGGGGCTCATAGACTAATTGTCCGGACGTGAATACTTTGCTGTGCTCATGTCGCCTTGTGAAATTCTCTGATTTTTCCAGATTAAAAAAATTCCCTGACTTCCAGGTTATTCAATTCTGAATGAGACTCTTAATAATATACCATCAAACTGAGTGAGAATTGCAAAAATTTGATTTTTTTTTTTGTTGCAGTACACATATTGTTAAACTAAAAACAATCCCTTTTGTGTTGATGTTTAACAGTTCCTTTTCAACTAAAGTTCTTGTTTTCAGATTTTTTAGCCTATGTGTGTTAGAATTCATAAATACTCCCACCTTTTTTTCTCATAATATTGATGATGGATTAAGAAAAATAAATACTGAAACATTAAAGAACTTTAAAACTTTATTTTTATTCCAATGTAACATTGTAATATATATATTTTTTTACAAATTAGTAACAAATAATAATATTTTTAACCAGAAAATTAGATCTTTAAAGTTGTCTGTATAAAATATAATCCATACTCTTCTTTCTTTTTTTAAGGCATGACTGTTTCCTAACAAAAACTGGAAAACGAAAAAATGTCAACAAGCAACATTTTAAAACATTATTGATTAACCATAAAAAATTGTATAATTTTAATTTATTTATAGGGAAAACAAAAAAAATTTGATCATTTCAATTTTCTGAACTTTGAAATCTGAATATTTTTGAAATATCTGAATATATATTTTATTTTAGTACTCAAAATATTTGAGATAAAATCTTACTTTCATTTGCAGGACTTACATTAGCATTCCATCTAATGATAACATACTCAGTTTAGGTTGATAATAGTAGAACAAAAAATTCAAATTTAACTAAAAATACTTAACATAGCAAAATATTATTTTTTTTCTTTTCTGAATGCGAATATTCAAATTAAATTATTGAAAAACAAACTTATATACAATTATCTTAGAGCAATATGGGTGAGTTTAAATATTTGATGGTATAACATTAAAATTTAGTTAATGTCACAGTATATTTTTTATTTTAGTTAGTTTCATTTAACTTGTATTTAAGATGTCAATGAGGATCAAATAGCATTATCTCTTGTTCATCCTTTTTAAATGGTGGATATATATATATATATCTGCATCCAAAAGATTCTTATTATTTTATAATGTTGACCTTCCTTCATTAATTACTTGTTATCCATTGGTCTAGGACCTACTGAAGTACAATACAGTACTTCCTCAGTAACTAAATAAAAACTTTAGTCAGAATTTTTCAATAACGGGAACTGGCCAAAAGAAACAATAAAGAAAACTGAGAGAAGGAAGAGGGATAGAGTTTTCAGTAATTGGAACACCCTCCTGCAACAATTAGTTAGGGTTACTGAAACTAAATTGTGTTTATTTACCAACCAATAATAATGAATAAAACATTAACTTTATTATGTTGCTTTATTTATGTTTTAGGTGGTAAGTGCTAAGAAGCAATATGGAAAAGAGTTTTGCACAGAGACGAGTATACTGCTAAAATTACAGTCAAAATTATTATTGAGTGACCTATGTTTAATTAGAACAAAGCAATTTTTTTTTTTTTTTACAGCAAACAAGATTTACCAATTATATCAAGCATGTTAGTATGTGGATATGAAATATCTTAGATTTAAAATGACTATAAATACAGAAGTTAAACAAATAGTTTGAGAGCAATAAAATAATAATAGAAAACCATGTAAAGTTTTTTTTAGATAATTAACCCTAATGGTTCATTAGAGTCAGGTATATTAAATAAGGATTAAAATGCAAGATTAAATCATTAGTGAAAATTTATCATTGGAAAATTACCTAGCTTTAATCTGTTCAGATAAGAAATTAAATCACTTCTCTATATAATTGTTTTGTCATTGACTGGTAACTAAGTTTCCTTTCATATATCGGTTTAATCTGACACACCTCAACCATTTTTAAGTTTATACATAATCCACAAAGTTGATTCAAAATCTCTCATCTGAAAGAAAGAAGGTAGGAAGAAATATTCCTCACAGACATATAGTAGGGATTTTGATACTTTGGAGGGGGCTTATAACTTCATAATAATTTTTCTTTTCAGTTTCATTTTAAAGAATAGACTCGATTACTATTCAAAACGAATAAACCCTTTTTAAAATAAGTGATTAATTTATATTTCATGCATAAGTATTGATTTCCTTATGATAATAAAGATTCATTTTTAGCTTCCATAATAACTCTCCCACTGGCTAAGTACCTGTAGACTTTACAATCTTAAAAAGAACTATTAATTTGGAAACAACACAACTTAATTGTGAAATATGACATGGGCTCTAGTGAAAGGTCCCCTATCCTTCAGAATAATAATAGTAAACATATTTCCATTGAATATAATTTACAATAGCAATATTGTATTTCTTGATAAGGCCATAATTTATAATTTATATCATGAAAATTAGGTTTGGACAACAATTTTATTGAAAATGAGATACAGTCATCTATTAGTAGAAACAGAAAAACATTTTTAAATAAAAAATACATTTATTGTAATCAAGTAAAACAAAATATATCTGAAATAAAATGCATTCCTTATATTTATCTAGATTATTAATAACGATGTATAATCAACTTTAATAAATTCATACATAGAAATAATTATTTATTCATAAATAATTAATTATATAACACGATATAACCAACACAATCTAAAACACTAACAAATAATTACTCAAACTTCAAAAAAATCATTCTAACAATTATGTTCAACAAATATTTAAATATAACGCGTATCATTTCATGGGATGTAGATGTATGGAATAATAAATGGCTGTGTTGTAGAGCTACTAAAGCACTGAAACATTGAAAAAAAAAAAATAGATATTTTATGTTTATATGTTATATATACATACATATTAGGTATATTTCTAGGTTTTTACACACACACACACACACACACACACACACACACACACACACACACACACACACACACACACACACACACACACACACACACACACACATATATATATATATAAATATATACCTAGTACCTCACACTGCATAGGCGGGAAAGAGGAATAGGATTATGATGATGATATACCTAGTCCTGCCATAAATCCTGTTACAAAAGTTGAACTTTGTTTACATCCTTGGTTATTATTTAGATAATCCTTACCTCTACAGGTTATTTTCTTTACATGTCATGATAATAATCCTAATTAGTTTGTATTTTTCTTTCGCTCAGTTAACATGGAGTGGGGTGATAAAGAAAACCGAATAGCTGTGATCGCCTTACACAAAGTTGGAAAATGTAGGTCAGAGATTTTCAACACTTTGAAACCTTTGGATATCAGCCGTATGTTCGTGTACCGCACTATAAATAGATATAATGAGACCCTATCTGTATGTGACAGACCTCGATCGTCTCCGCACTGTGAGAACGGCAAATGCAGTGAGAGCAGTGGCTGCTCGAATCAGAAGAAATCCCATTCGAAAACAACAAATCATGTCTCGGGAAATGGGAATCTCTGTCAGATCAATGTCTCGCATAATAAAAAGTGACCTTAGGATGGGTGCATTTCGAAGAATGACAGGACAAAGGCTAACCACTTCCCTAAAAAAAAATTAGAGTGGATAGATGCAAAGTGCTCCTTAGCCGTTACACAATGGTCTTCATCGAAAGATTTTGTTTAGCGATGAGAAAATTTTTACAATTGAAGAAAAATTTAATCGCTAAAATGATCGTGTGCACGCAAAGTAGCATCTAAAGAAGCCCAGGAAGTCATTGGAAGAGTGGAAAGAGGCCATCAGCCTTCCTCAGTGATGGTTTGGTGGGGAGTTTGCTCTGGTGGCCCCACAAACCTCTATTTTTGTGAAAAATAAGTTAAAAGAGCTGCTAAAAAGTATCAGGTTTTCCAGCAGGATTCCCCTCTAGCTCACAAGACCATGTCAACTCAGCAGTGGCTGCAAAAGAACATTCCAGAGTTCATCTCTGCCTCAGATTGGCCCTCAGGAAGCCCTCGTCTTAACCCACTAAACTATCGGCTTTGGTCCAAACTGGAGAGGATGACATGCCACAGAGCACACCCTAACTTGGAAAGCCTCAAACAATCTCTGGTCCGTTGAATGCTTTCATCAAGAAGTGCTGTGTGCTGCTATTGATGACTGGCCACAGAGATTAAATACCTGTGTCAACGCAAAAGGGGGACATTTTGAGTAATTTCAATTTTGTTTTACTCCCTATAGATTACATTTTATTTTCTAGTAAAGTTTTTGAAAAAAAAAATTTTTTTGTTGAAATCTGTATGTATTTCTTTGTAACAATATTTATGACAGGACTAGATATATTTATCTAGAAATTAGTTCAGCTTAAAAACTTAAAATAACTTTTAAAAGTTAAAATAATAGAGATGTATTATATTAATTTATATATGAATATAATACATCTCTTAACTTTATTTTATATTTTACAACTTAAATGGAAATAAAGTGGCAAAGCAAAAGAAAAATCACCTAAATAAACCACATAAATAAAAAAATGAGTTAGATGAAATTATTAATATAATTTTCAGTTCTTTCAGGGTCATATAATATTTCAGTTTACATTACATTAAGCCAATCATGCATGAAAAATATTGTAAATAACTGTAATATGGAAAATCTGCTTTTAGACTAGGCTCAATGAGCAGAAACGTCGTCATTCCAAAATAAGGATTGGAAATAAAAACATTATTGGTGTATGATTGGATTAATGAAATATAAACTGAAAACTAAGAAAGATCAAAATTAGTTCCGAAAATTCTATAGTTCTTTCTGAGATGAATTGTGATATCCTAATAGGGTGTATAAACAAAAATGATCGTTTTATCAAATTCAAGATTTCAAAGGACTTTAAATATTTTGATCCTATTTAATATTTAATAATCCCTTTAAAGCATTCTCTAAGCTTGTTTAATCCCATTTGACTTCTTCAAAAAAAGCCTCAGTTTAGTTATTTGTTTCAAAGAAGAAACATGACAGTGACCTACAAAATTCTCATAATTTTAACGCATTACTGGAAAAAAAATTTCCCAGCTGCTGAAGTAACTAGTTATTAAATCCAAAGGGGTAGGTGTCCTTGACCAGCGCACTGCACGGCATTGGTTTGAAAGATTTAGCAATGGAGATATGACATTGGAAAGGAAGAAGGGCTCTAGGCGACCATTAATGGATATTGATGAGGTTCTCTCGCGAACTTATTAGGGAGTGTGGTGTGTCGAAGGATATTGTTAGTCACCATCTACTCTCCATGAGGAAGGTGAAAAAGAGTAGATGACTGGCCCCTCACGAACTTACTCCTCAGCAATCAGTTAAGAGGTTAGAAATTTGTGAAGATTTATTGACAAACCCTTCTGATATAAGTTTTACTGGAAGATTGTCACCTGTGATGAAAAGTGCGTTTACTGGCAAAATCCAAATACCCGTGAGCAATAGATAAATCGTGGTCAAACTGCTTTTCCGGTCCCTGCAAGGGGGCAATTTGAAAAAAAATCAATATTTTGCGTTTTAGGGATTTTTTAAGGTGTTATTCATCACAAATTTGTTCCTGATGGATGCACTATGAATTCTGAACTCTACTGCGAATGACTGGAAAGATTTTACGGGAAGTTGTCATAGCGTTATCCTGCTTTGATCAACCGAAAAGGAATTTTATTCCAAGATAATGCTTGTCCTCACACTTACTGTCAAACCTAAGAAAAGTTTTAAGAACTTCATGGGTTCGAACATCTGTCTCATCCACCATATAGTTCAGACCTCGCACCATCAGACTACTACTTATTTAGATCCATGGCCCATTTTCTTCAAGGGAAAAAATTTGATAATTTTGCTGAAGTTGAAATTACGGTCCAAGAGTTCTTTGAGCAATTGGCTAATGATGGTAGATAACAATGGACTATACTTTGAGTATTAATTGTATTTTATATCAAAGAAATAATAATACAAATACCTGGATGAAAAACAGTCATTTTTTTTTTTTCATACACCCTATTACAATACAAATAGTGAGAAAAATGAGTCAGTCACAGATGAGTATTTCTTTCATACAATATCGAATGCTGTGCGTCTCAACATGAAAGACTCAAATTTGAAGGAGAGGTCAATTTTTTTTTTTTTTAGGTCAATTATAATGGTTTATTTTTAAAAATTATAAACCAAAATCAATGCATCAATCGAAATATGAAAAACAAAAAAGATGTGCCAGGGACTGAGATAATCTCTTACATTGCCTCAATGAAAGGGATGAACTGTACATATGTATCTGTTTCTGGTTGGCTAAACTCTTTTGCAAGTCTCTTTTATTCTTCATCAAAATTAACTATCCCATAGTTGAAACTGAAAGGACATATGGAAGTTGAGAAGTCACGATAACTTTCCAGATTTTCACAAACTACTATAAATTTTTAACATTTTTTTTTTACATAATCCCTGATATTTTTCTGATTGATAGACACCCTGTTGAAATTAGATCTCATATAATATGAATATAAAAAATCATGAGCTATAAAACACACCAAATATCTGCAAAAATTTTAATAAGCTTTTTCATCCATAATACAATCAATTTTTTTTTTCAAAATTTTAAATTCATAAGAAAGAGTTCAAATTGATTATGAAAAAAAAAATTGAAATCAAAGGATTGGCTTCTATCATTATTCATATCATAAAGCAAACTATTTTTTATTTTTATTCCAGAAAATATATGTGCTTCAAATGACTATGTTTATATGCACTTCTATAAAAACAAAAAATATATATAAATTTAAAAAACATTAAAGATATTCAAAGGTAAAATAAATCCCAAAACATGGTTAAAAAATAAATAATAAATTTATTAAACTTAACTTATAACTTTTTACATTCATCTTATAATATAAAATACAAAATATGGTAAATAGCTACCTACACATTTAGAGCCAACACATTCAATTAAAAATGACAGTTTTTAGATGGTTTTCTGTTTCAATTCAATAACCTCCATATTTGTCCTGTAAAAGAAAATAAGTGTGATTAAGAGATAAATAAAAATATATAAATATATATATCACAGGAACACTAACTTATATATTCATTAAAATTTGTTAATAGAAATCTTAATTTGAACAATGTGTGCACCATCACCACCTTCAACAAATTAATAATAAGAAATCCTAACAAAAGACACAATTGTTGCTGAAGTATTTTTTAAAGTTACACTCAAAGCCATAAGATGTAGTTTTGATAGTTTGATCACTACAATGAGTGTTTATACAAATAATTAAATAAACTATATTTTCTACAAATTTAAGAAATATAAATGTTCAATCAAAGATTTAATTCAGCAAAAAAAAGTTACTAAAATAATGAATTATTTGATTTAAACTTTTTAACCCACAGAAATTGACAGCTGTAATCAGGTCAAGTCTAAGCTATGACCAGGCTCACAACACTTTCGATCATTCGTTTGCAGATAAATCATAAATCATTCGTTTTCTTTCACCACCGTCTTAATTCTCCTTTTACTTTAAAATTGAGGAAATAGTTCAGTTACCTTCTATTGTTTTAATTAAAAAAGTAGCCAGCAGGAAAACAAAATATGAATGCTCTTTAAGGAACCCATGCCTAGTTTCTGTACTCCATCTTCATAAAACATAAATACATTTATGAAATCAACCTTTAAATCTAACTAATTGCAAAGAACTCACATAGCCAATTTGAAAAAAATTGCAACATATAATTTATGGCAATTCTTTTTCCTATAAACACTATGCCTAGGTGCTTTGTTCTCAGCCATATGGAACATGTTTCAGAAACATATTAATGTTTTTAAGAGAAACAATGTTTTCTTCATTTTTCCAATATCCTCAATACTAATATATATATATATATATATAGATATATATATGATAAAAATTTGTTTTAGATCCATGAGTGTAATTTCCTGAACTGTGTGCACACTAAATGTGTTTAAATTACTTCAGTAAAAAAAAAAAAAAAATGGTATACCTGAATAGATGATATGACTCCACTAGCTAAAGAACTAAGTTTTCCAGCAACTTTTGTGACACTTTGTTTCACACTTTCCCTCACTTCTTCAAGATCTGGTGCCTGTAGTTGACTTGAAATATACCCTCTTTGGTGAGCATTTTCATTCCTTCCAAAATAGTCAGCTGATGATATACTTGTAGAGCCTTCAAACCTAGAGAGATTTGATTTTTGTTCCCACTGTAAGACAAAAATTAATGTTTAATTAAAATTTTCCAAAAAATAAAATTTAGGTGAAGACATTTAAATAAACAAACCGTATTTTCAGAGGAATCAGAAAAATATTGATCAGATGATATAGATTTAGCAGTTCCAAATTTTTTTTGAGCAACGGTAGTTGATTCAGATGGAAGACCAACATTCCTTTTTACATTATTGTTCTGAGATTTATGACCACTGTTGTAATTGTTTTGTGTTTTAAAGCTATTATCAAAAGTGGTTTGAGATGAAAAGCTACTGTCATAGTTCATTAATGTTTTAATGGTATCTTCATTGTCATCAGATCCAGATGACATCATACGAGACTGTGATTGTGGTGAACTTTTGTACCTATTGAAAAATACAAAGAATAATTAAAAATATGCTTAACAACTTTAAATACATACAAACTAATATAAGGGTTGTTATGCTAAACGCCATTGACTATAATTCTTGAAATTTGACAAGAGAAAAAAAAACTGAGAAATATGAATTTATAAGAAAACAGAATGAATTTTCTGGGCATCTATAGTATTGATAAATGAGTCAATGGGTTGTATGAGTAAGTATTAGAGGTCTTGCCCTCTGAATCCAAGGATATACTTATATATATATATACACATATACAGTGGTTATCTTCTTGTTTTTGATACATTTTACCACATATCCTAATACATTGCTTACAAAGGATTGTAGTTGTTGCTCGAGGAGAATCCGAAGTCATCAAAAAAATCATGAGCTTCAACATCATGTGATTTACCAAATTTATTGGAATTTTCTTGATGAATCGTTTTCATGTCATTAAGTGCTGAGTGAGATATACCCCTGAAAACATATTTCAATAATTTAATATAAAAATTTCTACAAAATAAAAAACTATTTACCAGAATTTTTAATTAAACTTTAATGAGATATTGAGATAGATTACGAGTATTTTATTATATCTAGAAAATCCTAAATTTTAATTTTTAGTATTGAAATATAGAGAAAGAAGTTCATGACAAAATTCTAACCTTGCAAAATGGATACAATTCTTAGAATTTGTATTCATTCTATAAAAAATACAATATTTCACTAACTAGCAGGGATGCCCGTTCCCCCCCAAGGTCGATAGCGCAAGAACCTACCCTCCCCCCATCCTCCCAAGATATTTTATTGCTCACCTTTGCATAAAAATAGAACAACTT
Source organism: Nezara viridula (assembly GCA_928085145.1). Lineage (NCBI taxonomy): Eukaryota > Metazoa > Arthropoda > Insecta > Hemiptera > Pentatomidae > Nezara > Nezara viridula. Next base: position 54,600,652 of record OV725078.1, read on the forward strand.
CATATACAATTACACTTTCTGCAGTATGTTCCATGTTTTTCCCCTCGACCGAAGAAAATTCATAATCCCGTCGAACTTTGCCTCCCTCAAAAATTCAAAAACCCGTCAAAATATGCCCCCTAAAAAATTTTTATGGCGCAGCTTTCGCCATGAAACCCCATTTGGGGCACTCCTGCTAACAAGAGTAGGTTACAATCAGTTTGATGATACAAATTTGGAGAATACCACTATATATTTTGTAAATAGTAGTATAGTAAATATAATAAAAAATCTCATTGTTTGATTTTCCATATATTCTTAGTATACTTTAGTTGTATAATGTCCTGACTAATTAATGTAATAGTTCTGGCCAGAAGTAATTCTTTTTCTTTTTCTGTATCATTGTGTTATTATGAAAGACTTTGTCCCAGAGTAAAGTTATTTTCTATTTCTATTTATATACAAATTTAAAATAAACAAAATTGTTCACATTTGTGTCTGCAAAGTATTTTTCACAATTAACTGTTAAGCAGTCGCAGCACACTGTAAAAAAATACCAAAATCCTAAAACTGGTATAAACGCAGTTTAGTGGTCTTTAAATGTGAACAGTAATTTTCATGGAAACTACCAATATTAGGCTTCTGTTCACCATACATACTATTAAACTTCATAAAACACTCTAAAATACATGAAAATTACATTCCTATTTGGTATGAACAACATCCAGTCTTTTTTTTCAATTCAAGAGAAAAATAAATTTAAAAACTCACACTCTTGATCCGAGGCCCATCCCAAGCCTTTCCAACTGAACAGCCTTTTTTGGATCAGTTACCTTCAATTTATCCTCTTCTGTTTTTTGTTTGAGACTAATATCTTCATAAGCTAGCCTCATGGAAGCAATCTAAGGAGATGATAATTTTAAACTCAAATTTTATAGCAAGATAGATGATAAATATAAATTTTGATAAATGTGCAATCTATAGATAATTGTTTATTTAAAATACACCTTGTAATTGATCATTTTCAAAATCATCCACCACACAAGTACAGCCCAGGCGTATTTTACCAAAACGCCTCTATTCACTTATAAGAAACATTTGAATTATTCCAAAAGTCTATTATTATACTAAAGTAATCACATAATCATACTTTTTAACATGTTAGGTAGAATAAATCACAAGTAGTGAATACGGCAGTATTCACGTTTATTAAAATGAATACGCTTAAATTTACAGAAGTGAATGCAAATATATTCACACAACCTTATTAATGAATACTCTTATTTATTTAAAAATATATATATTTATTAAATCCATGTGTGCTTATTTGTTTTAGGTGAAGTATTTATATTAAAATAATAGGTCATTTAAAGAAGACTTAAGCAACATTAGTGGATTAGCTTGAAAATGGCTTATTAGCCAAAACGTAGCCGATGTAGATGTAAAAGTGGAATAAATGCGATGAAGTAAAAACACAGCCTTATTTTATATTATATGTAGTTATTACATTATTTACACATTACACTTTATTACATACAGAACGGCAGATCCGGAAAGGTCACTATCCAAATTTGACAGCCCTTGCCTACTTGCTTCAACATAAGGCTGCCGTGTACAAGTATTCCTCCTAGGAATTTCCTGGGTATCGTTCCTAATGTTGTACCTACCCTGACCGTCCATTAAACTTATCTTTATTGCCATTAGCAACCCATAAGTAAACAGTGCACCGAAAAGTCTGCATGCCTAGGATCATAGATGCCGCAGACTTTCTATTCCGGTATGGGAGAGGGTGGTCCGACAGATCCGTAAAAAAAAAAAAAAAAAAAAAATGCTCGGGAACTTATATTATGTACAAACATTACGAGTGAAAATTAACTTAACATAACATATTGTAAAATGAAGAATATAATACTATGTATAAAAAATAAAATGGTAGACATGTTAAATATATTTTTTTAATAAATAAGAGTATTCACTAATAAGGTTGTGTGAAAATATTTGCATTCACTTCTGTAAATTTTAGCGTATTCATTTTAATAAACATGAATACTGCCGTCTCCACTTTTACAGGGGTAAATAAAAAGGCTCGTGAATTTATATTAGGTACAAACACAACGATTGATAATTAACATAACATAATACATTGTAACATAACATATTGTAAAAGAAAGAATATAATACTATTTATAAAAATAAAATGATATATACAGTAAACATTTTTTTTTTTAATAAATAAGAGTATTCAATAATAAGGTTGTATGAAAATATTTCCATTCGCTTCTGTAAATTTAAGCTTATTCATTTTAGTAAACGTGGATACTGCAGTATTCACATTTACTAGTGTAAATACAGCCAGCCGTATTCACTTCACAATCGTGAATCCGGCCGTATTTATATTTACAGCCGTGAATACATATCATCTGTATTCATATTTCTTTTTATGAATATAAATATATTCATATTTACATTCATTAGTACCATAAATTTAAATGGTATTCGTATTTATATTTTTCAATATAAATATGCCCATCTCTGTAAACTGTACTGAATTTATTATATTACAATTAGTAAACCAAGAATGAAATTGTCTCAAAGAATAATGGACTACAGTGGCAAGCAATACCCTGCCGTCTTCAGAAGGGACATCTTCGAAAAATGGATATTTCATTGCTCTTCACGGGAAGGGAAGGGCTCTTACCAAACATTTACAAAACAAAAATTGATTTAGTTTGATGTTTAGTGTCAATCTTTGCATATAATATTAAACAGGTATCTTTTAAAACCTCAAAGCCACAATAAAGCACTTGCTCCGAAAATATGTAAAATCTTTTAAATAAGTGGTGAATTGTCCAAGCCATGGACTCAAGTTGTAAAAAAATATGTTTTTGGACTACAAAACTTCAAATGGTTGTTATTTAAAGATGGTAATTGATAAAAAAATAAAAACCGAAAATTTTTTGTAATGTGACCATAACTAGTATTGTACTCTTTTGGTAAAAAATGATAAAAATGTATTTGAAAATACTGTATATTTTGCAATTTTATATTAAACAGAAGTGGTTGTAATTCTAAATATGAAACCAAAAACGTTATCAAATAAACTGTGTAGGCGATGCCTGCTTTTACATCTATCAACTTCATTAATCATGGCCACAACCTGAGATTTAGCATGATATAAACGTTTGATAAAATAATTACTAACAAGAAATATCAGTAAAATTACAAATAAATCAGTAATATCATAATAGATTAAACGTTTTTAATGAATATTGATTATACACGGTTTCTAACAATTTTGGTAATTGAAATTCCCAACTTTTTCATGGGTTATATAAAAATTCCTGATTAGAAATAGTTTTGAAAATAAAATCAGTTTTTATATAGTTTATTACCCTTTCTGACACTTCGACCAAAGCATGTGTGTCAGGGCTAAAAATTATAAATTTAAATCAGAAAAATAAAATATAGAAAAAAGTAATAAATAAGCCAAAGTAAGAGTAAGTACACAATACAAACAAAAGTACACATGAGATAATGATGATATAACCATAATAAAACATCAGGAAAAATAAATGATTAGTACAAATTAACTAAATGATAAGTATTGCATCAATTAGTTTTTACTTTAATTCGTCTTCTAAAAACTAAAATTTAAATGTTGAATATTTAATGGTTGACCGTTGCATTATAAAGGAAGGAGATGGTCCGGGGTTGCGGTCATAAAAAGGCTAAATAGTGGTAAAACTATTTTTTTGAAAGCCAAATTAATTCATTTAATTGTTCATTATTCTAAATATTCCTTCTTTGTATGATCTCTCTTCTATTTTATTCTAAATTTACATTTACACTCTACACCAATGTATGACCACCCTATATTTTTTTTTCCCTCTCTATACTTTTAAGTTAGCTCTGTATGTATGTATGTATGTTAATGAAGTTATTTCTATATTTACATTTTACTTTTTACCAATTTTGGGTTTATTCACATTGTACTCTGATCTAGAATCATGAAATACTTCTCACATCTCTCAACTCTATTTTATAGGTATATTTATATATTTATAATTTAATATTTATAGATATAGTATTTTTCCATTGTATCCATCCATATCTTCAAAAATTCCTAGGTACTGTACATTCCTGGATTTTTCAATCTTTACTTAGTTAACACATGTTAACTCCCCCTATACCTGCAATCCTTTACTTAGTTAACACATGTTAACTCCCCCTATACCTGCAATCCTTACCGCTGCCTTTCCAGTTTTAAGTGAAACTCCTAGAGGAACACACCTGTAAGTCTCTAATCTTATTTTTTTCTTCTGTAGATTTTGTAGAATTATACTCACATTTTCATTTGTTATATATTATACTACAACAATTGTTAGCATCTATTTACTTTATTTTAGGATCTTGTTACTCAGCTTACTTAGTCCATATAGTATTGTACTTACTGTTTATAATTCTAATAAGCTTATTCACATTGTTTATAAATTATGTCTAAATATTATTGTAATTTTCACAATTCTCCATCTTTTCGTATCTTGTCCGTTCTAGCCCTGATGAAGACCTACAAAGTCGGGTCGAAACTTTGGCTTTCAATAAAATAGTTTTACCACTATTTAGCCTTTTTATGACCGCAACCCCGGACCATCTCCTTCCTTTAAAATTTAAATGGCTAAAATAAATGGAAAAGAAAAATATAGCCAGAATTGGCTTTCAGAATTTATGAAAATTGAAGAAAGATATTTTAGTATAGAACTAATGGTGAATTAGCTAAATTTATAGGGATTTCGAGGCTTATTCATGGACATACAGAATTCCCAACATATTCCAAAAATTCTTGACTAGTAGACACCTTGTTATAGGATTAGTAATGTTCCAGTAGTAAAATAATTTCCTTGCAGTCGTGCTGTTGATATTGCTAGATATTTATAAGTTGAATTTTAGTATTATAAATGGCCAATTTATTATAGAACCATTTTAATATGTCATAATCCTTATTTGTACAGCGTTAGGTTTCGTCAATTAATGTTTTGTGTAGTTAATCGAATTCCATTTGTAAAATTTCTTGAGATTATTACGGTTTTGAACTCTCATGTTTTTTATTACTGATAGATTAAAAAATAAGATACTTGATTTCTTTCATTATATTATAAGTGTTGGATTAGAACATCCAAGTAAAATTACATCATTTAATATTAAAAAAAGATGAATTAACAACTACTAATGGTATACTTATATTTATTCATGAGATGGATGACGAACCTGTCGATTACAGTATAGATTAGGTAAAGTGCGATCAATATCTAAATTTATTGGGAAATATTTAATTAATTTCAATTGTTATAGTATACCTGGGTTTCATCAACTTCTTTTTTGCGCTCTTCGTTTTCTTTTTGTACTTGAACTTTCAGTTTTTCAGATAATACAGCTTCTCTTTCAACATCAGCAAAGTTAGTGCTTGATTTTTGAGCACCTAAGCTTAATCGATTCTTGTTGCCAATCTAAAAAGTTTATATTAAAAAAAAATGTAATATGACCAGATTTATTTTTTTAAAAACAATATATTTTTTGAAGATACTCAAATAATGGGCTACATAAAAAAATATGATCATTTTGTCCAATGCACGAATCCCAAGAACTGTTAATGCATTAATCCCATTTATCGTTTACCAACAATATATTATATCTTTAGAACACTAATCTAAGCTTATTTATCAATAATGGACTGGCTCAATAAAGTGTTAGTTCAAAAGTTTTTATTGAAAAAGCAACATGTCAATGTCTTATGAAAATCTTGTTATCTCAACGACATTATTGAAAAAAATCTTGTTCAACTGCCGAAGCAGCTAATGAAATTAACAAAACTGAAAGTATTGACGAGCAAATTGCGCATTGTTGGTTCCAAAAATTGTCTAGTGGAGATACATCCTTGGATAGAAAAAAGGACCCAGGTGACCATCATTTGAGATATGTTTTTCAGCAAGCTGCAGGATCAAATCCATCCACAAGTAATCATGATCTTGCCAAGGAGTGTGCAGTGTCAAAAGGCACTCCTGTGTGTCCATCTACACGCTATGGGTAAGGTAAAAAGAAGCAGTAGTCAGGTCAGTCATTTCTTTTTTATACAGCCTAATATTTAATTTAACAATGGAATGTATTACAGAATTTGAAAAACACATCTCTTCATTTTAACAATTGAGGTGACTCAAAATGTGATATTTTGAAAGGGAAACTTAGTAAAATCAATGTTTTGCTTTGATACCGGAGAAGTAATCAACTCCATTGAAGAGGGAGACACTATTAAATACCTTGGGTTCTCTGGAGGGCTTGAGTTTAATGATGGTTCTGTGGCTGACGTAACTAGAAATATGGAAATAATTGGTTTATTCAAATCTCCTCAAGCCAGAACAGAAAATCAATATTGTTAACAAATACACCTTCCCTTCACTAATATACCCACTGAGGACAGTGCCATTGGCGAAATTGCCCCCACTGCTATTGGAGTATATCAATATCATACTATGAAGAAGTGTTGAGGCGATGATAGCTTTACCGGCCAGCACTTGCTCAATGATGATATATGCACCACGGTGATACAGGAGCTTGGGTATTTTGTGGTGTCAATGGGAGAATCTTCTTCATCACTGACCCATTTCCCAAAAATTAGCCAACGTAACAGATGCCCTGTTTTTAGGCAAGTTTTGATTTCAAGGAAGAAGTAAAAATTTGTGCTGTTCTGATAGTGATTGAAGCGAGTTATATGGAACCATTGCTAAAAGTCCTTCACTGATTGGATTAGTGTGTCCCATTTTAAATCTAACCCATGGGCCAACAGATTTAAGATAGAAAAGTTCTCGTCAGCTCAGAACGGACAAATACCACAAAATTAAATATCAATTAGGTTCCTCTCTCCAGAGTACTAAGGACCGGAAGCCAGGCTAACATGGACGTTAAAACAAATGTGGCCCGAGAATCAGAAACCCCAGCTCATGTAATGGACAATTGTCTGCATAACATGCTCCTTATCACCAGCTGGCACGTTATATAAAGCATCATATAGCTGAATTCCTAGAAATGAAGAACTATCGATGTCTCCTCAAATTGTACTGCCTGAATATAGAAGGCTCAAGGTACAGGCAGAGAAAGAGATAATTTATAAGAAATGCGCATATCCTACTTGAAGGAAAAGTATAGATACCAATTCAGCGAGAGAATATTCTCAGTTAAAGGGCTATGGTTCAGAAGTAGGGGCACCATCCCTCTTACTACAAGTAATTTCTCACAGAGCTTTGGTGTTGGAAGGGAGCAGATGCAGACCATGCCAAAAACTATAATTTTAGACTCGTTAGGAATCCTCCATCACCACATATATTGATCTTGGCCTTCACGTATTTGATTTGGTAAACTGTCCTCGACATATTAGCTATATATTCAAATGATTCAACCTAACTCGGTTATTTTTTGAAAATATTATCAGTTGATTGATGAGTATGCTGTGCAATTAAGCAACTCAACATAGTTGACCAGGCCGTGCAATATTATTGTAGTTCTCTCTTTCGTGTGTATCACTTTTAGACATAATACTAGGAAACATTAATTTTAGATTGATGAAATAATCCAATAATAGATACAATACTTATTAACCTTTTAACTTCTGTGAGTGACAAGCTTTACATCTACCACAGTGCTAAGCAAAACTGCTACCCGCCTACTATATTTATTTCGCTAGGAAACCAGTAGAATGTAACAAGGTTGGCTATACTAGACATCAACAAATGGAAAGAAAAGCAGTGAGACGGCTATAGCGGACGTTAGCACTGGGGAATGAGCACAGGAGTGGTGGGGTGAGCCTATAGACTAGGCTATAGCCATCATTAGCAACAGGGACACGTTCTGTCGGCTATCCTGATTTCTCTTGTCAGTCATAACCACCTTTCCTTCAGATAATTTTCATTTCTTTCTATAAGCCAAATAATAAAGTGAAAATATCAAGGATTAGTTGCATTACTATAGGTTGGTCACATTCAGGGTATTTTGACTGGACTATGTCATTATGAGTATTTTATTTTTTACATTGTCTTCGTTTTGAATCCCAGGAAATTTAAAAGAAATAAAAAGGTTTTAGTAGCTTTTATAAATAAATCAGCTATAAAACATATAGAAACTGCACACCAGAAGTATATTTCAAACTAGAGTCCACAGTTCCTATTCCCACTCACTATACTTCTCCTGCACACTGTTATTTCAACCTATAGCTAAAATATGACTTTTTTTTTTTTTTAGGGGGGTATCTCCTGTCTGCCAGATGGCCAGATGACCAACCCCCATTTTACAAATTATACAACTGTTCATTTAATTGTACTACTCCTTGCTCAAACTGTTCAACTTTAATTTACATGTATTCTGTAGTTCAGATTTTATTAGTTTTTATCAAAGTAAAATAAACTGAACAAAACCACAGCTCAGACAAATTTTAAATTTCTTTAAAAATCCATATTATGCATCACGCCTTATGGCCAATTTATATTATTATATCATTATAATTATTCTTATAGCGAATTTGTAACCATAATATATATTCAACTTGTCCAGCTTCATATAAGCCCAACAATAATTTGAACCTTTCATTTCTAATATTTTCATTGTAAGTTATATTGTGCTTCCTTTTATATTTCATAATAATTATAATTATATCACAACATAATGCAATAAAATTTATTGTAACCTAGGTAAAATCAAACTACCACCTCCAGATGAAAACACAATTTCCTGTACAATTTTTTTAGCCTAAATCTTTATTATGTATGCAACACACATGTAATTAAATGAACAGTGTTATAATTTATAAAATAAATGCCAAAGCAGAGCAGCACTACTAAGCCTATAGGACTGGGCTGCTGTTGAGCTCCTGTTATATCCTACTCTCATAATACTAAAACAAAAAAAATCTGGTGCTACTTTCACACTACTTTCACTTACCACCCTCTTGTTAGCAGAAATAAGTATTTTCCGACAAAGAGGAAGTGAAAGTAAAAATTATAAACGCTATATTGATTTATATTTCATTGGGGGTATTTTTATTTGTATAAGTACCCTTATATATATAAAAATTTTAATATTTATATCACTAATCTATACAATTAAATATTAAATAATACCAACAATAGCATTCATGAAAACCGCATATGTATATTTACATAATATTGTTGGAATCCCTATTATATTAAGCTCATGTTACGTATGGAAGCATGTTCTAATCTTTCAGGCGAGCTCGGGTGTACTAGTATTCTTTTGGTTCCTCAATTACAAATATTCTTCGGTACGATCTTTTCTTTTTCTTTTAGTTAATTATCAAATTCTCTCATATGATATATTTAACTATCTTTTATATTAGAGATTAATGTGAAATGGTCAACTGTTTCAAATAAAAAAAATTAAAGGTACTTTACAGGAAGATAATATTGAAAATTAGCCATTTAAGCCCTGTTAGAGAACATCAATCAGAATAAAACCAACACTTTATTTAAAAATGCTTAATTTTACATAGATATAATGAATTTAATCAAAATCGTTAAGAGCCATTTTTTAGAAAATTGTAAAAATGTGTTAAGTCCATGACATAAAGGGCCACTTTCGGTCAGTTAATTTTGACAAAAAGAGTTGTAACATTCCAACCATATAAAAGTCTTAAAAATGCAATTTCACTTTTGAACGACTTTTCATTTTTGAGCTAGGCTGTTAACCAAAACACACACACACCCACAGACCATTTTGCGGAACTAGATTATTTGAACTCAGGGGACCTCAAAAGATGTATTTCCGTTGAAAACTCAGATTCGAAAATTTTCACAATCGCAATACTTTCCCTTACAATATATTTCATACATAGGTATATATTTCATTTATAGTAGGTAAGTGAAAGTAATATGAAAGTCACTAAAAACTTTTTTATATCATAGAGGCATTATCTGAAATGCATTCTTTATCAAATGAATTCTATTGTGGCTCAAAATTTTGCAGAATATCATGCAAAAACTCCATAATGGACTTCATTCTAATCCACGAAATTTAGCTTTGTAATTCCTTATTACAACTTAAAGGGCTTCTTGCTCCTCCACTAAATTCAAAAATTGTAAATTTTTATCAGAAAAATAACAGCTTAGATTTTTATATAATTACATGCAATGTTCCATAAATATATCATTAATTTATGGCCAAAAATTGACATATGAAGCAGCAATGGTGCTAATCCAAAGTTGTTCACATGGCTAATGGCTTAGTGTGCTAATGAGCAGAAATCAATGAAGAATGCAGATTAAGAAACAGCGAAGCATTGTTTGTTTTATAAGCAAAAGGAAACAAGCATTGTATGAATCACAAGAATAAACTTTTGTTTTTAAGTTGAAAAAACTTGAAAATTGTACTACAGGCATAGGCCTAAAATATTCGAAGAAGCAATATGGTCTGAAACAAATAAGAAATCGTCGAGAAAAACTCTCAAATGATTTTGTGCTATTAAAAATAAAAATCTAAAACCTGATCAGCTCATGAAGTGTGACCAGAAAGGCTCCAAAACTTTACTATTTGAAACTCTTGCTTCAAGAGAGGAGGATGCCTCTTCCAACTACAAAAAAAAAACTAAATGTACTCGCTGAAGCAAATGCAATTAATGCTCCTTGGATTAACTCACAAAAAGAAACTATACACAGATCAATTGTATAATTTCCTAATTTAGACCATTAAAGTCACCTATTAAAGTAATAATAGTGGCCAAACAGAAAGCAACCATGCATTGTATGGGAAAAATAAACAAAAGGATTATAAATTTTAGCAAATGATATTCATAAAGATAAAGGCACAAAACTTACTCCACTTCTTTTGGCTTGAGGTTTTCTAATACCAATAGTTGGTTTTCTATCAGTTGTAGAAGCATTCATAGAAACACAAGGCCCTATTTTTTCCAATGTAGCATGATCTTCAACACCAGTAAGTTTACTGGTGATCACTGTCTCAGTAGTACCTGCAGTCTCCTATCAGATAAAAATATTTTATTAATATTAACACAACTTTTATTAAGAGGACGATATCTTTTTTTATTGAATTTAGATTTCACTCCTGTGACATCAAGCTTCAATTCAACAATAATATTAACATCTTAAAAAATTTAATAGAACTGAATTAACACCAAATATTGCATTGGCAGAAGTGCATGGTTACAGCAACAATGGCCCTAAATATTGGATTACATACTATGAAGTAAATCCTATACAGTCCAATTAGCCCTGGAGTCAGGGTCTGAAAATTGACCTCATCATAGACGAAGGTTTGAATGTAAATTACAAAAGTTTATGTTATTCTAGTAAAATGAACCTTGTCTGCTATTCCAGAATCATTGCTTTCAGTCACAATAAGAATGTCAGTACTCAGTGAACACAAAATTGAATGGCCTACAACTTTAATTCTATGGGTTTTTCCTCTTAGGTAACTTATTTCCAAATTACAGGATCATTTATAGTGATTGGTCTCTGTTTTTGAAACATTTGGTTAAAAACAGAGTTAGTTGACCGTGGTTTTATACCTAACCAAATTATTATGCACTATTTTACGTTCTGCAATTTCTTAAAGAGTATATTTTTCGCTTCGATGCATTATTTAGGAGTTATAGGTGAAAAAACAATAAAAATATTGGAAAATGTTTACTTTTTTGGCTGTGAAAAGTTTTCTAGCAGTGGCCCGCATTAGAAATTTTTTTTTTTACATGTCTAAACCCATATATACAAGTTAAAAAAATAAAAACTTTTCTCACATTTTCCGCAATGGATTTCGTGTTTTGATCCTTAAGTTACTGGCCTAATATTCATTAAATTAGGTACCATTTTTGAAATCAGCGGCTCTTGAATGGCAGACAAGGTTCTTTTTACTTAGGATAACATACACTTTCGTAATTTACAATACCATAATAATATACCAAATACCATAAAAATCAGGTTGATTTTTGGGTCCTGGCTCCAGGGCAACGGGACGTCATTTGGTGATGGAAAGTAGTCGATCCAGGAAAAAATTTCTGCATATCGAGTTATCTACTAGATTCGGATATGGATTCACCATAAAAATGTCAAAAACCATAAAATAAACTCCAAAACGATGTATCCTAAAGAAAAATAAAACTCATAAATCAAATCACTGTCTGTCAAATTTTTTACAGTCACATATTATATGTTTAAAATTTTGAACCTGTCCGTCTTCATCGCATAACTCTGTTTGTATAATGTTAAAGCTTTTAAGATATTGTTTTGTATTCCCATGTTCTGTAAGTACTTGCATAAGTTTGTAGTTAGTACTGTGAATGCGTCTGTAATTGTGAAGTGTAATATGTGATATGAATCTGTGTAAGCTTGGTGACTTGGCTGAGGTCACCCATATTTGATCCCATCTTTTGATGAAATCCAACTTTAAATTCATCTTTCTTTTTTTTTATTAACAAAATTTACAACTGTAATTAATAATAAATACAACAAATAAATATGAACAAGTAATATGACATGTACAACATGAAGAGAAACTACCCATTGGTAGCACTCCAATTATATTTCTATATTAGAAGGTCCTGAGGCCATCTTCTTTTCAGACACCTCGGAGGGTTATCAGAAATAGAAGAGGAAGCAAGGTTGGAAACGAGAGGGTTCGGATGGTTCAGAAGTTTATTATGAAAGGACAGGTATCTGGATGATTTTATTTGTGACAAAGTAGGGAGCATTAAGGATTTTACGAAGGATTTTGGATTGTAGGGATTGGATACGAGAGGAATTTGATGGTTTAGTAGAGCCCCAAAGCTCGATCCCATAAGTCCATATAGGCCGGCCTTATTATAGTAATATATATGAGTCTTTTGTAAATAGTTGGCAGTTTAGAGTGTTTGTCTAGTAAGTGCTGGAGTAGTCGGAAACGTCGGGTGGTTTCTAGTCGTTTTAGTCTGGTATGGGGGTTCCAAGTGAGTCGTTTGTCAAGGTGGAGTCCTAGGTATCGGATTTGGTCAACAGGGATAAGTGGGGTATTGTTAAAGGATATTGTAGGACAGTAAGTCATAGGTTTACGACGAAGAGTAAAGGTAATTTGATGGGATTTATTGGAGTTTAAAATTCATCTTAATATGGAATAAAGGAGCTTGATGATATGAAGGCGGCAAATCGCTTATAGCTGCCTCTTTTGCAAGGTAATCGGCTAGTTCATTACCCTCAATCCCACAATGTGCTTTTATTCATTTCCTACAGTTTTCAGTACAATTGGTTTCTAATTAGGTCAATCAAGTAATCATGAATATCTAAATTATTAACAGTCTAGTAGAATTTTGTTGTCTGTATTTATAATAACGTGTGTGTTTGTTTGTAGAGGGTAGTTATAAATGTAGATAATAGGGAGTAGGGTAGCTCAGTGGTAGGGTACTGAGCTTCAAATGCTAAAGGTCCCAGGTTCGAAACCCGGCTCATGGCAGAAAATTTATTTATCTGTTTCATTGGCCGTGGGGCGACACTGGGTAGGTAGACCCTCCTGGGGCACACCCAGCCTCTATAAAGTGGGTACCCTTAATTAAATAATTAATTAAGGGGAAAAACCTGGTGGTTGAGCGTGATCTTGGTCAAATCACCTCCTTGCACAACCGTTGACCTAGAAACAGTGCTTTTCCTAAATAGTACTGAACCCGAGACCTTTCATGGATTTTAGTGGTAGTTTTTTTTTTTTTTTTTTTTTAAGCTATTAATGTATTCGGTCACCTTTAAAACAGAAAATTTTTCTGTCTGGTTATTCAAGCAATATGATTCTAATTTATATTGATGTTCTATAATCCTACCATCCTGAGCTCTGAATAACCATGCACATCCAATGTTCTCACTCTCCTTACTACTGTGAGTAAAGACATTAGTATATTCAGAGATAATTTTTGGTTCAGTACTTAAACTTGTTACAGGCTGTAGCCAAGATTTACAGTCAATGATTCTTCCTATTTTGTCAAGGGTCAGGGTCTTTGTATTCTTTCTTTCCTATTCTAATGTTAAATAAGGTAGTACGTTCTACAATATTCATTTGGATTGGCAACAGTCCTGCCAATAATATTGTAGCCTCAAATAAAAATTTGAAGGATAGCCCTTACATATTTTATATTATAGGATAGCTCTTACATACAGCAGCTTCATAAATTTCCCTCACCACTTCCGATCTGAGACCCCATGTCACTCTAGCAGCTTCTGACAGACCATTTATAATCTGTAAAGTGTCGTTATATAGATTGTCTAATCCAATTTTTTTTTTGTTTCAATATAATTTTCTGCCATAGAGTAGCTCTAAATATGATAATGTGTTATGTTGAATTGGTCTTACTGTATTGAGTGGTTTATCCAATTCTGGTACAATTTTTTTTTTTTGTAAAGATTATATATTTTGTCTTTTCTAGATTAAAATTAAGTTTGTAGCGTTTAGCCCACTGTCTCAGCCTTGATAATAACATTATGCTTGCTATTGTCCGTAATTAATCAAAATCTCTTCATTTTATAAGTAATAATAAATCGTCAAGGTATACCAATAATTTTATATTTCTCTGTAGGTCTGTTTCGAAAACAGTATTTATTAAGATGTTCCAAAGTACAGGTGATAGGGCTGATCCATGAGGAGTCCCTAGCGTTAATTTCTTGTCAATATAATGAAAGCTTGTTTGGATTCCAAGTTTTCTTTCAGAAAGATAATTTTGAATAATGTTGTATATGTTTTTTCGACAGTTATATATCCTTAGATTATTTAAGATCGCAGGCCACCAGGCATTGTCAAAAGCACCTGCGATATCTAAAGATACAATTAGTAAATTACTGTTTTGCCGGAGCGTACTAGTGAAATGGTCACTATCATATATTATAGATATATATATATATATTGTAAGGTTATGTTCCCTTTGAAAAGTAAACAAAACATTTTCTGAATCAAATAATATTTATTTTAATCAATAATTGATTCTCAAATACAGACAACAAAATTCTACAAGACTCTGTTAATAATTTAGATATTCATGATTACTTGAGATAACAAACACTCATCCTCAATTATACAATATAAAAGCATACATTATTGTACATAACATTTATGAATTTCCATTCATTTTTCGGGATTTAATCTTGGCGCGCTTTCGAACTGTCTATTTATATTTCACTCACCCTGTTCTGCAGTGAATCTTATAATCTTGCTTTGTTGACACTCACTACTTGTTAACTCACATTTTCTTTTAACGATTCTCTTTACTAGCCGGCTGGCTATATTCTACCCTAACTAACATATGGCACTTGCTTCCCCTTTCATCTGTCTTTGTCCATTTTTGACAGTTGTTCGTAACATCACTGCCTTTGTGCCACTAAAATCACTATGTAACATTTACATTACATTCTCCTCCGTTCTAGTTAAAAAAAAAAATGGAAATTCATAATTCGGTGAAATATTTACATTTTCTTTCATATTAAATAACAAACTTAACATTTGACATTCACACTAATTACAATGACATTCACACTATCTACAATGGATTTCCCAGCCTTGTTAGCAAATAATTACCATTTAATATACAAAATTATTGAATTCTTAAAACTATATTACCTCAATTTTCATACATTAAAACAGAGGATTTTAATTTTAATTCTTCATTTGTTTAACAATCATAATTCCAGATTAATATTTTGTAACAAAACATAAGAATTTTTACAGTTTTTTATTAAGTGCATATCACAAAATATATAATCCTATTGATATAGTACAAAAGTATGAAGTATATTTACAATACAATGAGGCATGTTTAATAGTATGGCATAAGATAATTTTCGATGAAAGGAGAAAGAGAACATTCATGAAACCAGCCTGAGGAATCCTTAATGATGGTACCAATAACTTAACTATATCATCCGGATCTACGTTTTTCCCTCCTGGATCAAAACCGAAAAATAAATCCCAGAATTTTAATGGACTGACCCCAAACATTGCTTGCTTCAGTGTCATACTTATAGTTGTGTTATAAGTTCCATTAAGCGTAGCTTCAATTTTGGGCAATTGACTAACCCTTTATGCTCTAAAGGGTTCTTTACGGATGTAAGGAATTCAACAATATTAAAAATTTCCAAAAAATCTTTCCACTTATTTATTTTAACTTTATTATTATTTTTTAATTTTAAAATGAATATAAATGTATCACTTTTCTTGACATCTCGAAATTCAAGCTTCTCTAATTTTACTTATATTTATGCTTTTTAAAACAGGATTGGTACAATGGGTTCTATATTTTCATTAATTATTTTCCTCCGTAATTGACATATTTCCTCTGACTGCTTTCGTTCTATATTTTCAAGTTTGCCGTTTATTTTACCATTGTCTGCTTGACATACATTTATTTGATTTATAAATATCTTTTCTTGTTTATCTAATTTTAATAGTGAGGCAAAAACATTTGGGAATTCTAGAGGGGTCTAAAGTTATTTTAGATGAGGAAAATTCATTAGTTAAAGATTACGAGAGCATTGTGCAGGTCCAAGTAGCCGACAAACCAATTCAAATAAATGACAGTGCTAACTCAGGAGTATCGGATATTCAATCGATGTTAAGTCAAATTATAGCTGGCTCTAATGAAATGAAAAATGAAGTAAAAAATAATTTCGAAAAAATTTTGAAACAATTATAGCAGAAATAAAAAATGAAAACAGTAGTAGGGCCAAACAAAGGGAAGAGAGATTTGAAAAGTGTATCGTTAATAATAGCCAAAAATATGATACTGACATAAAAGATTTAAAACAAAATCTCAATGAAAATATAGTATGCGTGGAAAATAATTTATCTGCAAAATTAGATAAAAAAGAAAAGATATTAATAAATCAAATAAATGTATGTCAAGCAGACAATGGTAAAATAAACGGCAAACTTGAAAATATAGAACAAAAGCAGTCAGAGGAAATATGTCAATTATGGAGGAAAAATAATTAATGAAAATATAGAACCCATTGTACCAATCCTGTTTTAAAAAGCATAAATATAAGTAAAATTAGAGAAGCTTGAATTTCGAGATGTCAAGAAAAGTGATACATTTATATTCATTTTAAAATTAAAAAATAATAATAAAGTTAAAATAAATAAGTGGAAAGATTTTTTGGAAATTTTTAATATTGTTAAATTCCTTACATCCGTAAAGAACCCTTTAGAGCATAAAGGGTTAGTCAATTGCCCAAAATTGAAGCTACGCTTAATGGAACTTATAACACAACTATAAGTATGACACTGAAGCAAGTTTGGGGTCAGTCCATTAAAATTCTGGGATTTATTTTTCGGTTTTGATCCAGGAGGGAAAAACGTAGATCCGGATGATATAGTTAAGTTATTGGTACCATCATTAAGGATTCCTCAGGCTGGTTTCATGAATGTTCTCTTTCTCCTTCCATCGAAAATTATCTTATGCCATACTATTAAACATGCCTCATTGTATTGTAAATATACTTCATACTTTTGTACTATATCAATAGGATTATATATTTTGTGATATGCACTTTATAAAAATACTGTAAAAATTCTTATGTTTTGTTACAAAATATTAATCTGGAATTATGATTGTTAAACAAATGAAGAATTAAAATTAAAATCCTCCGTTTTAATGTATGAAGATTGAGGTAATATAGTTTTAAGAATTCAATAATTTTGTATATATATATATTTTTTTTTTTTTATTTATTCATGATATTTACAACTGTATTAAAAAATTAAATACAATTAAAAAATTAAATACATTAAAAAATTAAATACAATTTTGTATATTAAATGGTAATTATTTGCTAACAAGGTTGGGAAATCCATTATAAATAGTGTGAATGTCATTGTAATTAGTGTGAATCTCAAATGTTAAGTTTATTATTTAATATGAAAAAAAAAGTAAGTATTTCACCAAATTATGAATTTCCATTTTATTTTTTTTAACTGAAACAGAGGAGAATTTAATGTAAATATTACATAGTGATTTTGAATAGTGGTGCGAAGGTAGTGACGTCATGAACTACTGCCAAAAATGGACAAAGAATGACGGATGGTGGGGGAAGAGTTTGAGATGTTAGAGCAGAAGGCAGTCAGCCGGCTAGTATAGAGGATCAATTAGAAGAAAATGAGAGTTAACTAGTAGTGAGTGTCTACAACTAGAAGGAGTCAAGAAAAGGAAAGAACAAGAGAAAGTTGTAGAATTTGGATACAATACCGAGGAAGATTCACTGCAGAACAAGGTGAGTGAAACATATAAAAGTACAAGTTGAAAGCGCTCCAAGACCCCGACAAATAATGGAAATCCATAAATGTTACAAAAAATTAATACATGCTTTTATATTGTATAATTGAGGATGTGAGTTTATTGTCTCAACCCAACCTGGGAATTAAATATTGCATAAAATAAACATAATTTTATTAACAAATTGTTTTGTTTACTTTTTGAAGGGAACGTAACCTTACAAGATAACCTTATAAGATAAGGACAGGAGTCGGGCAGTATCAGCCTTAACACCATCCTAGAATGTAAACAAAGCCTTAAATGTATATAAGATGGATTACTTTACTAATAAAGCAGTATTGTTTCTGAAGCCATGTAAGTTATTTCTCAACTTCTTTCCTATTTTTTTATTATTTTATTCCACAGTCGCATAAGTGGTGCAGAAACCCGGGAAACTGTCAATAGTCAGTAAGCAGTGCTATGTATTGTAAAGACCGCCGGTGGAATAATAAGTTTAAAGGTATCATTAAATTAACTATTTGTATCTAAGATTAAATTAATTGATTTTTAGAAGTTCGTTCTCATGATTAAGGTGGCATTGTAATAAGTTGGTACTAAGAATCGTACAATAGAAAAACATCTTTGATTTAATATAATTCGATTATTTAATGTAATGATTGTGAAACTGAGGTGTGTTGTAACATACGAAATTTAGTTAAATTCTTTCTTGTTTTGATTTGAACGATGCTGATTCTGCTATTCAATAATTTTTGTCAAACCTATTTTTAATATTAAAAAATCTTCGCTCTCCTATTTAATGGTCTGGTATTAAAAGTGGCTCATTTTCATTGTGGTTTATTATTATTGGGATATTTTTTAAATGTATTGAGAATTATTTTTATGATAGCGTTTAACCCCTTCCTAAAAGGTTAAAATAGGTATTAAATTAAAAGGGATAATATACGCACATACTTTTTAAGATGGCTCTTAGGGTAGAAACAGAAATACTACCAAAGCCTAAACGATCTGAAGCAGTAGCTGATCAGAGAACACCCAAACAACAACCAGAACTGAGATCAACTGAAGAAACAGTGATTCAAATCCCGAAGAAAACCCAGCCACAGGCCAATAAGAAGATAATTTTATAATTATAAAATAATTATAGTTTTAGGATAATTTTAGTTCAGGAGGAAATAACCTGTTTCTAATACTCCTTCAGAAATTAGAAGAACGGCAAGAAGTTATAACAGAAAGTGTTAGGAATTCGGAAAGAAGGCTAATGGAATTTGTTGACAGCAAAGTCACTGAAGTCATAACCGAGTTAAACAAAAAGACAGAGGCGAAAGAAGAGGTCAGCCTAGAACACCAATCAGAAGGTAATGAAAAAGTTAACAAGCTAGAAGAGAATTTGGGTGAAATCATCAACAAAAATAATGATCAGAAGACTCTCAATCCTACAAATCAAACAAGTGACATTGAAAATGTTCAAGGTCAAGAGAATGAATGTCTTGAATCTGAACAGGAACTTAATGAAGTTATTGAAGTGGATGAACCTATATCAGCCGTACCCTCCTTAGGCGAGAATAGAAAAATTGAAGATGAAGGAACTACCTCCGAGGAACAAGAAAGCGAAACCTCTACATTAGATAATGAAAGTCTTGAATCTGAAAATCTCAGAGAAGATATAAAAGAAATCAGTGAAAAAGAGGAAGAAATTATAGGAGCCCAGGGGGAAACCTTGAAAGGTTTTGTATTAGGTTCCCTAAAGATCAGAGAATTCTTTTTCCAGGTCGATAAGGAGACCCACGAGATCCTAGGAATTAAAGAAGAATATATAGGCCCCCCAGCTTCAGTCAAACCCTCCATAACAGAAAAGACTTCTCCGAAAGTAGAAGATGAACCAGCCAAGATAGAAGTGTGGAATAAAAGACTATCGACCCATATTATAAGACTATCAGTACCGAGAATTAATAAGTTAATTTATTATAGGTATGCAGAAAACGAGACAATCCCCATGTATATTTTAGAAGATGAAGTATATAAGAGCTATATGGCTTTGAACCATGTTAGGGCAGGCCAGTTAAAATCTTATTTTAAGCCACGGTAGTCTTTGTCCCATTCCAGAGGGCAAAAAGGGGTTTTTTAGCGTCCCTTCTGTTGACGAGCTAATGGGTCCTGGGGAAACCATCGTCACGTTAACCATTCTGGATACTTGTAAATAATTAGCTGTAAATATGATTTTGTAAATAGGGTGGTAGGATTTCAATGACAAATTTCGAGGGCTGAATGGAAGGAATCTCAGGCTGAACCGACCAAAGTAAATTTATAATTGAAGTATCCATACTATCTTATGATAATAGTTAAATTAAAGTAGAGTTAAAACCTTTTTAATAATAGATTTGTGTTACTAAACTTTTATTAGAAAAGAAAAAGGGAAGGACCGAAAATAAATCATTATTAAATAAAGGGATAAAACTTTTCTTTTTAATTTAAATGTACAGTGGCCAGATTGATGGGAGTAAGATCTAGTTATCATTATGTTACCGAATATTGCCGTAGTTCGAAGTTGGCGCAGACGAGCACCCCAAATTAACTTCTTAAGAAAAATTGGATCATTTTCTTTTTAATCCAGATAGGATTTAATCTATAGGAATAGGGAGTTGTTACCCTTAACTAGGAGAAGACATAGTTCCTCCTCATCACCCGTAGGGTTGATAAATTTTATATAGGGGAGAACCCTTTTGATGGAATAGCTGTAGTGCATCCATTCATCACTAAGTGTGATTGATGATAAATAATTAGGAGAAGATAAAGAAATCTTCTATAACTATACCTTCAGAGTACTGAGGTAGTATGTATGTTGATCCAGAAGTTAAATGTTCAGCAATTACATTGGTAAATGGGGCCCAAGTAAGATACTTTGTCATTATGATGTGCACATGACTACATTTCAGGCAAATCTAACGGTTTAGAGCGGCCAGGTTAAAGGAATGGATGATTCATCCATAATTAAATCATAACTAAAAAACATAAGATGGGAATTTCAGTATTCATTGAATAGAGTTTTTTGAATAAGTAAAATATTAATAGGTCATTGAGAAAACGAAGTCGCCTGAGGTTCATTCAATATTTCAGCAAAATATATAAACATCCCGATAGTGACATTAGAATGGTTTTCATGAATTTGATATACCATCCCATTTTGTAAAAAACAAGTTTTGACCTCTCCTTTTGGAGAGCTAGAGGTATATATGATTTAAAAATTTGTGAATGAAAATGAAAGGACTGTTGTAAATGATGAGAATGCTATGAGCTTCTAGACCAAGGATATGATATAAAAGTTTAAAGGTAAAAGATGGTACAAACCACTTAGAAACTAAAGGTAGAGTTTTTGTTTTTTTTTATAGCGGTTGCCACACAAGGTAGTTACACTGAATGAATAATATGTCATTGTTGTATTATGTGTGTAAATATAGTTGCCTAAAAGTGCACCAGAGATAACTTGAATTCCTTTGAAGACTCTTTTTTGAGAGTATAAATAATAATTATAAAATAGTGTAAAGATAATGTGAATGTTAAGAATTCGAGGAAATGACACTATAAAATGTTGGCTAAATGAGATTTTGGTAAAGGAGGAAGAGAAATAGTTCAATGAGAGTATTGTAATTAATGTCATTGTGTATATATATAAGTATATATATATATATGTATATATATAAGTATATATATGTTTTGTTTTGTGTTCCACTAAACAGATAGATAAACTATAAGAAATTACGAGTAGTGGTATTGATATATTGCAGAATTGAGAAATTTGAGATATGTAAGTAAAATTGAATTACTGGTTGTGTAAAAGCATATTTTTCCAGTATTTCTAGTAGTTAATGTATAAGTCTGTGTATATTTCAGTTAAAACTCATCCTACATTGTCTATAAATTAATGTTTACTTTTCATTCTGAGATCAGATAGAGGAAGCCTATTGTAAAGGTATTGATAAATAATATCTAAAGAAAAAATCAAATAAACTTTAGTTTATTTAATTTTTCTTTTCCCCAAGACTAGGAGAATGCTATGTATTGTAAAGACCGCTGGTGGAATAAGTAGTTTAAAGGTATAAATAAATAAACATTAGAAGTACTCACATCTGACGGTTGGGTACCTGAGGGAGGGTAACGACCCACGAGGACAACCTTTTGTAAGTGGTAATAAAAACCCTTAAGAACCACCGACCAAGACCGACAACTGAGTGTTTAAACAGGATCCCGAAAGACCTTTTCACACCTTCCACCAGAAATACGTAAATCTGTACCTGCTGCTTTACCTTGGCCTGGGGGAGAGGGCGTGGTCATCCCTTAGGCTAGGAATATTCAGCCAATCAGAGAAGACTACCAAAAGAGAGGGGGATGAAGAAAGGTGGGAAATAGAGGACTAGGACTAAGACACTTCTTTTTGGGACTCAGCTGAGGAGACTTCAAGCTGGGAAGGACACAGGCTAGGGGCTAGATCAGACTAGGCTAGACGGAGACTAGGATCAGGAGAGCCGGAGAGAGCAAGAGATGGACTGAGAGCTGGGACTCAGGCTAGGACACAGCCGGAGGGAGCAAGATGAACATCAAGCATTCTCCTCCAGTATGATTCTCAACTATTATTATGTATATAGGTTTAGTTATTATTTTGTATATAGATGGTTTTGGTTATTTAAATTTGTAAATATATTAGTTAGCAAACCATCTTAGTACTTTTATTGGACATGCCACCAATTAGATATAGAACAAATAGTAAATTTAAAAACATGATACCTTTAGAAAAGAAATCCAATAAAAATTATATGGTTCAATCTAGGATACTACAGTAGGGGGTCGGTGGTATCTAAACATTTAAATACATCATTAATATATTTTTCGGTAGATCGGTTCCCTTCTGGGACCGATATAAATACCAATATAAGTATTAAATACAAATAAATGTGGTTCCTGGAACCCCCTACTCGCCGTAGAAACGCGAGGCCAGGAACATAGCAGTAGTGATCTATTTCTTTCATATTTCACTCTTACTTCCTCAAGCAGTGAAAATGGTGACAGACGGAATTACTTGCCCGGTAATGCCAAATGCACTGGAAGTCCTTCAGGTTCCTGAAATTCCGCAGATTCAAAAAAACCCTCCGCTACCAAGGGACACAGTGGCGGAAGCACACGCCAATGCTTTAGAATGGATGAAAGTAAAAGCCATTCAGGATTTAAGGAGGGCGATAGCGGACTTGGAAGGCTTCAGTGGAGAGGTAGGCGAGCTTAATCATTTTTTGAAAGTTGGTGACCGCCTCCTTTCCAGAGTAGAGGCAAAGGTGTCGGGAAACTTGGTTAACTTGGGAGATGCCGAAAAATTGAAAGCAGCCATGGTATGTAGAGTAAGGAGAAGTATCCTTAACCAGATACAGGCAGACGAAGAGACACCATGGCCGGTAATCAAGGAGAGGCTGAAGAAGGCTTTTGGGGGAGGCAGGTGGACCCCAGAAGAGAATATTTTCCAGATGTTCAGAGAGAGCCGGTCGCAACAACAGATGAGTGGGCAGTATACCGGAGTACTATTGGCAAAGTACAACCGCATCCTGAGAAGATGAGCGAAATGATGAGTGCAGGCGAAGTAGAAGCTAGGATGGTATTTCTGTCAACCATTCTTAAGATTCAATTGGCTAAGGAAACTGGAAAGAGGGACGGCTTACCTAGAGAACGGTCGTTCCTAGAGTGTGCCCAAGAAATGGCCAATTTTAGTGCGAGGGAAGAAGAAAATAGGATGGAGATAGAGGAAGCTGGATGGAGCCGAGGGAACGATAGGCTGGAAGAAAAGAGAATTTGGAGGAAAGAAAACCAGGACCACCCAGATCACGAAATGGACCAAGAAAGGAAGTGTCATGGCTGTGGAAGGACGGGAAACCTAGTGGCACAATGTCCCTGAACTAAATGTTTCGAGTGTGGGACAGAAGGGCACATTGCAAGGCAATGCCTGTACCTCTTCACAGTACACGAGGAGCTGATGGAGGTCAACATGCATAAAATGAGGAGGAACCCTAGTACGACTCAGAGAAGTGGGACTTCAGAGGAGGTGACGGAGATATCAGAGGCCTTGGAGACGAAGAAGGAAGGAGCACGCAGTGGAGCGGACGGACAGTGACGAGTGGCAACAGGGAGGAGTAAGCAAGTGAGGATCTGAGAAGTGTGTCTGCAGAGCAGCGACCGCACAGCGACATGTAATAATATAAGAGGCAAGTCTTGCTGGTTTCTAATCATTACAATGAGAGGGGGAGTGAGATGCTTAGTAGACACAGGAAGCACTAGTACTATTATGACCCGTGGGGCACTGGAGAGGCTGTGTGGTAGTGAGAGGGCACCCCGGATTCAGGAATGTGATTGTAAACTAATCAACCTGGGAGGGGTATGTAACATGGAAGGAGAAGCGGTCATTGCGTTAAGCCGCTGGGCAGGAAAGAAGGGAAATTTGAAAGTGCACATTGTAGGGAACATGACTCGGGAATACCAGGCAATAATAGGGTGTGACCTATTTGTACAGGTAGGGACTAGATTCAAGAACAGCAACGGGACTTGGAGTATTAAGTTAGGAGGACACAAGGGATACGAAAGCGCGGATAGAAGCAGTAAATAGAGTCGAGGACTGGAGGAAATCCATAAAAGTGGAATTCAAAGACATTTTCTTCAAAGAGGGAGCAATACTAGGTGCTACAGGGAGGACAGTTCATGAGATACCACTAAAGTAGGAGCGAGTTTCGTATGTAAACAAGAGGTGATACCTACAAGCGCTTAGACAGCATATCTGGGAGGAATTGGAAAGTCTAAAAAAGAAGGTGATAATAGTCAATAGCTCTTCTCCATACAACAGTTCTTTGTGGGCAAAAAATGAGAAAGAAGGGAGCGCTGGGTGAGACAAAAGAAAAGTACCGAGTGGTGATAGATTATCAGAAACTAAAACGAGAATACGATAGATGAAAAATATCCTATCGCCAGATTTGAAGACATATTAGACAGGCTGAGTGGGGCTGTAATATTTAGTACGGATAAAGCAGGGTATCACCAGATAAAAATGCACCTGAAGGACCAACATAAAAAGGCACTTACATTCGAAAGGAGGCATTACGAATTTACCCGGATGCCGTTTAGACTAAAGAATGCCCCGATAACTTTTCAGCGATTAATGGATGAGTTCTTGAGGGGCTTGGATGAAACTGTATGCCAGGTCTATATGGATGATTTGCTGGTCTTTAGCAAGATGAAAATTGAGCATGTAGAATACCTGTGAAACGTATTCCAGAGGTTGCGCCGTTTTGGACTAAAATTATCCAGAGAAAAATTGTTATTGGGACAAGAGTGGATTAATTTTTTAGGCCCCACCAAATTTCGAAGGACGGGGTAAGGCCGGAAGCGGAGAAAGTAGAGGCTATTAGGCGAATGGCGGTTCCGCAAGATGTTAAAGGTGTGACTTAAAATAAAATACAAAAAAAAAAAATTAGTTCGTAAAATAATTTTTAATAGTTTTAGAGAAAAATAGTTTTTATAAATAATAATAAGTTTTTTTTTTATTAACTCGAAGAGGGTTAAATATAAAATTAAGTATTTAGTATTAGTTTTAATAATAAGTAATTGTTTATAATAAGTCTTAGTTTTAAGTATTAGTTGTAAATATTATTTTTAAGTCAGTGTAGCAGCCAACAGCTGATTGGGAAGAAAAACAAAAGAGAGTTGAGAGAGGGATGGGGGAACCTCGCGAGTGTTGAGGCACGCTAAGGATTTGGTTTTGTGAAATACTTTAGTTTTACGGTGTACACCGGATTTTCTTTTCCTATCCATGAACCTGTGATTATCAGCGCCGAGTGCCGTTTGATTTTACAAGTTGATGAATGAACGTTTTCATAGCTTGAGGAGATAGACTGGGGAGACCCTGACGACGCTAGTTCGAATAAGATCCCGATTTCTCAGATAACCTAATGTACCCATTGGACGGAGTTCAACCAGTGGGATATTGTAAATATGTACATATAAGTTTTTTCCTATCTATTTTTTCCCCAAATATTTGTAATTGGTTTATTGTATAGTCGTAAGTTAATGTTTAGTTCTATAATAATTTTATAATCTTTTCTTTGATAATTAAAGTTAATTGTATTTTCTTTGTTTTCTTATAAATCTAATTTCTTGTTCATAATTTTCATTTCCTTTAACAGTTATTTAAATCAATAGAAATAAGTAAATTCATCATTAGTATTAATAATAGCCAGTTTTATTTTCTTCTTTTTCTTCAGTTTGTTTTCACGTTTTATGTATATATTATATTGTTTTTTTTTTTAGGTTTAATAAGGAATTGTAAAACCCTATTCGAGGGATTAGGAAAAGTCATTATTAACCAAGTAAGAAGGTTCGATAGGTTATGAGGTTAATTAACATATGTTTTTAAACCCAAAGGTTCCGAGTTCGTAGCTCACTCCGCGTCCTAATCTTTTTTTTTTTAATTAAATTTATTTTTAATTATTTTATTTTTATTTATGGTTTTCGCTATTTTCCAAATTCAACCAATTAAATAGCGTGGCGCCTGTTAGATAATTATTAATATTTAATTGTCTCTGGATTATTATTTTTTTTTTTTTTGTGAACCTTGCCATCTCCACTGAGCATCCAGCAAGTTTGTTGCGGAAACGATTTTTCCAAATTAAAGACCGTAACAAAGGAATCAGGAGACTTCTCGGTACGCTTAATTATTATAGGAGGTTCGTGCCTGAAATGGCAGAATATCTGGTTCCAATTAACAATCTACTAAAAAAAAGGAGCTAAGATCATTGTAATAAGTGTATGGACTGATTACAAACAGAACCGGTACTGGCATTTCCGGACTTCAGTAAACAATTCACTGTTACCACCGATGCTAGCGAATAAGCGCTGGGGCAGTACTACCTCAGGACAGAGTAGGAGGGGAATGTCCCATAGCATACGCGAGCAGACGTCTTACAGATGCAGAGACGAGATACAGCGCTTTGAGAGTGAGTTGCTCGCGATAGTGTGGGCTATCGATTATTTTAGGCCTAACATTTTTGGAAGAAAGTTCCGGGTCCACACCGATCACAGGCCCCTTCAATGGGTTGGGAAACTTAAAGAATCCTCCGTGAGGGTCACACGTTGGAAAAAATTTCTTGGCCAATACAATATTGAAATAGTTTAAAGCCGGGAAAGGAGAATGTAGTGGCAGATTAGCTATCTGGAACCATAATGGTTAATGCATTCGAAGAGGACAGCGGGGGACTACCACGTGATGTACGCCAATTCTTAAGTGAATGGACACCTGAAGGAGGAGAGGACGGTGCGGGGGTCATAGGGCAGGGAGAGGAGTCCCCAGAGGATGAGACCTCGACGGAGGATAGGCCAGCAGAGATGGAAGAAATTGATGAGATCATCAATGATAAGCGTCACGAGGTCATCTGGAAGATTAGGACAGCGGGTACGATGAAAATAGACTACAGCAGTTACGATAGAAGCAAAGTTCACACAATCTGGTCACAACCAGGGGTGAGTGAAGATCAGATCTGCAGGGAGCTTAAGGATGCATCAGAATCAGGAAGGATCAATCATCTCTATGAGGGGAATGCCACAATATGGGAGAAAATCAAGAGGATTTTGAGGTCCGAGAAAATCGGAATAGACAGAATGTTTGTCCGATGGAAATATATGGTAGAACCAATAATGGATGAAGAACGACAAAAAGAAGTGACACTTGCATATCACCAGGGAAAAACGAACCATCGGGAAGTGAACGAGACCTTGCAGGCATTAAGCAGAAAGTACTTTTGGTGGGGAATGAGAAAGACCACCCAGGAAACGATAGGAACGTGTGAGGTGTGTATGCGCACGAAATACGACAGACACCCTCCTCAGGGAAGACAAGAAGAGACAACCACTGAAGACGCACCATTACAAGATCTCCAGATTGACATCTTCACATGGAGAGGCCATAAGTGGGTCACCATAATTGATATCTTTAATAAACTCACTATGGCATATCAAATACTGGAGAAATCGTCGGAGGCAGTATTAGAGGCTTTACAAACATGGATGCAGTTTTACGGGGTACCTGAGAGAATCCCGTTCGATGGAGGAAGGGAGTTTGACAATGTCGCAATGAGGGAGGAGGCGAAACGATTGGAGATAAACTGACACTTCAACACACCAGGACATCCCAAATGTAAAAATAATATGTATCTAGGAAAAAGTTCTGTTTTTTTTTTTGTTCTATTGTATTTTTCTTTAATTCCTGTTTTTGTGCTGTTATATATTTTGCTGTGTAGTTCTAAGGAAGATAAATAGAATTATATTTGTTTTAATCATAAAGTAATTTCCCTGTTGTAAGCATAGTGCAGGTGGACTTCTGAGTTTGTTTTTATTACTGTTATCATTGTATTTTTATTGTATTAGGTGTACTAAGCGAGGTAGTAAGCCTGATAGACAGTTTGCTCCGCTCGAGGATTACTTAGAAGTTTTCGAAATGCTTTTCGTAAACTGGTGGGGTGGAGATAAGGACAGGAGTCGGGCAGTATCGCCTTAATACCAACCTAGAATGTAAACAAAGCCTTAAATGTATATAAGACTATATTTTTTTTATTATTTCGTTCCACAGTCGCATAAGTTATATATATATATATATATATTAGAAGAATTTACCAGGTAATCAAGGAAAGAGGATTATCTCAAAAGTAAGCAAGCATACCAAAAACTAATTAAAAGTTCCAAATTGAAGTCCTGGAAGACATTTGCTTTAGCTTTGAAGGCTTGACAATGACCGTATAAATTTGTATCCAATAAAATAAAATCTCAAAGCTTACTCATAACCACTTTGAATGAACTAGTAACATATACAACAGACACTAAGAATACATTATCTTATATATTAAATAAAATAATTAAGGATGACAATACAAATAATGACACTAAAGAACATAGATGAATGAGAACAGAAATACTAATCCCACCTACTTATGAAGATGATACCAATATCCGGGACTTAGAAATATTAAAAGTTATTAATAGAGACCAGCTCTTCGTGCAATAAGAATCCAAAAACGTGGAGAAAAAACTCAAAATGTGCAAAATTGTGCCGTAAAAACCCAAAATACGTAAAATTGTCTAATTTACACCTAAAAACGTGCAAAAATCATCTATTTTTTTAAATTTATAATATTAATAAATCAAAATACTATCAAACCTTATGTTAAGCTTCTGAATTAAAATATTTTATAACAAAAAAAGAAAATTAAAATAAAACATTGAAAATTAAAATCCATATTACGATCAACTAATGACAAGAATACATAATCTAATATAACAATAAATTACGATAAACAAAAAACTATTAAACAAAAAACAATATAAAAAAAAAAATAAGGACTAACATAAATAATAGAAAATTTAAAGATAATTCAAATTACTTTCACCCTATAAATACAGGGTGTCCCGTAAGTAGAGGGAAATTTTTATATGAGTGATAGTAGACCTCAAGATCTACAAAAAAGTTCGTATGAACAATAGACCAATTTTCAGCAGAAAAGTAGGAAATACAAGAAAATCATGTTTTTTGTTGAATAGGAAGTGATAACTACAGAAATATTAAATTTAAGTAATTAACGATTGCTTCACTGTAAACTAGATAAAATTTAATTTAAATGAAGGTTGAGTTTATCATTGTTAAAATATTTTAAAGACAAACTAAACTAAGTTAAGTTCTGTTTTTAAAAAAATAAAAAATTATTCAATATTTTTTATATCATCACCCAACTATACTATATATGCCCCACTTCAAGAAAAACTCCTCTGTTTAATTAGCTTAAAGAACATATTAATTAAGGTGGAGGTTTATTTGGAAAAAAAATTGAGATTCACCTTAAGTTTTGCAAAGAAATGATGTGATTTTCTATTTAGTCACATAAAAGTACCCGCATTTTCAGCAAAAATGAACTGTTGCAAAGATTTAATTTCATGTTTTTATTTGATTTTGGATGCATTAAACATACATTATTGCCTAAAATCCACTTTTTATTTATCAAGAATAAAAAAATTAAAAATAATTGTTTTCAAATATTTTTCAGATAAATTGTTTATGAAACTGTGCTTTTCATCCAGATCCCTATTATACGAATCGATCCATTTTTATGAATTAAAAATTAAATGTTTCTAGCCCTAAAATTTATGTTTAATATAAATAAACCTGTTGATAACTTCAAATATTTTCAAGAAAACTTAAATATTAGAACTAGAAACAATTAATTTTTCATTCATTAATAGGGATGAATTCGTATAATTTCTTTATTTTAAACATAAATTTTTGTAAGAAACATTAAGTTTGATAAATACTCATCAATTTTACGGTGTACACCGGATTTTCTTTTCCTATCCATGAACCTGTGATTATCAGCGCCGAGTGCCGTTTGATTTTACAAGTTGATGAATGAACGTTTTCATAGCTTGAGGAGATAGACTGGGGAGACCCTGACGACGCTAGTTCGAATAAGATCCCGATTTCTCAGATAACCTAATGTACCCATTGGACAGAGTTCAACCAGTGGGATATTGTAAATATGTACAAATAAGTTTTATCCTATCTATTTTTTCCCCTAAATATTTGTAATTGGTTTATTGTATAGTCGTAAGTTAATGTTTAGTTCTATAATAATTTTATAATCTTTTCTGTGATAATTAAAGTTAATTGTATTCTCTTTGTTTTCTTATAAATCTAATATCTTGTTCATAATTTTCATTTCCTTTAACAGTTATTTAAATCAATAGAAAAAAGAAAATTCATCATTAGTATTAATAATAGCCAGTTTTATTTTCTTCTTTTTCTTCAGTTTGGTTTCACGTTCATGTAAAAAATTAAATGTTTCTAGCCCTAAAATTTATGTTTAATATAAATAAACCTGTTGATAACTTCAAATATTTTCAAGAAAACTTAAATATTAGAACTAGAAACAATTAATTTTTCATTCATTAATAGGGATGAATTCGTATAATTTCTTTATTTTAAACATAAATTTTTGTAAGAAACATTAAGTTTGATAAATACTCATCAATTCCTATGATGAAGATCTGGTAGAAAAACTCAATTTCATAATCACTGTACATGAAAAATATTTGAAAAATCTTCATAAATAAAATGTGTTATTAGGCAATTATGTTTATGACAATACATACAATGTTTATTACAATTATGTTAGAAAAACAATAAATACAAATTTTGCAACAGTTAATCGTAGTCATTTTTGCTGAAAACACGGGACTGTTAGGTGACGATAGAAAATCACATCATTTCTTTACATAACTTGAGGTAAATCTCAAGGATCCACAAAAGATTCTCTGATAATTTGACTTTTTTTTAAATGGAACTTAACCTACTTTATTAGTTTATCAACTCAATATTCCTCTGTAAATAGTTTTAACAATGCCGAACTAACTTTTGTTTGATGTACATTTTGTCTACTTTACTATGGAGCAATTATTAATTACTTAAATTAAATATTTTTCTAGTTATCGCTTCCTATTTAACAATAAACATGACTAGTTTCAAAAATCAGAAATCTTGTATTTCCTACTTTTCTGCTGAAAATCGGTCAATTGTTTGTATGAAAGTTTTTGTAGCTCTTGAGGTCTTCTGCTATCACTCCTATCAAAATTTCTTTCTACTTATGGGTCGATTTGTTTTATACACATTTATATGTTTTATATATAGATGTACATATAGATGTCTATAAAGCAAACTGATTGGCCTTAGTCTTCTGCCGGTAACATCCAAGGGTTGACTATGTGTACACACACACACACACACACACACACACACACACACTCACACACACACACAGAATAGAATAGAATAGAAGAATCAACTTTATTCTGGGACAAAGTCCTTGAGAACAACAATATTGTACATAAAAATTAACATAACATCTGGCCAAAATGCATATTACAATAAAAACAAAACAAAAAATAAGTAATAAAAGAAGTATTTACATAACTATACAAATATATTAAAGACATAATATAAGCAATAAGGTCCTAATACTACAAAATAGTTGCTATAAACAATAAACTATGGAATTCTAAATGAAATTTGAAATGAACAACAAATTACTTTTGTTGTCATACCATTGTATTAATGAAAAAAATAATAATAAAAGAGTGGATAAATATTTACTTTAAATGATTTACATATGTACCTTAATATGTTCAAAGAATACAATACTGGTGTTGTAAACATTATACAAGTCCTATATAATATAAATCCTAAGATGTTGATTGATTGGAGAAAAAATAAAAGATAATAATACATACAGAGGAGATTGTATACATATATATTATACATGATAATTCGACTAGCAGATGACTATCAAGTCTATAGGGTACTCCGTAACGTGACACAAACAACGATCAGGAAAGCGAAATCAAACTTCTTTCATGAAACTTCTTTTTTTCTACTCCTGATTCTAAATCATTATGGCTAACCCTTCGTAAACTCTCTCTTTGTAAATCCTCTTCCTCACCGATCTACCCGGTTTCACCTAATGAACTAAATTCCTACTTCATATTTTCCACCACCAGCAACAGCTCACCTACCTCTTATCAATTTTTCTTATCACCCTCATTTAACAGTGATAATTTCTATTTCTCCAACATTTCACCAACCGATCTTATTTCCTCTATAATGAAATCCCACACAAATTCCATCGGACTTGATGGAATACCAGTCAAACTGTTAAAATTATGCCTTCCTGAAGTCGTTCCAGTTCTCCTTTTCATCTATAATTTTTCCCTCCAGAACTCAGTTTTTCCGGCTGCTTGGAAAAAAGCATTAGTCAGACCTATAAACAAAATCCCCAATCCTACTTCTCCTAAAGACTACCGCCCAATCTCCATTCTTTCTAACCTTTCTAAACCTCTGGAAAGAATAGCTCAATCCCAAATCTCTAAATTCCTTGAAACTCAAAACTACTTGATCCTCTCCAATCTGGTTTTCGACCTGGCTTCTCCACACAATCTGCCCTACTAAAAATTAACAATGACTTACATACCACAATGGATGACAAAATGTTAACTGTGTTAATACTTCTCGACTTTTCCAAAGCTTTTGACTCAGACCACTCTATACTCTACACTAAATTAAAATCTCTATCCTTCTCCAACAGATCTATCCTCTGGTTGCAGTCTTTCCTATCCGACAGAACTCAAGCAGTCAGCATTCCAAACCAACCCCTATCTTCCTTCCTTACACTGTCCTCAGGAGTGGCCCAAGGTTCGAGCATTTCCCCTCTCCTTTTTAATTCCTACATAAATGATCTTTCCAAATCCATCTACCTCTGTTCACATCATTTATACGCTGATGACTCCCAAATCTATTTTTCCTTTCATCCTTCTGAGCTACTAGTCGCGTTCGCCAATATTCAGGCAGACCCAGATAGGATCAGTGCCTGAGCAAGTCTGAATAATTTAAATCTAAACGCGACGAATACTCAGGCCATTATTATAGGTTCCAGTCCTGTTCTTAAATCCATCTCCTTCCTTCCTCCTTTAGTCATCAAGGATCATCCTATCACATTCAGCTCCTCCGTTAAAAACCTAGGAATCACCATAGACGAAAACCTCTCCTGGAAACCCCATATCGCCCTCATCTCCCGTAAGTCAATAGGTACCCTTAAGCTATTTCATCGCTCCCGCCACCTACTCCCACAACCCATCCGCAAGCTCCTTGTATCCTCTCTCATTTTCATGTGTGTTGTGTACGGAGACATCCCGATAGTACTCGAGGATAGATTGAAGCGACTCATGAATGCGTGCTTAAGATTTGTCTTCGGTACATCGAGGCGGTCTCATGTGTCCCACCTTTACGAAGAGTTAAAGTGGCTCTTCCCTTCTTTCCGCAGACAATATTTCCTTGGATCTTTTCTATTCCAAACAATCAACACCCGACACCCTTCCTACATCTACAGTCTCCTACAGTTTAAACCCGTGGTCCACTCCCAGAAAACAAGATCCCGTGTTTCCGACCTTTATATCCCTTCCCATAGAACTAAGACGTTTGAATATTCCTTTATTGCCCGATCCACTGCCTTCTGGAATTCCTTGCCTTCTGAAATCCGCCATGCCTCTTCCTTGTCCTCATTTAAATATCATCTTTACCAATTCCTTCTCACATCCCAAAATGACGTTATACAATAAAATAAATATTGCGAAACAGATTTTGACTGAGGTGAATGGTTGTAAAAACTGATAAAAGTTTTTAATTTTACAAATCAACCATCCGAGACCTAACGGCTGAGGTTAAGGGATTAAAATTCGCCCTCGATGCTAATGCCAGTGAGGTTAAGGAATTAAAAACAACTCTGGAGAAGCAGACTAATATAACCTTTGAAAACGCAGAAAAATTAAATGCAATAGAGACCCCCTTCTGGAGACACAAAATTCGAGGTTGGAAGGAGTAATAATGGAAAATGCGACACTTAGGTCCCGCCTATTGGAGCTTGAAACCAGACTTAACAGGGCCGAGCAAATGCACCTTTCCAGGTCAGTTGAAATAAGGGGAGTTCGGGTGAGGTCCGGGGAGACGCCTATGGGCCTGGTGATGGCCGTAGGGGCCGGCCTGGGCTTGAATTTAAAGCCGGAAGATGTCGACTGCGTGGAGTGGATGAGATCGAGGCAGGATGATACACCCAGGCCGCTACTGGTAAGATTCATCAGACAGACACTCAGAGACGATTTGGTCCAAAGGCGGAAGGTTATATGGGACTTCTCAACTCGACACCTGGGATGGCAGGAAAATGATGCTCACAAAGTATATGTAAGCGACGCAATGTCCGTAACCAACCGACATCTATATTGGTTAGCCCGACAGAAGAGATCTGCGGGTAAGATCAGATACGTCTGGTTCAACGCGGGTGAAATGTCGACGTGATGACGGCCAGCAGGTTGTCGTGATCAACTCGCCAACGGACTTGGACATATTCGCATGACTTGCACTCACATGTTCAATTGCTCTGCTCACTTTATTTTTCATTTCTGTTTTTGCATATTTCGATTTTTATTTTATTTTTTTTAAAGATAATAATTTAATTGTTTTTGATCTAATTTATGTTGATAATTATTTTATTTTCGTTTATAAGAACAGACTATGTTTCATACTTTTAGACATTTTAATTTACTTAAATACGTTTTATTCCGATGTAGAGGTACATCTTTCGTTTACTGAATTGCATATTTCCAACTTTTCAACATTAATAATACCTGGAAAATTACTATTCTTTATTTTCTGTTTTTGTTTAGCATCATCTATTATTACACTCATGATTCTTCGCAATAGAGGTGTCATCAACAATTATGTACACTGGGATCATACTAGCTCCAACCAACATAGAAATATTCCTGCCTCTAGCACTTCCAATCTGTTAACCAAGCCACCCCTCCTTCTCCTATGACTAATATCCTTTTAACCTGCCACGTCAACGCTCAGTCACTCCTAGCCCATTTTGATGAATTTTATGATTTTTTCCTCCACAACTTCTACCATTTAATTGCAGTTTCTGAAACCTGGTTAAAGCCCTCTATTCCGTCTTCCCAAGTTACTTTACCCAATTATACCCTCCTTCGTCATGACAGAGAGGATCGTGGAGTGGGCCTCTTTGTCCATGACAGCCTTAAATTCAAAATCCTACAGTGCTCTTCCCATACCGATTCTCCGCACCTGGAATATCTTTTTACTGAAATCCTCACCCCATCATCTCCCCTTCTCTTTGCAGTCATTTATCGTCCTCCAAGAATTCCGTTTGATGAATCATTTGAGACTTCCCTTTACAACTTGATCCCTTCCTACTCCAATATTATCCTCACAGGAGACTTCAATACCAATTTAATGATACCATCTTCTGACCATTCCTACCTGACAGGCCTCCTCGAATCACTCAGCCTTTATATAGTACCCTACAACCCTACCCATCATACCCAGTTCTCAGAGTCCTGGCTTGATTTGTTTGTCTTGGATTCCCTGGATAAACTCTTGTCGGCATCTCAGCATCCGGTTCTATTTCTGTCTTCCCACGATCTTATCCAGATTTCCTACAACATCCCAGTCCCAGTTTTTTCTCCTCAAACCATATCCTTCCGAAACCTCAACTCCCTCACCTATGAAGCCCTGTCGCAGGATCTCGATGCTTCCCAGTGGGACCCCATTTATTCCTGTAAATGGGTTCCCATGGTTGACGCCATGGTAGAAATCCTTACCAACCATCTTCATACCATCCTCGACTGCCATGCTCCTCTCCTAACTAAAACCATCCGACATTCCCCTGCTCCTTGGCTGACACCCGCTTTAAGAGAGTGGATGAGAAGAAGAGATGCGGTAAGACGAAGGTTTAAACGTACCCAACTCTCGGAAGACTATATCGCCTTCAAGCAACTACGAAACAGCACTCAGTCTGCTATACGTCGAGCCAAATCCCGTTACTTCCATCATTCCTTATCCAACACCCCAAACTCCAAGGCCAAGTGGGCTATCCTAAAAAAACTGACCAATTGCAACACACCTCAAACCCAGCTCATCTCCTTTTCTGCTGATGACCTTAACGCTCACTTTGTCTCCTGTCCCTTCTTATCCTCATCTCCCGCGGCTATGCCGACTCCTGTGTGTTTCCCTATAAATTTTAATCCTGATCAATTCTTTTTTTCCCATATTACACCTGATGACCTCCTCAATTCCATTCAAAAGTCGCAAACCAATGATTATGGACCTGATAATATCCCAGTCAGACTGATCAAAGCCTCACTACCATCCATCCTTCCAATCCTCTACCATATCTACCAATTACTCACTACAAAATGCTACCTTTCCTACATCCTGGAAAACCGCACTAGTTCGCCCAATGAAAAAGACTTCCAACCCATCAACTCTCAATGATTTCCGTCCTATTTCTCTCCTCTCAAATCTTTCTAAACCTTTAGAGCGACTAGTTCAAACACAGGTATCAGATTTTTTAGAACAGAATAACCTCCTAAATCCCAACCTATCCGGTTTCCGGCCTGGCTACTCCACTCAGTCTGCTCTCATCAAAATTTCCCAAGACCTTCATACAGCCATGGACCAGCAGAAACTCACCATCCTTATTCTCCTTGACTTCTCCAAAGCCTTTGACTCAGTAGACCACAAAATTCTCCTAACCAAGCTTAAAAATATTTCCTTCTCAACTAGTACCCTTAATTGGTTCCAATCCTTCCTTTCCGACCGCTCCCAGTATGTTGTAGTCCCCAATAACCCCCCATCAGAACCTTTAACTTTGTCCAGGGGTGTCCCACAAGGCTCCTCTTTATCTCCAACCCTTTTTTCCATCTACATCAAGAGGGAGATCCGATCAGAATGGCTTTCGTCTTATTGGCATTTAGAGTAATCCTATTGTGATTTGTCCAGGCACATATTGCATTTATATCTTCCTGTAATTTTTGGATGGCGCCAGAGGATTCGGTTGGATTGAAGGAGAGGTAAATCTGTACGCCGACGACGTCCAGATTTACCTCTCCTTCAATCCAACCGAATCCTCTGGCGCCATCCAAAAATTACAGGAAGATATAAATGCAATATGTGCCTGGACAAATCACAATAGGATTACTCTAAATGCCAATAAGACGAAAGCCATTCTGATCGGATCTCCCTCACTCCTCAAATCCATACAGATACTCCCCAATCTTTTCCTGAACAACTCACCTATCTCATTCCATACTTCCGTAAAAAACCTTGGTGTTACATTCGATCAAACCCTATCCTGGAAACCACACATCTCCCAAATTTCCCGTCGTACTATCTCTACCCTGAAACAGTTTAACCGTCTCCGCTATCTCCTTCCATATAAATCCCGTCAACTCCTGGTTTCCTGCCTTGTGTTCCCCCACTTCGACTATGGCTGTCTGGTGTACGGTGGACACTCGGGAGAATTCGAGGCCAAAGTTAAACGCCTAATGAACTGTGCAATACGTTTTGTTTTCGGAATCTCAAGATATACGCATATAACCCAGTATTACACCAAGTTGAAGTGGCTCTATCCATCCAACCGCCGTTTGTACTTCCTTGCCACTTTTCTATACCAAGTCATCAGAACTCAGCGGCCTTCCTATATTTTTCACAACCTACAATTCAAATATTCCATTCAATCCCGTCTCACTAGATCTCATACCTCCGACCTCTATCCACCTCCCCACCGAACTGCAGCGTTTGACAACTCCTTTATAATTCAAGCCGTCTCCTTCTGGAATACCATCCCTCCTAATATCCGACATGTACAAACAGTTTCCTCATTTAAATCTCTCCTTTTTAACCACCTACTCCTTTCCCAACCTGATTGATCAGGAAATGTAGATAAGAGAACTTTTAAAGTTCCCCCAGAATTGATTTTCTTTACTTATGCTATTTTATTTTATTATGTGGTTTGTATTATACATATCAGAATGTTTTTAGTGTGATAGTTATATTTTTTGTTTTATTATTTTTTCAAAATCTTAATCTTAATAATAAATGTAAATAATTAATTTTATGTATGGCCACACAGGCATTTATTCTGTATCTGTAATTTGTCCTAAAGGGACAACAGTCCCAGGATAATAAAAAAAATATTTTCATTTCATTTCATTTCATGTTTATTTTA
Organism: Nezara viridula; assembly: GCA_928085145.1. Classification (NCBI taxonomy): domain Eukaryota; kingdom Metazoa; phylum Arthropoda; class Insecta; order Hemiptera; family Pentatomidae; genus Nezara; species Nezara viridula. Next base: position 54,639,607 of record OV725078.1, read on the forward strand.
TTTTGTTCTCATTTCATTTAAATAATGTTTTTTTTTTTCTTTTCAAAATGGTGTTATTTTTACTTGTTTTAATTTAATTTTACTGAAGATACTATATATTCTTTAACATTGACTAATGTAATTTTTGGCCAGATGTAGTTTTTATTTTTTGTTCATATCTGTTATTAATAAGGGACCTTGTCCCAGAATAAAGTTTTCTGATTGAATTGTAAGGTGGAATTGGAATAAGAGGTTTTTAAATATGGATAAGGATGGTGCATGGCAGATTTTAAGTGGGATGGAATTCCAAAAGGTGGTGAAGCGGACAATAAAGAAGTGTTGAAATGAGGCCGATTTGTGGAAAGGGGTATAAAGGTCAGAAGGACGAGATCTTGTGGAGAGGGAGTGGACAGATGACTTGAATTGAAGGAGATTGAATGCGTAGGACGGACGATGATTATAGATTATTTGGTAAAGGAATGTACCTAGGAAATACTGTCTTCTGAAGGAGGGAAAGAGCCACCCTAACTCGGCGTAGTAGTGGGAAACATGAGAACGTTCAGGGTTCCATTGACAAATCATACTAAGCCATTCATGATTCTTTTCACTCTGTCTCCAAGTTCCGATGAGAGGCCACCGTACACTACGCAGCCGTAGTCAATGAGGGGGAAGATGAGGGCGGATACTAGGAGTCTACTTGTGGACATGGGTAGGAGATGGTGGAAGTGATGGGAGAGTTTCAGGATGGAAATTGAACGTCGGGAAATGTAGGAAAAATGGTGATTCCAGGAGAGGGTTTGATCTATGAAAACACTCAAGTTTTAACTGAAGAGTTGAAGGTGATGGATTGGTAATTTAGGTACAGGAGAGAAATATTGGTATTGGATCTGAGAAGGGGTTTGGAACCAATGACAATGGCTTGGGTTTTAGCAGCGTTTAATCATAATCCATTTTCACTTGCCCAGGCACAAATCCGATTAAGGTCTTCTTGTATTTTGGCAAACGCATCATGCCACTCAGAGGGAGCGAAGGAGAGGTAAATTGGGGAATTATCGGCGTAAAGGTGTTGGGAACAGTGAAGGATTGATTTATGAAGGTCATTAATATATGAACTAAAAAGGAGAGGAGATATGCTAGAGCCCTGTGCCACTCCTGAGAACAGAGTTAGATAGGATGATAAATGTTGGTTGGGAATAGAGACTGCTTGAGTACGTTGAGAGAGGAATGATTGAAACCAAAGGATAGAGCTGTTGGAAAAGGATAACGATTTCAATTTGGAGAAAAGGATGGAATGGTTAATGGTATCAAAGGCTTTGGAAAAGTCTAGGAGTACAAGGACAGTTAGTTTTTTGTCATCTATGGCGACTGAACATCACTAATGATTTTGATTAGGGCGGATTGTGTGGAGTAACCTAGTCGAAAACCAGACTGGTAAGGATCAAGTTGGTTGGACTGTTCTAGGAAGTTGGAAACTTGGGATTGGACTATTCGTTCTAGAGGTTTTGCAAGGTTAGAAAGGATTGAGATTGGACGGTAATCTTCAGAGGAAGAAGGGTTAGGATTTTTAAGTAAAGGACGGACAATGGCTTTATTCCATAAGGAAGGAAATATTGAGTTCTGAAGGGAGAAATTTTAGATGAAAAGGAGAACGGGAAGGATTTCAGGTAGGCACAATTTAATTAATTTGACAGGAATACCACCTGGATTAATAGAATTGGAATGAGATTTCATCACGACGGATATGATTAGGAGAAACATCTGAAAAATAAAAGTTGTCGTCGTTAAATGATATTCCCGGAGTAAAGAAGGAAGAGGTTGATGGAGGAATGGAAGAGGAAGTTGATATAAAATATGAATTTAAATCATCAGGTTTGACTGGAAAGACTGCTGAGGAAGGTGATCTGGAAGATTCACAGAGGGAGAGTTTACGAAGGAGTAGCTATTTGGTTTCGGAATCAGGAGCTGATGAAAGGGCTTCATGGAAATAGGTGGATTTGGCTCGTCGGATTTTGGTTTGTGTCAGGTTACGGAGCACCCTAAACGCTTGGTAGTCATCAGCAAGCCTAGTACATCTAAAGCGTCAGCGGGCAGCATCACATCTCATCTGAAGATCTTTAATTTGCTGACACATCCAGGGAGCCGGGGGGCGACGAAAGGTCGAGGTTTTAATGGGAGCATGGGCATCAAGGATATTAAGGAAGTTGGAAGTAAAAATGTCTACCATAGAGTCAATACAGGAAAAGAAATATATTCCATTCCAATCAAGCGTTTCCAGGTAGGGTAAGATTTTTTCACGAGTGAGGTCTTCAATATTACAGAAAGTTATGGTTCTAGGTAGGATCGGAGGAGTATGGATATTATATGAAATTTGGATTAGGTCATGAGAGAATAAAAAGGAGACCGGTACTTGTGAGGAGGAAAGGAGGTTCTGAGAGGAGTCGATAATGTAATGGTCCAACCAAGTATCGGACCTTAGGATGTGATGAGTGGAAGAAAAAGAAACAATGAAGAGATGAAGGGAGAAAAAAAAGTTTTCGAGGTATGATTTATCGGAAAGGAAATTAGTGTTTAGGTCGCCGGAAATGATTATTTTGGTATAAAGAGGAACAAAGTTAAAGAGGGATGATTCAAATGACGGATCAAAGGGAACAAGAAGAGGTCTATATACTACGACATAAAGGATAGGAGATATATCAAAGGAAATTTCAACAATCAGAAACTCTACATGTGGGTGATCGGATGGAGGAGAGCATTCGGGTCTTCAGACATTCATGAACAAACAAAGCTACACCTCCATCAGTCTGGCTCGTATGGTCGTGGCGGATTAGTGTGTAGTTAGGAAGGGAAACAGATGTGGAAGGGATGTAAAGCTTAAGCCAGGTTTCGGAAATTGCAATGATCTGGTAGAAATTGTGGGTAAAGTATTCTAGGAATTTATCGAAATGGGCTGGGAGGGATTGGAAGTTGACGTGACAGATATATATGTATATATATATACATGTATACATGTACATATAGATATCTATAAAGCAAACTGGTTGGCCTTGGTCTTCTGATGGTAACACCCAAGGGTTGACTATGTGTATACACACACATTCATATGCATATAATAAAATTAATACAATAAAATAGCTGTATGAATTTATTTACCTGGGAAAAACTATGGTCTTCAAAAAAATCATATTCCTTGTTCGATTCTTCCAAATGATTATCATTGTCGATATCGTAGTCTATAAACAACTGAAAATCAAAGGGAATTTAAACATGGATTGGTACTATCATCTAATAATGATATATTAGATAATTAATTGAAAAAAATATAAATAATATTAATAAATAATAGAAATTATCACTTAGTATATTGAAAAAAAAAAATAGTTGCTTGAATGTTATTAAGGTAATTAATAACCCGTATTAAGTGTAAGTAATTATAATAATAATATAAATAACTTAAACAAAGGCTTAATGGAATTATCGTTAAATGACAGATAAAAGCACCAAATTTGGAGTGAAGTTACTTTAGGGTATACGAATAAATGTTAGCATAAGAGCCCCTTAAAATTCCTAAAAATTTTCATGTATAGAACTAAAATGGCCATCAAAATGACAAATTGTCACTTTTAATAACACTATTTTTTACTTTTTACTATATATATATATATATATTTATATATATATTTATTCTATATTTCATGTATAGAACTAAAATGGCCATCAAGTTTATATGTAATATATATATATATATATATATATATATATATATATATATATATATATATATATAACATATTTCTCCAAGATAAGTCTGGAAATGAAGTTAGAATGAATGAAAATTTTATTTGCGAATGACTCGGTAATTATAATTAAAACTATAACAGAGGGTCCATCGCTTCACTTCCAAAAAATTTCTGTACATTTCCTGGTTTTTCAGATTTTTCAAATAAATTGATCTATTTTTCCTAAAAAATATTAATAAACACTGTTATGTATAACAAATTAAAAGATTGAGTACAGCTGCATATGGTGTAATGTAGACTCTTATTACAACCTATAATGGTTAAAATGATTTACTATTTTTAGTACATTCTCAGCAATAGATGGTTAAACTACATTCACTCACTTTTACTGTTTCAAAATCCCTTTTCAGTTCTATTAGACTCTTGCACTTTATCAAAGGTAGTAGAACATAATTATGGGAATTTTCTAAATGTCTTAATATATATATATATATATATATATATATATATATATTTTTTTTTTTTTTTGTGCGTAGAGCACTACAACCAAACCATGGATCTATTGCAAACCATGTTCTAATCCGTTTATGCTAAAACATTAATTTGTTCGCTTTCATGTATTTCAATAGGCTTATAGGGTTGATATACCCATAGCTTCTGGGGTCATCTACTCTGTCCTCCCCAAACAGCTTAAGTTTAAGCCTAGCAAACCTACCACACTGACAAAAAATGTGAAAGACTGTTTCGTTCTCCTCATGAGGATCTACATAGTGGATATCTAGTCAATCGGAGATTAAACATATGATAGTTTACCCTAGTGTCCAGTGTAGATCGATGTAAGTTTTTTAAGTGCTGCTCTATCCAAATTTTGTTTGCCTTTTTAATGGGTTTTGTGGCTTTGCGTACTCTAAATCCCCACCAAATTAATTTATTGAGGTAAAGATTTGAAAATTGAGTTGGTGTGAGAAACGTTCCATCTAAGCTTTCAACTTTTTCTTTGACATTTCAATAAATTAAATTTGGAAGAAATAATAACATGAGAAAGAAATTCAGCAGCTCAAATGATTTAAAAATTCTATTTAAATCCTCAGGTTAGTATTAATGCACCATATATTTTCAAAACAAAAATAAGGGAAAATGCGACGTGAATGATAGTGCTCTTTTGCGCACTTTTATTTATTTTTAAAATGTTTTAACAAGTTAAAATGTTTTAACAAGTTAAAATGTTTTAACAAGTTAAAATGTTTTAACAAGTTAAAATGTTTTAACAAGTTAAAATGTTTTAACAACTTAAAATGTTTTAACGGTTTGTTCAAGTGGTTGAATTTTAAGAATAAGAATAATTCAAATTTCTTCCTCACTACTGAAGGTAGAGAAGCTTTGCATTCATGACAGAAGTTAAAATAATGTTATGTGCTCAGAATCGTAAATTTCTACTCGCATATTAGGCTATATACATCAAAGAACAAATTTGTTTCTATGTCTGTCTTTAATCAAATCCATATGATGGGCATATCACTTACAACCGTTTTTTACGAAAGACTATGCAGGTTAGTGTCTAGATGGTTCCATATAAATGCATCAAATTAGCCATCAAATTTTACCACGCACTTTTTTCAACATCTTTTTAGACATAACTAATAAAAAAAAAAAAAGACCGTTATTCAACCAAATATTTGTATTATTATTTCTTTGATATAAAATACAATTAATACTCAAAGCATAGTTCATGTTTATTTACCGTCATTAGCCATCTGCTAGCCAATTGCTCGATCCCACATTGACAACATTCTTTGGGAAGGCTGTCACAACTCTTGGACCACAATTTCAACTTCCGTAAAATTATCAAATTTTTTCCCTTGAAGAAAATGGGATATGAATCTAAATAAGTAGTAATCTGATGGTGCTAGGTCTGGACTATATAGTGGATGAGGCAGGAGTCTCATATCAGAAGGGTTTTTCAATAAATTTTTACAAATTTCTTACCTCTCAGCTGATTGCTAAGGAGTAAGTTCGTGAAGGACCAGTCTACTGCTCTTTTTCACCTTCTCCATGGTGAGTAGATGGTGACACAGAATTTTTCAGCACAACACACTCCCTGGCATGTTCGTGAGTACTCATGGACAGATTTGACTCAACAGCTTCCTGCAGAACCTCATCAATATCCATTAATGGTCGCCCGGAGCCCTTCTTCCTTTCCAATGTTGTATCTCCACTGCTAAATTTTTCAAACCAACACCGCGCAGTTCTCTGGTCAAGAACACCTTTACCTTCATATTTAATAATTTCAGGAGTTGCTTCAGCAGCTGTGAAATTTTTTTCCTTAAAATTACTAAAACTTCGTAGGACACTGTCATGTTTCTTCTTCGGAACAAATAACTGAACTGAGGCTTTTTTGAAGAAGTCGAATGGGATTAAACAAGTTTAGAGAATGCCGAGAAGGGATTATTAAGTATTAAATATGATTCAAATATTTACAGTCCTTTGAAATCTAGAATTTGATAAAACTCATTTTTTTTATACACCCTATTATATTTCAGAAATGGCCCTTTCAATTTGGCTCAAAGTTAAAAGAAAGTTGGGTGTTCGTGAAAAAATGATACTATAACAATCTTATTGAAATCTATCCATTACTTCCTCATAAATAAGCACAAACATATTTTTCTTGAAACGCTTCAAGAACCTTATGTTCAATTTGGCCCAAATTTGGAGGGAAGTTAAGGATTCTTTTTTTTATTCTTTATTTCCAGAAGGAATTAGTGAGTCATACATGGGTTTATTAGGTAATTTATTAACAGTTGATAAAGCGAGGGTATAGTCTCACACACAAAAACCCTAAGGTTACAGAATGTCCAGTGGCAGCCTTAGGGTGGGGATTCAAAGCGATTACCAAATATACAGCTGCCACGTCTGTTTGTAATGACATGATGTACCAAACTGAAGTTGTCTGAATGGAATCGCTTTAGTCGCATGCTACACAAGTGTACGACAAAACGCATGCAATGCGATGTGGAGCAACAATAATTGAATTTTGTGTTACATAGTCGGACAGCTACAATAGGCAACACTAGGAAATAAGTATCAAGCTACATGTCGTTTAGTGTTGCCTCAGTGGAATTTAGCCTTTATATATACAATACTATATTTTGAGTGGAAAGCGAGATTTGGTGCAACGAATAATAGAATATATTAGTTCTACAATAATCATTGCGAACCTGATGGCATTCATGAACTGTGAATGACAAGGATCAAATAAAGGACATCGATACATTTAATATTCTATTTAATAATTAACACATTTATGAATGAAATAAAAAATAAAATTTAAATTTATATTATCTATCAGTATAAAATAATGTTTAATGTACTGCTAATTAAGAATGTCTTTACGGTAGCTGCAAACTTATACTGCTACCATTAATTTAAGATGGTCTTCATCCGGTCTATGCTTTTTTAATCACTGCATACCAGTTGCCACTGTCGAGGTTATAGTACACAAAGGATATGTGCAATTTAACATAAGGCCTGCGATGTAAGAGGTCAAGGTTGGTAACAACAACCGGAAGGATCAAACTTCGGACTTATGGGGGGATGAAATACTAACAGAGGGATCAATCTCCTGACTTAGTACATAGGAAAACAAGCAGATGGATCAGCGTCCAAACTTGAGCGAAATAAGAGAAAAGGAAAAAGGTTAATGGATATTGTGAAATAAGAACAGATTAAGGTGAACCAAAAGCGTATAGGAGACATATACTAATCATCTGCATGGTGATCTACATCTGCATGGTGTAAATCTGAGGACCTGACAATTTGAGGTTTGCCTGCGGTATTTATTCCCCCAAGACTAAACCGACTATCAAGAGCTGTTACAATAACAGTATTTTTAAGCTCTGATCAGTATATGTTATCGCCACATTAACTTAATGAAGTTTATTATTAATAAATAAGAAGTATTTACAATGTGTATACATATTCCAATTTACAATTTGAGCATTTTATCATATAACAATAAGAAATAAAAATACAATTGTTAGTATGTTGTACGGGGAGCTTGTATGATGCTGCTTGGTAGCAGGTAGGCGAACTAGTTGTTCCCTGTAGCAAGAGGAATCAGTTGCCGCTACACCACTAATAGCCTTGGAGCCAGGACCCAAAAATCTAAATCATAACAGGCGAAGGTTTGATTGTAAATTACAAAAGGGTATGTTATTCTGGATAAAAAGAACTTTATCTGCCGTTTCATCCATCAGAGCCGCTGCTTTAAAAAATGGCAGCTGATTTAAAGAATATTAGGCCCGTCATTTGAGGATCGAAACGGAAAATCTATTGCGAAAAATTTGAAAAAAGTTTTAATTTTTTAACTTGGGTTTAGATGTAAAAAACAAAATTGGTAATGTGAGCTACCAAGGGAAAACTTTTACAGCCAAAAAAGTCAACCAACGCTGATTTTTACCAAAGTTGTCAAAAACTGAGACAAATTACTATGAATGGCCCTGCAACTTGGAAATGAGTTCCTTAAGAGGAAAAACCCATAGATTCAAATTTGTAGAGCATGACATTCTGTGTCCAGTGAGTACCAACTAATTTAATGTAGGTCACTTACTCCGGTAAGCTCCCAATGGTTGGAAATTGGTAATGAAGGTAAACGTTATTTTCAATATTTCAACAGTATGGGTGTCTATTCTACTGAGTTATTTTTGTTTAGAGTATGTTACATGCAGCATAAGCTTCTTTTCCACCTCTCAGCAGCGAAGAATTTTGATAAACGATGTGTTGAAAGATGCTGAATTTCATAAAGGAATAACGAATCCGGAATCGAGATATATAATTCACCTACAATAAAAATCTCAGAACTCAGTGGACGCAAAATTTGATGCTCTTCAACTTTGATTCTTTGTGTGTTTTCTCTTAGGGAACCCATTTTCAAATTACAGGGCCATTTGTCTAAGTTTTTGACAAATTTGGTAAAAATCAGCGTTGGTTGACTGTGGTTTTATACCTTACCATGTAATCAAGTTAAAAAGTTTATGCACTCGTTCGACGCACAATTTAACGTTCTTTAATTTATGGAGGAGTACATTTTTCGTTTTGATACATTGTTTAGGAGTTGTAGGTGAAAAAACAAAAAAATCTGACTTTTTTTTGGCTGTAAAGTTTTCTCTTGGTAGCCCACATTAGAAATTTTCTTTTTAAACATGTCTAAACCCATATATACAAGCTAAAAAAATAAAAACTTTTCTCACATTTTTCAAAATGGATTTCCTGTTTCGATACTCAAATTACTGGCCTAGTTTTCTTTAAATCAGTCACCATTTTTGAAAGCAACGGCTCTGGAATGGCACACAAGGTTCTCTTTACTCAGAATAACATATCCTTTCATAATTTACAATCAAACCTGCGATGAAGGCGATTTTCGGGCCTTGGCTCCAGAGCTATAAAGCTTTCCGATACCGACAGACAATGGTGCATCCTGGATTTTGGATTTTTGTGCCATACATGAGAATTTTCAAAAATTTCAGAGGGATCCTAGGCAGAGATGGGCAAATTCTACTCTGAGTATCGAGTACCAAATAAAAAAATACTGAAATTGAATCACCATTGGGAATTCAATCACTACTTCAGTCAATCATTTGACATCAACTGAAGTAGTAATTAAATTCTTTGGTACTAAAAAAAAAGTCAGTATTTGAGTAAAATACTTGGTAGTCAGCAGAGATGGGCAAATGCTACTCTGAGTACCGAGTACCAAGTATTTTACTCAAATCGATTCACTATTGATAATTCAATAACTACTTATGGTAATCGTTTGACATCAACTACAGTAGTAATTAAATTCTTTGATATTCTAAAAAGGTCAGTATTTGAGTAAAATACTTAATACTCAGTACTCACAGTAGCATTAGCCCATCTCTCCTCCTAGGCTAACATTAATTAGTGTACCTTAGGGTGCATTCATACCAAATATGGTGTTTTTATCCACAATTTAACAGTAACCCTCAAATTTAGCCCTAAGCCACTTCGCTACAATGAACTCCAGCCACTACTTTATAGGTCAAGATTTGGTTAGTTTAAACATGAAGCAATTAGATCCAATGAACCAGTTGGCATTTAGGTGTGTACACACTAAGCTAATCTCAGGTAATGAACATCCAACTGCTTATTCAGTAAATTTTAATCATAGTCTGTTTATTGCCCTTGATAGAGTTTTGGTCTTCTGGCAGTGATATTAGAAAACCAGAGAGCTCCTTGTTTTTTTCCTGCAGCAAAATGCACCTCAGCCAAGAATGCCTAAGCAGCTCCTTGTTACTACCAAACTAATAACCACCCCATTTCAACTACAGTTGCTTGCAGTACAGATGGCGATCTGCTGAAGAGAATTTTGAATTCTATCATAAGATTTATATTTATGGTTCCCAGACACTATCATGTTTCTTGTAGGTACACCAAGTTTAAGTTGCTTATCCTACTTTCCAACAGCAATTCTTCCTTGTTGTTTTTCTTTTCCAAGTCCTTTGAACAAAAAAAAACTCCTTAAACCCTACAACTCCTTATCTATTCTCCCTCCTTTATTTACTCTAAATACTAGATATCAACCTACTGATCTATACATCCCCTCCCAAAAAAAAGACAACACTTCAGTAAATCTTTTATAAATTGTACAACCGCCTTTTGAAAGAAATGAGAGATATTTAGAAAAAATACACTATTGACTTAGATCTTTAATAATTAGAACTTTTTCTTGTAAGGAAAAGCTCATTTTATAGCTTTAAAGGGAATACATAACAATTAACAATTTTGGGTTTACTTGTAATTATGATGTAAAATTAATCATAAAATAAAATAAAAAAAGATATACAAAGCACTAGAAATAAGAAATAAAATAAGAAACTTTTTTTTTTATTTTTTATGAACATACAAATTACTTTGAATGAAGTATGTAGTAAGTACAGGATAGTTCCCCTTATGAGGTTGCTAAATGATGGTTAGGTAGTTTAAACACTATAAAGTTCATCCTGAAATCAATGGGGGAAACAAAAAAAAATTTAATGGTCTTTTTAATAAATCATTATTTGTTTGATAAAGATTTCATACTTATGGAATGGAATTATGTAGTATTTTGATAAATTTTATAAAAAAAATAATGGACATCCACCAATCAAAGAAAGTTTTAAGACTTAAAAGTAATGTGCATCTAAATTAACAATTATTTATTAATATAAAAATGCAATAAACTAAGTAAGAATCTTAAACTTTCTTCTGAAGGTGTGATTTCTGAAAATAGATAAATGAGTTGAAGAATAATTTAAACTGTTGGCTTCAAAAATGAAGCTTTGAAAATAAGAGAAAACAGGATATTAGTGATATTTTCAGTGACCTAAACTGAGAAAAATGAAATATATTTATTAAAGTGTGTAATGTTTGCACAGCTCTTGTAATGCTAGGGAGCACACGGTTTGGAGCAATTAAAAACTCTTCTCTGATCCAGATATTAATATATATATATATATATATATATATACATAAAAATATCCTAAAATTTATATAAAGTAATACATTAGTTCACCTTTGTTCCATGGGCTTGCATAGCATGTACTGAAGCAGCATGAAGTTTTTCCTTATACAGTTGAGCTGCACGGGAATTATATTTCTGCTGAGCATCTTTGGTATGACAATTGTGTTGTTGGAAAAATGATTCCTAAAATGAAAGGAAAAAGTGAATATCAAAAATAAAACCAGGTTAATAAATATAGTTCATAAACTTCATTCAATTTCTATAGAAATTAGAACTATAGAAAAACTTTGAGTCAATTTATTTAATGAAACAAAAAAATTAAGGCAATTACCTAACTACCCAAAAGCTACTAGACTGTATTCAAAAGTGGATGAAAACTACCTGACTGTGTTCAAACGTGAACGGAATGACCAATACCCAAACCTGCATTGTTAGAAAATGGCTCCTAATTTTAGGAAACAATTTTTTTTCCTTTATTTTATACAGAATCTTTTCGTTAAGTTAGTAGTACTTGCCACATAAAATAGAATAGAATATAAAAATCAACTTTATTCTGGGGCTATATCCCTTAAGAATAACAATAGAAAAAAAATTACGATCAATAATGGCTATAAGACCGAGTACATAAGTAAATACCTAAACATATACTTAGTTTTTTATGTACCTAGATAGTCCATTGGCTACCATGCAATTCTTTTATAGTGAAGGTTTCCAGTTCATGTACATAGTTTAAAAAAAAAACAGAAGCCAGAAAAGGCAAAACAAAATATTCGCTTCTTAAATAGAATGATACAGAAAGGATAATTAAATAATTCATATAAGCAAACATTCTTAACTAACAAATAAAAATAAATAAATTGCAACTTCCGTTATTTAAAAGATGTATAACTTACAATTCTAGTCATATATAAATAACAGACAAGTTATCAAAATGTTTATCATTTGTTAGAGTAAATATCAATATCTTGTTTTTAAAGAAATCTCCAGTTAACACAAATCTTAAACAATTTTAAGCAATGACAGAGTGTAATTTTCAGCTAACACGAACCTATTTTAGGTACAAATATTCAGTAAATAATTCTTGGTAACTCGTCACATGACTCCTACTTTTTTTTTTATTCGATTTCAACTGCACTCTTTAAATAAAACATATGTTTCTCTTGGAACACAAAAAGTGCTATTAAATTTTACTGAAAATTTGTAATAAGTGGAGTTTCAGGTTTAAATGTGGTATTATCGAGGGTTTCAGATTTAAGTAAGGTTAAAAAAAAACTTACCCATAGATTTATTGGTTAATAAATCTAATAAGAAGTGTTTGAAAAAATGTATATAGGCATTATTTCAAAAACAAAAATTTTAATATCCTAAAATCAACCATCATCAATCACAAGAATTCACCATGAATTCAAAAACAGGAAGAGGATAGACCCCCCCTATTGCCTCTCTGTGTCTTTTGGATTATCAAAGCACCTTTACAAAGCATGTGATAAGGTTGTTAAGTAGTTTAAACAAATAGAATATCTCGACGTAGAAAGGCATATACACCAAAACGAAGAAATCATGATTTTTTGTGAAAAATATTAATAAGCAATAATTCTTTTAACTTATATTAAGTTAATATAAAATTTTCAAGAATTTCAGTAATGATATTTTTATTGGGTTAGCTGGACCCAAACATGTGGGTCGAAATGTCAGCTAACCCATTAAAAATATCTCAACTGAAATTCCTGACAACTTAGTTTCATACTTATAATTGACCAGTTGACTACATATCCATCTTTAATATAAAACTGATTTTTAAATTTATGGATTTTTTTTTCTTCTTCAAACCTATCATGATAAGAAGAACTATTGTTTATAAACCCTTTAAACTGAAATCTCAATTTATTTATTTTGGCGCTTATGCCTTTCTGTAATGAATAGGTATAGAGAAATAGGATCAAAATAGATATAGAAGAACTTAAACTGCGGAATTATGTTTATTCGTTTTCAAACAAATTCCTTTTTATAAAAAAATACATATATGATGTCCTTCTTATCCTCGACCCAGATAAAATTCCTAATATCCTTTTGGCCTTTAACTCCTACCACCCATGCCTTCGTTTTACAGTTGAATATAAAAATAACAATTCCCTGCCCTTCCTAGATCTCCTCATCAAAAGAAGCCACAACAATATTTTATCCACAGATTGGTACACAAAACCGACATACTCTGGCAGACAACTTAACTATTATTCCCAACAACCCAATCACCAAAAATCAACGTAGCTAACAATCTTATATACCAATGTTTGTCCCTGTTCGATTCTTCCCTACATGAAACAAACACAAGACACATCAAAAGATACTAATAATTTCCCCTCCTGCACCATAAAAAAACTTTTCCTCATCCTCCACCCCCTTCCGAGTTCTCAAAATCCACTCTTAATCCCATTATATAGATCTCTACCTTATAGCCCTTTGCTAGCTGACAAATTAAACAGTCTTTATGTTCCTCCATTCATAACCTACGAGTGGCTTTGAAAAACCACAACAGATTATCCAACTTCTACACCCATCCCTCTCTAATACAAATCGAATATCATTTACTGCATTCCCTGTTCCACCCCAATTGTAACCCCTCTTATATTGAAGAAATCAAAAATCTTCTTAATGACCACATCAACTAATATAAATATTCTATTTTATACAAAAACCATATTGCCTCCAAACTTTCCAAATATGCCCTATCCTCTGATCACACATTCACTGTGACAATACATCCATACTTGCCACAGTCCCCAATCATGAAAAAAGAATTATCACAAAGATCGTTTTCATTCAATTGGAAAACCAAGCAGTAAAACTAAAAATTGACAAATAAAACTTGTCCCTAGTCTATTTTCAAATCCTTAACCTATTAAAACAACAATAATTTATTAATGCTTCTTCATATTTCCTTCCTCGTTCTTTAAAAAAAAATTATATATGTGTACATATACATAGACAACTCCTTTAACTCATTTAATACACCAAACAAATGCGGCCTCTTTCACCCATTTCAAATTCCCTACACCATAATCCACATTTACAAGTAGTACATGTCAAATATCCACCTTCTTTTGTGTATTTAATGCTTTAACCAATGCCTAGAACAATGCATGCAACTACCACTGTAATAATTTAAAGTATAATGACCTTTTCTTATCTCACTCACTTGCACTTTTCCGACAACAGACCAGCAATTCCTTCTTTAAACCACTTGGTCCCTTTTTACCTGTCTGTTTTTATACCCATACTTATACCTTACCGACATCAGACACCAAACGCCATAATACTTGCTGCAGTGCCAGACTGAATGTTATGTTTGACTTTTATTATTATTTTTATTCTTAATACACCTACTATCTATTACCCTTAATATACTCTAGATATCCTAATAATCCATTACCACTTTCAAATTGAACTGAATGTTAATGATCAATTACATTTACTGGAACATTCTACATTATCATAACTTTTTCTTTTTTTACATTCTAATCTTACAAGCTAATAAACTCAGTTTGTTATTTTTCATAAGATTAATGAATACAGTGTCTAATCAATTAAATATAGAAATAGATTGTAATTCAAACCATACTGTAATTGTACCATATCACTTATGATATCTCGACATTTCCGCAACTACTTTCTCTAATAAGCTGTACTATTTCAATATCAACAAATATTTTACTTATCATATATTGCACCCTGTAACAATTAACATGTATTGTTTGTATCTTTTTTGCCCTACAGAAGACCTACAACCTAAGTCAAAATGTTGGACAATGCAATAAAAATACTGTTATATAAAATAGTATTTTTATATATTGAACGCACCCCTGACTAACTTCTTCTGAAATCAAGGTAAAATTTATATTATAAGTATATTTATTAATATTTTACACTGTATAATTAATATATTATTATAACTAATAAATATAATCATATAAGTTACGACACATATATCTTTATATATGAACAAGAATGACATTACTTAGTTACTTTCAGTATTATATCTAGAGTGTACTCTAGCTGATCTTGAAACCAGCTGCCATCAAGGCATAGCAATACAATACGTAAAATAACAATTTACGCTTTAACTCTGATATACATACAATAGATATTGTGTCAGTATGGTTGGCTAAGACTGATTCTGCACAATCTTTTATACACTGGGATTAAAGTTTCTTTCATTCACTTACTTCAGAATAGAATAGAATAGAAAATTAAACTTTATTCTGGGACTAAGTCCCTTTAGAATAACAATGATGAGTTAATACAAAGTAAAGTACAAATCTGGCCAAAAACTAACTTATAAAATTTTTAATATTATATACATTATTTAAAAAGTATGTAACCAGTAAAAAATAAAAAATAAAATATATATACAAATGAACATAAAATCTCAAAATTACTTAATTGTGATGAAAAAAAAAAAGAAGAGAAATTACATATTTATATATACATAACTACACAATTTATAAACAATAGGCTATCTAATAGAAAACTAACTTAATACAAAATGTAATAATATCTACTGTGGTTTATATAATAATATGCAGACACTAAGATAAAATAAAATCTTAGGATACTTGTGATGTTATGAAAAAAATAAAATAAATAAAAGGAACTATTTATTCTCATATTGGCACACATAAAGACAAGAATATAAAATATGATCACATATACCCGAAAGAAAAAGCACAACCTGAGGAGAAGAGAAAAATAAATAAATAGTAAAAATAATAGTCAAACTAGGTGACAAAGATCATTGCTGATTTATGTTAAAATTTAAACAGTAGGCACCACTATTTACTTCACACAAATTCAGTTCATAAAATGAAATTTATGGTGGTAAATCTTCTGTTTGAGATGTAAGATGATATTGGAAAAGGAGGTATTTGAAAGTTGACAGGGAAGAGGCATGACGGATGTTATGTGGCAAAGAATTCCAGTAGGAGACGGAGCGGGCTAAGAAGGAACGTTCATAGGTTTTTGTCCTGTGGAATGGAATATAGAGGTCAGAAACACAGGATCTAGTTTTTATTGAGTGGACTAAGGGTTTAGGCTGGAGGAGACAACAGATATAGGAAGGGTGCTGGGAGTTGATCGTTTGGTATAAGAAATTTCCAAGGAAGTATAGGCGGCGGGAAGAGGGGAAGAGCCACTTTGACTCGGTATATAGGTGGGACACATGACACCATCCCGAAGTGCCGAAGACAAATCTTAAAAAACAGTTCATTGTTCTCTTCAGTCTGTCCTCAAGCTCCAACGAGAGGCCACCGTATACCACACAGCCATAGTCAAAGTAGGGGAAAATCAATGAGGAAACGAGGAGCCTGCGGATAAATTGTGGGAGATGCTGACGAGAACGATGAAATAATAAATATAATAATAATTTAAGAGTACCAATTGACTTTCTGGAGATTTGAGCAATATGGGGTTTCCATGATAGGTTTTGATCAATGGTTATTCCTAAGTTTTTTACAGAGGAGGTGAAGGAGATTGGTTGGTCATTAATAATCAAGGAAGGATGGGTGGAAATGGATCTAAGGAGGGAGTTGGAACCTATAAGAATGGCCTGAGTTTTCGTTGAATTCAACTTTAATTTATTCAAGCTTGCCCAGGCACTTATCCTATCTAGGTCTCTCTGAATATTCGTAAACGCTTCTAATAACTCAGTGGGCGGAAAATAAAAATAAATTTGGGAGTCATCAGCATATGGATGGTATGAACAATGGTGGATTGAACTAGGCAGGTCATTGATGTAAGAATTAAAAAGGATAGGAGAAATGCTTGAATCCTGGGCTACTCTATGAGACAAAGTGAGGAAAGAAGATAAGGGTTGTTTCGGAATACTAACGGCTTGAGTCCTGTCAGAAAGAAAGGATTGGAACCATTGGAAAAGGATAGAGATTATAATTTATTGAAGAGAATAGAATGGTCTAAGGAGTCGAATGCTTTGGAGAAGTCCAGGAGTACTAATACAGTCAATTTTCTTACGTCAATTGCAGTATGTATGTCATTTGTGATTTTAGCTAAAGCGGATTGAGTGGAGAAGCCTGGGCGAAAGCCGGATTGGAGAGGATCTAAAATTTTGAACTCTTCGAGATATATGGAAATTTGGGTTTGGACTATTCTTTCGAGGGGTTTTGACAGATTTGAGAGGATGGAGATTGGACGACAGTCTTTAGGAGAGGTGGGGTTAGGGATTTTGTTAATAGGACGGACTAAGGAATCGGAAAGGAGATTGGCGATAAAGTCACCAGAAACTATTATGTTACTGTAAAATGGGATAAATTTGTATAGGGTTGATTCGAAGGATGGGTCGAAAGGTACCAGAGGAGGGTGGTATACTACAACGTATAGGAGAACATGGGCTTTAAAGGAAATTTCAACAAAAAGGTATTCCATGTGGGGACATTTGGAAGGGGGTGAGATATATAGAGTTCGGGATTTTAGGCTAAATCCACTTTATATAGTTTGATTAATTGTTTCATTACTTCCCTTATTTATTTATTAAACTAAAAGTGTAACTTCACTTTGATGAGAAATTACAAGATCTGGTGATCACACAAAATATGGAATTTTAAGAATGGCTGAAAGTAGATGTAGGTGACCTAACTGTCTGATAAGACCCAGACCTAATCTGGAATGGACCCGTAGGGAGTATGGTCATCTCTTTCGAGTGAGCAGAAGTCAAAAGCAGTAATATAATAAAAGCTAACTAAGCCCTCTACAATATCAGCCTCTCCTTAATACTTCATACCCTTATTGCTAATTACTAATATAAAAATGAAATTATTAGACTAGGAACTAAAAATTCCTGATGAATGACTGTTTTTTAAGCATAATTTCAGATTTATTTCCAATGCTGAAAATTCAAGCGAAATTCGTGAACTTCAAAGAATTCATGGTACCAATGCAAAAGTATAGCTGAACTTTGACGAGTAGGCACAAGATATCTTGATCACACAATAAATGGAATTCTGAGAATGATAAGAGTGTATCCAAAAGAAAACGGAGGTGATCAAACTGTCTATTAAGGCTCTCCTTTCAACTAAAAAAGACCCGTTAAATATTGTTCACCCCTTTTCAGAGAGCGTAGAGAGTGGAAGTTGAGAGTAGCAATCTAATTATGCTAATTAAGAACCTAATTTAAACTAAAAGGAACATCTGGAAGTTAGCAAAAGTTGCAATCGCAATCTCAATAATGGGAGGTTATACCCATGGACACATTGACAATACATGACTGTTCTTTGAATTCCATTTACAGTGTAGTATAATTCTAAAAATAAAAACTTTCAATCAAAGCATCATCATTGATCAACGAGCAACATTTTAGTGCAATAAACATTGAATATCAGATAAGAAATGACAAACAGGAAACAACATGGGAAGAAAAAAAAAATAATAATCAACTAAATTGTATTGGTTAAACATGTAATTGAAGAATTTGGATTCATTAAACTCTAGTTGAATAGATCAAACAATTTTTTATTATAATTTCATATGGATTTGGTATACTAAATAATGCATATAGAAATATTGATGTATGTAGAGCGATATATAACAACATCCTTTGAACTGAGACCAAATTATTATAAATAAATTTCATTAAAAAAAAACGAGTAAATAAATATCACTTCACGAAACCATTTTGAATAATCTACATGATTAGGTTAAAAGATATTTTGTTTTTTAAAGCAATTGAATCTAAAATTTAATACTACCTTTGTTTCATACAAAATTTGTCTACATTAAATCTTACTGTTGTAATTCAGATTATGAACCATCAATTTCTAACAGAGTAACCCAAAAATCCATATTTTGAATTGAGAATGTCTTCAATAAATGTATTGCTAATAATTACTAAAAATAAAGCTTACTGCATTAGCATTTCCTCCAAGTTGCATCTGTCGAATTTGCAACCAAGTCCAATTAGTGTCTAATTGTGTGGATCGAACAAAAGTTAAATGCACACCCAAGCTCCTGTGCACAGCAGAACAGTCAATGCATATGAAAACACCATATGTGACACTGGCCCATGTAGGATTTTTAGCAGTACAATCAAAGCAAATCTAAGAGTAAAATATAAGGCAGATCATTGACACAACACTATCATAAAAAACAATGCTTTCATTGAACTATTCTAATTAAACACATAATCAAAACCTTATTAGTCGGGATCGAACGAAGTTTTTTAAAAATTAGTTCTAAGTTTTTTTTCTCAGGAACTACTTCAGCCATGGTTATATGTACCTATGAAACCATTAATGTCACCATATGGTTTTGACAACACAGTAAATTAGCATTGCAGCCACTAGAAAAAAAACTATTGTTTTTAAAAAAAATATTAAATACATTTCCAAAGTTGTTGAAACTACACCTTTTATTGATTATCACCTGATTATTTACCTATTATTTAATTACTGGTTTTATATAACATATCGTAATGATTACAGTCGGCAATTAAGCTTCTCATTAATAGTATCTCCCCCCCCCCTAACCGAACATTTAACAATTATAGAAATTTAAATTATAATCATAATTAATACATTCTCAAAGCACATTCCTCTTATAGACCGAAATGATCGTCTATGTTTAGTATGATTTTATAGTTATCTAGGTTAAGAAAACCCATTACTGATCCTAAATAAAAAAAATATCACATTGAGGGATGGAAAACCTTTTCTCACCCCGTCTCTTGAGGATCGTTTGTGAAATATCTATAATATCATACACTTTTAACGAAACACATTAATTTCGTAGTGCAAGATTTAGTAATTCTTGAAATTACTTGGATTATATAACATTACTGTCTATTGATTTTAGCGGAAAAAAGTTAAGATATTCTGAGTACTCGTCAACCTCACCCGTGATAAAATCCTACCGGACCTCGAAACCCTAAACTGGAACGATATTTATTCCTGTACCTCTATTGATCATATGGTAGACATCCTCAATTCTAATCTTATCCATATTCTTGACATACATGCTCCTATCAAAACCTCAACCTTCCGTCGCAAACCTGCTCCTTGGATGTGTCAAGAAATTCGCGACATGCAAAAGAGACGTGAGGCAGCCCGTAGACGCTTCAGACGAACTCGACTAGCAGATGACTATCGAGTCTATAGGGTACTCCGTAACTTGACACAAACAACGATCAGGAAAGCGAAATCAAACTTCTTTCACGAAACCTTCTCTTCTGCTCCTGATTCTAAATCAATATGGCTAACCCTTCGTAAACTCTCTCTTTGTAAATCCTCTTCCTCACCTTTCTACCCGGTATCACCCGATGAACTAAATTCCTACTTTATATTTTCCACCACCAGCAACAGTCCACCCACCTCTCACCAGTTTTCCTTATCTCCCTCATTTAACAGTGATAATTTCTATTTCTCCAACATTTCACCGACCGACCTTATTTCCTCTATAATGAAATCACACACAAACTCCATCGGACTTGATGAGATACCAGTCAAACTGTTAAAATTAAGCCTTCCCGAAGTCGTTCCAGTTCTCCTTTTCATCTATAATTTTTCCCTCCAGAACTCAGTTTTTCCAACTGCTTGGAAAAAAGAATTAGTCAGACCTATCAACAAAATTCCCAATCCTACCTCTCCTAAAGACTACCGCCCAATCTCCATTCTTTCTAGCCTTTCTAAACCTCTGGAAAGAATAGCTCAATCCCAAATCTCTAAATTCCTTGAAAACTTAAAACTACTCGATCCTCTCCAATCAGGTTTCCGACCTGGCTTCTCCACACAATCCGCCCTACTAAAAATTACCAATGACTTACATACCGCAATGGACGAAAAAATGTCAATGTTAACTGTGTTAATACTTCTCGACTTTTCCAAAGCTTTTGACTCCTTAGACCACTCTATACTCTATAATAAACTAAAATCTCTATCCTTCTCCAACAGCTCTATCCTCTGGTTGCAGTCTTTCCTATCCGACAGAACTCAAGCAGTCAGCATTCCAAACCAACCCCTATCTTCCTTTCTTACACTGTTCTCTGGAGTGGCCCAGGGTTCTAGCATTTCCCCTCTCCTTTTCAATTCCTACATAAATGATCTTTCCAAATCCATCTACCACTGTTCACATCATTTATACGCTAATGACACCCAAATATATTATTCCTTTCATCCTTCTGAGCTACTAGTCGCGTTCGCCAATATTCAGGCAGACCTAGATAGGATCAGTGCCTGGGCAAGTCTGAATAATTTAAATCTAAATGCGATGAAAACTCAGGCCATTATTATAGGTTCCAGTCCTGTTCTTAAATCCATCTCCTTCCTTCCTCCTTTAGTCATCAACGATCATCCTGTCACATTCAGTTCATCCGTTAAAAACCTAGGAATCACCATAGATGAAAACCTCTCCTGGAAATCCCATATCGCCCTCATCTCCCGTAAGTCAATAGGTACCCTTAAGCTATTTCATCGCTCCCGCCACCTACTCCCACAACCCATCCGCAAGCTCCTTGTATCCTCTCTCATTTTCCCCCACTTTGACTGCGGCTGTGTGATGTACGGAGGCATCCCGATGGTACTCGAGGATAGATTGAAGCGACTCATGAATACGTGCTTAAGATCTCTTCGGTACATCAAGGCGATCTCATGTGTCCCACCTTTACGACGTGTTTAAGTGACTCTTCCCTTCTTTCCGCAGACAATATTTCCTCGGATCTTTCCTATTCCAAACAATCAACACCAGACACCCTTCTTACATCTACAGTCTCCTACAGTTTAAACCCGTGGTCCACTCCCAGAAAACAAGATCCCGTGATTCCGACCTTTACATCCCTTCCCATAGAACTAAGACGTTTGAATATTCCTTTATTTCCCGATCCACAGCCTTCTGGAATTCCTTGCCATCTGAAATCCGCCATGCCTCCTCCTTGTCCTCATTTAAATATCATCTCTACCAATTCCTTCTCACATCCCAAAATGACGTTATACAATAAAATAAATATTGTGAAACAGAGAGGTGAATGGTTGATAAAATTTATTGAGTCTTAATTTCAAAAATCAACCCATGCTTATTTTATTTTATTTTTTTCATTTAAATAATGTTTTTTTTATTTCGTTTTTTCTCAAAATTTTATTTTATTTTTACTTGTTTTAATTTAACTTCACTGAAGATACTGTATATATTCTTTTAATATTGATTAATGTAATTTTTGCCCAGATGTAGTTTTTATTTTTTTGTTCATATCTGTTATTCATAAGGGACCTTGTCCCAGAATAAAGTTTACTTTCTATCTATCTATCTATCTAATATTTTCAGGATTAATTATTGCCTGTTTCAAGTGCTGCTATTTTCGCAGCCTTTTCTTCATTCACTAAACACAGACGACGTTTGGAATCGTATAATCATTTCGTCTTCATGATATGATATTTCAGCGTAGATTAGCCCCTGTGTTGTTGTTAGCCGTTATAGTATTCATCTTATTTTTGTCAGCTTTATGTAGCACTCATCATTTTCCTTAGAAAAAGTCATGAACAAACTGAATTGTATCACAACAAATTTTTAGACCCAATCTGTTTCTTTCTCTCTCTGGATACAATGTCAAGACAAATACAATAGCTCCAGGCACGGTCTGTCTCCTGGCTGGAGTCTGAAGTGGGACCCCCTTATCAAGACAACACACACACGCAGACATTCACGCAAGTATGCACACACTCACAAATGTATATAAAAGTAAGGTATACGTAAATAAAAGTGGTTTCCAGAAAGTTAAATATATAATAAATTTGGCCATATTTACAAAACAATTATTTTTGGGGCCAGAGATACCATGGTAATAGATAATTTTAAAAATAGATATTCGAGACCCTCTCATAGGGCCCTCCAATCCTTCTACGGAGGGGGCCCAAAATTTTGAGGAAATAAACGAATTATTTTTTTAAGTAATTAATGAAAGTTCTTTTTTTTTTTTTAGGTATAGAGCCAACTTCATAATTGGATTGGTACTAAGCTACATACTAAATCTGGTGCAGTGCGTGCATCACACAACTTTTACTTACCACCCTCTCCTTAGCAGAAATAAGTATTTTCACACCAAGGGAAGTGAAAGTAAAAATTATAGACGGTACGAACTATTCTTTAATAGTTCACCGGACACGATTAAATAGTTTTTTTTTGCCATATTAGCGATGTTTTGCCGTACGTAAAAGAGGAAAATTGTCTGGTAGGTTATTAGAGGTTATATAAAGATCGTCTATTAACGGGCTGATATTCGTATTACGCCTATTAATTTTTTTTAATGTAACTTACGTCGTTTATTACTTTGTTGTATATTTGGAGGCGCCAGAGTAATAAATTTTCTTTTTTTTTGTGTGTGTGTGTAAAAATTATATTTCTCGCCTAATATTCGTATTTCGCCTAATAACACGTTTTTAATTATAAATTGCCCTCAGTTTTTGGATGCAGATGTTAATGGTCGTTATGACTTGTTGTATGAGTTCTTAGGAGTCCTATTGGGCGAGAGGTGTAACTTCACTTACCACCTAAAAGAAATTAAGAGCAAAACTATTGTCCGTTACAGTTGCCTTAAAACGATGGCAGGGACCACCTGGGGTCTCAAATATAGTTACCGGGAAACGCTATATAAGGCTTCTTTCTTGCCTATTGCATTATATGCGGCGCCGGTCTGGGGCCAGAAACTGAGACAGTCAGACATCAGAGTGCTGGAGCAAGCTCAAAGAAGATCTCTCCTACTGGTGACAGGAGCGTATAGAACGGCACCCACTTCGGCTTTGCAAGTGATTACAGGACAACTGCCTATAGACCTGAAAATACAAATATCTATAGCCAAATATAGAATAAAGAGAGGAGTGCCAGCAAATGTGGGAACAAGCTGTTTTGTGTGCCCTAGTGGAAGGTACGACGAGGTAGCCGACAGAATAGAAGAACTAGTCCTTTCTGAATGGCAGAGAAGGTGGGATGCATGCGAGACTGGAAGACTGACCCATGAGTTCTTCCCAGATGTCAGGAGAAGAATCAAGAATGACTGGGTGGAGACGGATTTCTGGACTGTTCAACTCCTCACAGGCCATGGAGATATAAATGAAAAATTACATTTTTTTCATAGAAGAGCCAGTCCGAATTGTCACTGCGGGGCTGTTGAGGATGCTAGACACATGATTTTGGAATGTCCAATGTACACTGGCGCCCGACAAGCATTGGCAGGAGAGTACTCCATGTTGGAATGGCCTCCTCGGTCCCTGGACAAGCTTGTGGAGACACCTGAGATATTTGATGCCTTTAAGAAATACGCCAGGAGGATATTCCATGAAAAAATAGCAAGAGAGGAAAGATTAAACCGGTGATATACCAAATACATAAATTTATTGTTATCATAAGATTTAGAAATAGTATATATAAACTTAGGAGGTAGGGGCCCACCAGACTTGCTGGAGGGTGTGACGTAGGATTGAACGCCCTACTCACATATCTTTAGTTCACCAAACACCACAAAAAGTCATGGATCTCCCTAAGGTAAAACGCTCATTATCCGGAGGTAAACTAGTCCCCCGTTCGGGTCTCCGGGTGGGGACTGCTTTAGGGGATTCATGGCGCAAGTTGAAATATAGGGATTTAAATATTGGTACGTGGAACGTAAGGAGTTTAAACACAGCAGGGGGGCTAAAATCGGTCGCGAATGAGGTAAATGGGTACAATTTGGATGTCGTGGCTCTGCAAGAGGTTCGCTGGCCAGGGGAGGGCTCGATGAGGGAAGGGAAGTACACTATTTGGTACGGAGGAAGCGGGAATCATTGTTTAGGTACCGGGTTTCTAATTAGGCGTAGATTACTATCCGCTTTGAGGGACGTACAATTCTTTAGTGATAGAATTTCGGTAGCTACATTTCAGGGACGTTGGTTTAAAATCGCATTAATAAACATACATTGTCCGACCGAAGACAGTGACGATGAAGTCAAAAGTGAATTTTACGATAAACTCGAATGGGTTTATGATAAACTACCACGAAACTACATGAAAATAATTGTAGGTGACGCGAACGCAAAGGTAGGAAGGGAAGAAGTTTATATTCCGACGATTGGTAAAGAAAGTTTGCACGAATATAGTAATGATAATGGGATCCGTCTGATAAACTTTGCCATCTCGAAAAACCTGATAATTAAAAGTACGACGTTTAAACATAAGGGTATTCATAAATATACTTGGACATCACCGGATTCGCAAACACGAAATCAAATCGATCATGTCTTGATACAACACAGCTGGCAAAGCAGTATAATTAATGTACGGTCTTATCGCGGAGCAGAATGTGGGTCGGATCATGAATTAGTAATCGCGAAACTTCGACAAAAACTTAATATAAAAAAAAGAGAAAAGAAAACCGTTTCGATTTTGAGAATTTTAATTTGGAAAAATTAAAAAATCCATCAATTAGAAACCAATTCGAGCTAGATGTTAAGAATAGGTTTGAAGCTTTAGAGCTTCCTGACGAGGACCACGAGGATATTGACAAGTTATAGATAGAGATCAGAGATAATATTAAAGCGGTCGGTAACTCGTGTCTAGGAAAAAAGGAAAATAAGAATAACAAACCGTGGTTTGATGAAGATTGCTTAAACATGTGTGAAAAAAGAAAAGCCGCTAAATTAAAAGCTCTAAATAATCCTAGCGAAGACAATCTGGAATACTTCCGAATCTCAAAGAACGAAACGACAAAATTGCTCAAAAATAAAAAAAGGGAGTATCTTAAAAATAAAATAATTGAAATAGAAACTAATAGAATTGAAAATAACGTAAGAGAAATGTACAAAGGTATAAACAGATCACGTAAATATGTAGGGCCCGTAACGTCTGGAATTAGGGATGATAATAACAATATTCTGACCGATCCGGTTGACATATTGAATAAGTTTAAGGACCACTTTGACAATATTTTAAATACGGTAAATTATGATCTGTGTCCTCCTTCTGAGTACCAGAGTGCTGAACCATTAATAGAAGGACCAAGTAAAGAGGAAGTTGAAGTAGCTATCGGAAAATTAAAATCATATAAAGCAGCGGGAATCGATAATATTCCTACTGAACTAATTAAGGCATGCGGAGAAGCTGGAGTTTCTAAAATACATCGGTTGGTTAAAAAGATCTGGGTGAACGAGAAATTACCTGAAGAATGGAAAGAATCTATTCTTATTCCGATTCACAAAAAGGGTCCGAGGACGGATTGTAATAACTATCGAGGAATTTCACTGCTTCCGGTATGTTATAAAATATTCACTTTAATCTTAACCAGTCGAATCACGGAATACGCCGAGGAAATTATCGGAGACTACCAATGCGGATTTAGACGGAATCGTTCGACTATTGATCAAATATTTTCTTTACGGCAAATATTAGAGAAAAAATTGGAGTATAACGGTATTGTTCACCAGCTGTATATAGATTTTAAAAAGGCTTACGATTCTATTGACCGCCAGAAACTGTATAATATTCTAATCGAGCAGGGGATTCCAAAAAAACTAGTAAATCTAGTCAGGATGTGCTTGACGGAGACACTCAATAAAGTTAGAATCGGTAATAATTTGTCCGAAAAATTTGAGGTTCGTTCGGGCTTAAAACAGGGGGATTCTCTTTCGCCTGTCCTGTTCAATTTGGCATTAGAACATGCCATTAGGGAAGTAATGCGAACCGAGAAAGGGTTGGATCTGGGCGGGACAACATCCGTGCTGGGCTATGCTGATGATCTGGTACTGTTAAGCGAAGACGTTGAAACTATAAAACTAAATACGACAACGTTAATGAAAGCCGGTAAAGAACTAGGACTCGAAATAAACGTGGATAAAACAAAATATATGGTTAGCTGCAAAAATGGCGATACTACTGGTGATATCGATATAGATGGTAATATGTTTGAACAGGTAGATAAATTTAGGTATCTAGGTTCTACGATAACTAGAAAAAACGAAATTGAAGAAGAGATTAAGGTTAGACTGAAGGCGGGGAATGCTTGTTATTTTTCTGTGACAAAACTACTTAGTTCGCGCCTCTTGTCCCGAAACTTAAAAATTAGAATCTATAAAACAATTATCTTGCCTACAGTTCTTTATGGATGCGAAACTTGGCCGCTTACATTAAGGGATGAGCAGCGTCTTAAGGTTTTTGAAAATAAAGTATTGCGTAGAATATTCGGACCGAAGAAGGATGAGTTAACCGGAGAGTTCAGACGGTTACACAACGCCGAATTGCGTGAGATGTATCCGGGTAATATAATTGAGGTAATTTTATCGCGGCGAATCAAATGGGCTTGTAAAGTTGTTGGGCTTAGTAACGAGAGAATTCCTAAAAGGTTAATATTTGCTGTGCCGAATGGTAAGCGTCCGAGGGGAAGACCGAAGCGAAGGTGGGAAGATTGCATTAAAGCCGATCTGAAGGGACTGGGTTTGGACGGCGAACGGTGGAGGGAGGTGTGTAACAAGCGATTGGTGGTGTCGGCATCGAACCTTCGGGTTCGCTAAGCCTTATTATTATTATTATTATTATATATAAACTTAGTAATAGGCCCACAATAAGTAGGTAGGAAGTTACTGGAGTCCTGTTTGGTGGGAACAGCCCTCCAGTTGCAGGCAGCCCATTAGTGTAGGTTTACCGGTAATAATTAATGCCCCAATCAAACTAAAAGACCGAATTTTGCCTCACTTTGACCCAAGAATTTGGATCAAAGTGAGAGCAGACCTGCCCGCTTGGTTACCAATCCTGGTAACCGAGCCCTTTATATTCGTGGCATATTTTTCAGTCAGAAAATTGGATGTACCGCTGGTATAGGGTTGCCCTAAGGTACAGCGGGGGGAAAGAAGGGGGAAAAAAAAAAAAAAGAGAGAGAGAAGGCGCGAGACCGGCCCTCTCATCAAACTATACGTAAACCAAATTAATTATTCACAAGTATTATTTCACAAACATTTGTTTCTTTTATATTTCTCAAGAAAAGGGCTCCCGGGCATTTGGAATGCACCGGGCCCCCCCAATATTGAACAGTCTGATTTATGCTTTTCTTGTACTGGACCCCATCGCTTACCGAATTACCAAAGTAAGGGTTGTTGCCAAGTTTGTGGAAAAAGGTGTCACCATACAATGTTGCATAACGCTGCTAACACTGGGCCATCACAGACGCAAGTAGCAAACAATTCTAGTGCAGTTTCGTGCCACTCACAGGTACTTCCGGGTACAGCGTTAGGTAACATTCGTTCAAGTTCAGGTCAGTGGTTTTCATGCAGAATGGTGATGGATCCAGGTTCACAAATCAATTTAATTACCTCTGATCTAGTGAAAAAGTTGCGCCTACGTTCCCGGGTTAGTCCTCTTGTGGTGTCTAGAGTAGGTAATACCTCCATATCTTCATCTTCTGCTGGGGTTGAGGTGAAGTGGGGTTCAACGGAAAATAGAAGTGTATATGAGTTTTATATGACAAGCAGATCACAAGCGTATATGAGTTTTATATGACAAGCAGATCAGAAGCGTATACGAAATTTTCTTTACCTCGCGTTTTAATGTTTTGAGAGCCCCATAAAGGGTTGTGACCGTTCAGATCCCCAATAAAAAGAACTGGACGAGTCATTTGGTTATAGATATCTAGGAGTTGTTGTGTATCTATGGTACGATCTTGTGGAGGGTATATATTACAGATGGAAAATGAAAAATCTTTGTGAACTCTGGTTGCAACAACTTAAAGATGAGAATTAATATTGATTGATTCGGAATATATGGATTTATGTATAGCTATTAAAACTACGTGGTGACTGTGATTTGGGTTTGCGCTTCTTTTCTGTATCTTTTCTGTATATATCGAAATTTTTTTTGTGAAATTGTCGTTTATTGTGAGGTATGTCTCTTGTAAGGCAATGCAAAACGGGTCTGTATCTTGTATTAGTATTGTTAAATCGTTGAAGTGAGTTTTTAAACCATTACAGTTCCATTGAAGTAGCGACATGTTTAGGTATAGCTATTAAATTTATAGCCGTAGATTATATAAATCACTGTAGATATTATTACATTTTGTATTAAGTTAGTTTTCTATTAGATAGCCTATTGTTTATAAATTGTGTAGTTATGTATATATAAATATGTAATTTCTTTTCTTTTTTTTACATCAATTTAATAAGTAATTTTGAGAAGATTTTATATATATATATATATATATATATATATATATATATATATATATATATATATATATATATATATATAACTTACGTCGGTTCGAACTAAGAAAGATAAAAAAAAGAAAGGAAGGTTTGAAATAAAACACGTGGTTGCTCAAATAAGACTGACTTTATTCTCTCCGTAATGCTATATATATAGCATTACGGTTTGTTTACAACTATTGACTAGGATTAACTAATATATTAACTTACATCTAACCATAACTCCCCCCCGCCAGTTTATGAACACTCCTCATAAACTAACGCAGGGTTAGTGATATAATACATAACAAAACAAAATAGAATAATCTTCCTTGGCGTTCCCATACAGCCATAGCACAGAACAAATAAAATTAAACATTTTCCTACAATAATAATAAATAAAAAAAAACACAAATGAAATAAACCTTCTACACGTCCTTCCATAGCTTGTAGGAGACAAAAAAGAGGATATACCACTTATTTACGACTGACCCGATTCTATCGGAAGTTTCAATTGTTCTATGTGAACGGTCCTCCGTTTCCTAGGATCGTTCAGACTCTGAATGGTACAAAGATTGTGTTCGCGAAGTACAATCACTTTGAATGGTCCGTCGTAGCGTGCCAGTTCTTTCCCCCTATTAGAACCTACCCTACGATAGACTGTCATCCCTATCTTCAAGTCCCCCATTCTGTCCTTGAGGTTCAGATTGGCCTTCTCCACCCTTTTCCGTTTTTCCGCTCTATTTTTCCTCTCGTTTTTTCCCATACTTTCCTTATCTCTGCCCTGTTACAAGTGATCCGTTGAGCTTGTGCTTCGTCCGTGAGTGTTTCCATCCAATCCCGTCGCCGTATATTTACTCCAAATAATACCTCGACCGGAGAAAACCCTGTAACGGAATGGATTGAATGATTATAGGCCGCTACTGCTCTTTTCATGGCTACATCCCCTTCCAATCCCTGCTCCCCTTGATAAATACGTAGGTGGTCGCTTAAAGTGCTGTGCAACCTCTCGATATTTCCTCTGCCCTTTGTATGTCCTGGAGTATTAAAATGCCAATCTATATCCAATCGTTTAACCTCCTCACGTACGTTACTGTTGTCGAACTCCCTCCCTCCGTCCGACGTTATGCGATCAGGCACTCCGTAGAACTGGGCCCACGTTTGTAGAGCCCCCACAACCGCCTCCGACAACTTATCTCGTACTTGATGTGTCATTGCTACCTTGCTGAAGAGGTCGATCATTGTAATCCACTTAAACCCCCTCCACGTAAATGTATCAATTTGCACATCTTTCAATGGCATGCCTCCCGTAGGGGTTTCCTCCTGTAATCCTTGAGGTGGCCGTCTATCGTATTTAGTGCGCGCGCACACTTCGCATCTCCCAATGATTTCGGCAATTGTCTTCCTCATGCCATCCCAAAAATATCTTCTGCGCAACGCTTGAAACGTTTCTTGTTCTCCCCTTTGGTTGGTCTTGCCCTGGTGATGTGCCAGTGTTACTTCCTTTTGCTGCTCCTTGTCCATCAACGTTTCAACTAGGTATTTGCATTTAATGAACGACCTGTCGACGCCTATTTTCTCTGCTCTCCAGAGTTTTTTGATCTTCTCCCAGACGGTCGCATTGCCCACATACAAATGGTGAGTTTTCCCCGACTCTGAAGCGTCGTGCAAAGCCTTACAAATCTCTTCTTCTTTCACCCCTGGTTGGGACCAAATGGGTTAATTTCTTCTTCCGTATTTACTGAAGTCGATCTTCATGAGCCCCGACGTTCTGGTCTTCCAAATGACCTGTCGTCTCTTATCGTTGACGATCTCCTCACATTCCTCCATGTCTGTAGGCCTTTCGTCTACCGAGCTCTCTTCTCCTCTCGACTCCTCTGCTCCCACATCCCCGGGTTCCCCTTCACCTTCCGGTGTCCACGTTCTTAAAAACTGCCGCACGTCCCTCGACGACTCCCCTTCTTCCTCCTCGATGGCATTTATCATGATGGCTCTGGACAGCCAGTCCGCTACCACATTTTCCTTACCCGGCTTGTACATGACCTCCATATTGTACTGGCTTAGAAATTGCTTCCACCGAGTGACCCTTGCTGACGATTCCTTCAGATTACCAACCCATTGCAGCGGTCTGTGATCGGTATGGACTTTAAACTTTCTGCCAAAAATAAATGGCCTAAAATGTCCTACTGCCCATACTATGCCCAGGAGTTCCCTCTCCAGGGCACTATACCGCGTTTCCGCGTCTGTAAGCCGCCGACTTGCATATGCTACCGGTTGTTCCCCATTACTTCCTTCTTGAGCAAGTACCGCCCCCAACGCATACTCACTCGCATCCGTGGTGATGACAAATGTCTTCGTAAAATCGGGAAAAGCGAGTACCGGCTTATCTTGTAACCTTGCCATGCACTTTCTTACATTGTCCTCTATTGCTGGCGTAATTGCTATCTTCCGGCCTTTCTTCAGAAGGTTATTAAGAGGTGCTAAATACTCCGCCATTTCCGGCACGAACCGACGGTAATAGTTTAGTGTTCCCAATAACCTGCGGATACCTTTTACATCCCTGGGCATCGCCATATTTTGTATTGCCTCAACCTTCTGTTTATCGGGCCTGATCCCCTCCTTCGAAATGGAATGTCCCAAAAAGGTTATCTGGTCCTGTCCCAAAATCAATTTTTCCGCTGATAATTTCAACCCAAATTGCCGTAACCTGTCGAATACGCGCCCTAAATGATCAACATGCTGCTCTTCATCCTTGCTAAAGACCAAGAGATCGTCCATGTATACTTGACAGAATTCTTCGTCTAATCCCCTCAAGAATTCGTCCATAAATCTCTGGAAAGTTATGGGAGCGTTCTTTAAACCAAATGGCATCCGAGTAAACTCGTAATGCCCCCTCTCGAAAGAAAACGCCGTTTTGTGTTGATCCCTGGGGTTCATACGAATTTGGTGGTAGCCCGCCTTTAAATCCAAAGTACTAAAAATGGTTGCCCCACTAAGCCTGTCAATAATATCATCAAATCGCGGAAGCGGATACTTCTCGTCTAGGGTGTTGTCATTGAGCTTTCTGAAGTCTACCACCACCCTGTACTTCTGCTCTCCCGACGACGTCTTTTTCTTCACCGCCCACAGGGACTATTGTACGGTGACGTGCTGTCCACGATGATGCCCTGCTTCTTCAAGCTCTCGAGCTCCTCCTTGATATGGCGACGTAAAGCCTGCGGGTAACGCCGCTCCTTCACGTACGTCACCTTTTCCTGTTTTAACGGAATCTCATGTGCTGTCCTCCCCGTTGCGCTCAACACCTCCCCCTCTTTAAAAAAAATATCCGCGTATTCCCTCTTTATCCTTTGGGCCCAATGTTCCGCTTGTTCTATTGCCCCAATGTTCCCTTTTCCTCCCACTCTCCCTTTCTTACACCGGTACCTCTTCCCTCCCATTCGCACCCTCCAACCCGTTCCCCTGTAATCTATTCTTGGTCTCACACTACTCAATAGGTCACATCCTATTATACCCCGTATTCTCTCGGCATATTCTCTACTACATGAACCCTCAACTTCCCACTTCCTGGGATCCATTTGTCTAAATCTAACTCTACTTCCCCTTCTATCCTACATGGACCACCCAAAGTAATCATCCTACACGTACATTTTTTTATCCTCGGTATCCTCTCTCCTTTACACAACTCCTCCAACATCTGCCTAGTTACTATTGTATTAGAACTCCCCGTATCCACCAGACACTTTCCCTTCCCCACAACACTTATAATTGGCAAACCAACGCACTCACCTCCAATATTATTTACTACCGCGTGGCTGCTTCCCCTCTGCTCCTCTCCTCATTCGTCTGATCTTCCTCTCCTGTCCGCGACGGCTCCCCCTTCTCCACTCTTTCTGCTAATTCTGCCTCCTCGAGCTGCTCTTACCACCGGCTCCTCCTCCTCGGTTCCAGATGTTCCCGACGAATCGTCCGACTCCGATGCCGCTCCTCTCCTCCTCCACAATCTCTGGGCGTTCACCTCCATCGGCTCATCTCGGCCCACTTCCCCCCGTCTACTCATATACGGGCATTGTCTAGCAATATGCCCCTCAGTTCCGCATTCGAAACATCGGGTTCGCGGGCAATTCGCCACTAGGTGACCTATCTTTCCGCACCCGTGGCATCTCCTGTCCTCCTTTGTCCATTTCCTTCTCTCCTTCCCTGGCTTTTTCTCCCTCATCGCCGTTCTTTCTCTTGCACTAACTTCTCCTCCTCTTTTCTTCCAGCCTTCCTGTCTCGTTCTAAATCTTCCTGGTTCCGTTCTCCTGTACGATACTCGGTTCCACCCATTCTCATTCTCCTCTTCTCCCCTGGCTGCTTCTTCCTCCCGCGCGCTTGCATCAATCATTTCCTGGGCGCACTTCACAAAACCTTTGTCTCTAGGTAGTCCGTCCCTCTTTCCCGTATCTCTACCCAGCTGCACTTTAAGGATGGTTGCCAAGAACGCCATTCTTGCTCCTGTTTCCACCGCATCCGCTACTTCCCTCGTCTTCTCCGTTACATTGTTGAATCGTGCCAACAGGTTTGCCGCATATTGTCCGTTGGACTGATACGGCTGTTTCTTCTTTCGAAACATCTGTAAGATGTCTTCTTCTGGAGCCCAACGGCCCCCTCCAAATGCCTTCTTCAGCCTATCTTTCACGGTGCTCCATGGGGTGTCTTCATCCGCCTGGATCATATTCAGCACACTCCTTTTAACCCGGCATACCAAGGCCGCCCTCAATGCGTTGGCATCCAGCGGATCTATCAAGTTTTCCCCTTCTTTGGCCGCTATACGCGATATCACCCGATCGCCTCCCTTTAGAAAGTTATTCAACTCACCTGTTCCTCCATCAAATCTTTCCAGATCAGATATAGCTCTCCTCAGGTCCTGCGATGTCACCGTTCTAACCTTCAGCCATTCCAGCGTCGTCGCATGTGCTGACGCTAACGTCTCCGTAGGTAGCGGAGGAAAGTCCCTCGCTAACGCTTCTGCCAACGTAGGAAACGCTGGCGGTGGAGCCAACGGTGCCGCTGGTGGCGCAGTCGGTTGTGCTACCTGTGGTGTAGGCGGTACTGGTGGTGGTTGACGTACTGGCGGTTGACCTACTCCGTTCGGCATCCTTTCTTTTATTTATTTCCACGACTTGAATAAAAAAGAGAAGAGAAAAAAAAAAACAACTACAAAATTAAATTTTAAAACTTCCCGGGTTTCGGCACCACTTACGTCGGTTCGAACTAAGAAAGATAAAAAAAAGAAAGGAAGGTTAGAAATAAAACACGTGGTTGCTCAAATAAGACTGACTTTATTCTCTCCGTAATGCTATATATATAGCATTACGGTTTGTTTACAACTATTGACTAGGATTAACTAATATATTAACTTACATTTAACCATAACTTATATATATATATATTTTTTTTTTTTTTTTTTTGTTTATTTTTTAGTGGTTACATACTTTTTAAATAATGTATATATTATTAGAATTTTTATAATTTCTTTTTTGGCCAGATTTGTGTTTTACTTTCTATTAATTCAATATTTTTATTCTAAGGGGACTTAGTCCCAGAATAAAGTTTATTTTTCTATTCTATTCTATTCTATATATATCATTAAAAAAAATAAAAAAAGGTCCGCTATGAACATGATCTTCTGAAATCAATACATGCACGTTGGAAGAACTATGAAATGGACCACAGGCGGATCTGTGAATAGGCTTTCGGGCTGAAGCGCTACCCCCCTCCCCATCCCCCATCCCGCCCTCCTCAAAATGGTAAAATATAACCATGCCTTATGAAAAAAAACTTTAATAGTTAGCTCTAAAAGTATTATTATTCGTGTAATTACAGTTAATAGTACTTAAAGAATCACTTAAACTCTATTTCATAGAGGTAGTTAGTTTATTTATTTTTCTTCCTAAGCAATTATCGTTGTATATTTAAAAAAATAATCTTTCGGGCTGAAGCTCCCCGCCCCCAAAAATAATAATATAAAATATAACCATGCCTTATGAAAAAAAACTTTAATAGTTAGCTCTAAAAGTATTATTATTCGTGTAATTACAGTTAATAGTACTTAAAGAATCACTTAAACTCTATTTCATAGAGGTAGTTAGTTTATTTATTTTTCTTCCTAAGCAATTATCGTTGTATATTTAAAAAAATAATCTTTCGGGCTGAAGCTCCCCGCCCCCAAAAACTAAATTTAGGAGTTAGTGGTGAAATGGACCAAGGTTGTTTAATAATATAAATAAGAAACTGAATTAACTTTTATACAAAACGGTCGCTGGCCTCCAAGCTCAGAAGACTAAAAAATACAATATAATATTAACAACATACCAAAAACAATAGGCCTCGATCGTAAATTGTACAGTATTAATTGAAAATAAACAGCGGTTTGGCGTCTGCCACACACCAGGGACCAATGTAGATTGATTGATCAAAAAAATTTGATTGAAATTTAATGTAAAACATATATTTGATATAAAGCAACATTGTTGTTTTGAAATAATTAAATATTATTTTTATTTCTTCTCTATAGGCGTGTTTAAAAAAACAAACGAAACTAATGCATAAGAAGCCATCTTAGTGATATGTTAATATACAGTCGGCCAATTAACGTACATATGTACATAATTACTATGTCTTCTTACCTTTCGATTTCCTAAAATTAAAAAGATTTTAATGAATAATTGAATTAGTTATAATAAATATAAATACTTAAATAATAGTCCTTAAAGAATGAATGTCAACTATTCTTTGATATGCCATACGCTAATTGAAAATACAATTTTTTGTAATACTTAAAAGTAAAGTTTTTATGTATATTTTATTGTAATAAATATATAACATTTGTATTAACAAACTTCAAAACTGAGTTTAAATAAATAATTTTTGAAAACCTTATATCCGGAACTGGCAACCTCCCAGTTGATGTTTCAAGAGCCTTAATTGTTGTTGTGGTGACGCTCATTTTAGTAATTGTACATACATACTGCAATAGGCCACCGTATACCACATAGTCATAGTCAAAGTAGGGGAAAATCAATGAGGAAACGAGGAGCTTGCGGATAGGTTGTGGCAGATGCTGACGAGAACGATGAAATAATTTTAGTGTACCAATTGACCTTCTGGAGATTTGAGCAATATGGGGTTTTCATGATAAGTTTTGATCAATGGTAATTCCTAAGTTTTTTACAGAGGAGGTGAAGGAGATAGGTTGGTCATTAATAATCATTAAGGAGGGAGTTGGAACCTATAAGAATGGCCTGAGTTTTCGTTGCGTTTAACTTTAATTTATTCAAGCTTGTCCAGGCACTGATCCTATCTAGGTCTTTCTGAATATTCGTAAACGCTAATAACTCTACATTCTACATTACAACATTCTAATAACTCAGTAGGCGAAAGGAAAAATAAATTTTGGGAGTCATCAGCATATAGATGATATGAACAATGGTGGATTGAACTAGAAAGGTCATTGATGTAAGAATTAAAAAGGATAGGAGAAATGCTTGAACCCTGGGTTACTCCATGAGACGAAGTGAGAAAAGAAGATAAGGGTTGATTCGGCACACTAACGGCTTGAATCCTGTCAGAAAGTAAGGATTGGAACCGTGGGATAGAACTATTGGAGAAGGATAGAGATTTAATTTAGTGAAGAGGATAGAATGGTCTAAGGAATCGAATGCTTTGGAGAAGTCCAGGAGTATTAATACAGTTAGTTTTCTTTCGTCAATTGCAGTATGTATGTCATTTGTGATTTTAACTAAAGCGGATTGAGTGGAGAAGCTCGGGCGAAAGCCAGATTGGAGAGGATCTAAAAGTTTGAACTCTTCGAGAAAATTGGAAATTTGGGATTAGACTATTCTTTCGAGGGGTTTTGACAGATTTGAGAGGTTGGAAATTGGACGATAGTCATTAGGAGAGGTGGGGTTATGGATTTTGTTAATAGGACGGACTAAGGCTTTTTCCAAGATGTAGGAAAAACAGAATTTTGAAGGGAAAAGTTATAAATGATTAGAATAACTGGAAGGATTTCAGGCAGGCATAATTTTAACAGTTTGGCGGGTATTACGTCAATTCCTATAGAGTTGGATTGGGATTTCATTATGGAGGAAATAAGGTTCGTAGGAGTGACGTAGGAAAAATAAAAATTGTCACTATTAAATGCAGATGATACAGGAATATAGGAAGAGGCGGGAGAAATATTACTAGAGGAGGAGGATAAATAGTAGGAATTTAAGGCATCAGGAGAGACTGGGACAGCTATGGAAGAAGATGGTTTGCAAAGAGATAGCATTCGGAGTAAATGCCATTTGGATTTAGAATCTGGAGCTGAGAAGAAAGCTTCATGAAAGTAATTGGTTTTCGCTTGCCTGATCGTTGTTTGCGTCAATTTACGGAGTACCCTCAACGCTTCATAGTCATCTGCAAGCCTGGTTCTTTTAAAGCGTCTAAGGGCTCCCTCACGTCTCTTTTGCATATTTTGAATTTCTTGACTCATCCAAGGAGCAGGTTGGCGGCGGAATGTAGAGGTTTTAAGTGGGGCATGGGTATTGAGGATATGGAGGAGATTAGAAGTCAGGATATCTACCATGGTATCAATTGAGGAGCTGGTGTAAACATCATTCCAATTAAGGGTTTCAATATCGGGTAAGACGGTTTCACGGGTTAGGGAATTTATATTGCGGAAGGTTATAGTTTTAGGATAATTATATAGTTGGGATGTAATAATATTTATAGTTGAGGCAATAAATAGAAAAAGGGCAAGCATGCTTTTTCACTGAGAACACGTTTAAGATTTTCCAAGAAGCTGAAATTCCATTCTCAGCAAAAAGGTACTGCAGCAAAGAATACTTTTTGTGGATAATTCATAATTAACTTCTTTGAACAGATTAGATTTAGTTGGGTTCATTAAGAGCCATTTGCGTTTTATAAAAAATTTATAAATTGTAACTTGACATTAGACTATAGAAAAGTTTTTATGACAAGGAGTTAGTCGAGGGTGCGGTCAAATAAATAAAAAATTAAAATATATTAATTATTTTAATTTTTGCCGACATTTCGACCCACTTTGCAGGTCGTCTTCAGGGCTACAAAAGATACAAAACATGTTGAAAATAAAAAATAAATATAAGTATATATAAAATAAGAAGAAGTTGTCAGATACAGAAATAAAAGATGGTATCAGAGATATAGTGGGTGACAATGTAGTTAAATATTAAGTAATATTAAGAATTATATATGTAGAAGATACAAATAAATGGAAAATAAGTAGGAATAAAAATAAAAATAAAGGAGAATATAGCATGTAAGTTAAAAATAAACAGATTGCGATAAAAGATAAGGAATAAGTGTATAACAAACTAATAGAGATTACATTAGATAACTGTGGGTTAACAGATAAAGAAAATAAATACATGAATGTTAACGAATAAAATAAATTCATGTATTTATTTTCTTTATCTGTTAACCCACAGTTATCTAATGTAATCTCTATTAGTTTGTTATACATTTATTCCTTATCTTTTATCGCAATCTGTTTATTTTTAACTTACATGCTATATTCTCCTTTATTTTTATTTTTATTCCTACTTATTTTCCATTTATTTGTATCTTCTACATATATAATTCTTAATATTTAACTACATTGTCACCCACTATATCTCTGATACCATCTTTTATTTCTGTATCTGACAACTTCTTCTTATTTTATATATACTTATATTTATTTTTTATTTTCAACATGTTTTGTATCTTTTGTAGCCCTGAAGACGACCTGCAAAGTGCAAACGTCGGCAAAAATTAAAATAATTAATAAATTTTAATTTTTTATTTATTTGACCGCACCCTCGACTAACTCCTTGTCATATTATATCAACGGTCAACCATCTCTACATCATTATGATAAATAATAATAATAAGGCTTAGCGAACCCGAAGGTTCGATGCCGACACCATCAATCGCTTGTTACACACCTCCCTCCACCGTTCGCCGTCCAAACCCAGTCCCTTCAGATCGGCTTTAATGCAATCTTCCCATCTTCGCTTCGGTCTACCCCTCGGACGCTTACCATTCGGCACAGCAAACATTAACCTTTTAGGAATTCTCTCGTTACTAAGCCCAACAACTTTACAAGCCCATTTGATTCGCCGCGATGAAATTACCTCAATTATATTACCCGGATACATCTCACGCAATTCGGCGTTGTGTAACCGTCTGAACTCTCCGGTTAACTCATCCTTTTTCGGTCCGAATATTCTACGCAATACTTTATTTTCAAAAACCTTAAGACGCTGCTCATCCCTTAATGTAAGCGGCCAAGTTTCGCATCCATAAAGAACTGTAGGTAAGATAATTGTTTTATAGATTCTAATTTTTAAGTTTCGGGACAAGAGGCGCGAACTAAGTAGTTTTGTCACAGAAAAATAACAAGCATTCCCCGCCTTCAGTCTAACCTTAATCTCTTCTTCAATTTCGTTTTTTCTAGTAATCGTAGAACCTAGATACCTAAATTTATCTACCTGTTCAAACATATTACCATCTATATCGATATCACCAGTAGTATCGCCATTTTTGCAGCTAACCATATATTTTGTTTTATCCACGTTTATTTCGAGTCCTAGTTTTTTCCCGGCTTTCATTAACGTTTTCGTATTTAGTTTTATAGTTTCAACGTCTTCGCTTAACAGTACCAGATCATCAGCATAGCCCAGCACGGATGTTGTATCGCCCAGATCCAACCCTTTCTCGGTTCGCATTACCTCCCTAATGGCATGTTCTAATGCCAAATTGAACAGGACAGGCGAAAGGGAATCCCCCTGTTTTAAGCCCGAACGGACCTCAAATTTTTCGGACAAATTATTACCGATTCTAACTTTATTGAGTGTCTCCGTCAAGCACATCCTGACTAGATTTACTAGTTTTTTTGGAATCCCCTGCTCGATTAGAATATTATACAGTTTCTGGCGGTCAATAGAATCGTAAGCCTTTTTAAAATCTATATACAGCTGGTGAACAATACCGTTATACTCCAATTTTTTCTCTAATATTTGCCGTAAAGAAAATATTTGATCAATAGTCGAACGATTCCGTCTAAATCCGCATTGGTAGTCTCCGATAATTTCCTCGGCGTATTCCGTGATTCGACTGGTTAAGATTAAAGTGAATATTTTATAACACACCGGAAGGAGTGAAATTCCTCGATAGTTATTACAATCCGTCCTCGGACCCTTTTTGTGAATCGGAATAAGAATAGATTCTTTCCATTCTTCAGGTAATTTCTCGTTCACCCAGATCTTTTTAACCAACCGATGTATTTTAGAAACTCCAGCTTCTCCGCATGCCTTAATTAGTTCAGTAGGAATATTATCGATTCCCGCTGCTTTATATGATTTTAATTTTCCGATAGCTACTTCAACTTCCTCTTTACTTGGTCCTTCTATTAACGGTTCAGCACTCTGGTACTCAGAAGGAGGACACAGATCATAATTTCCCGTATTTAAAATATTGTCAAAGTGGTCCTTAAACTTATTCAATATGTCAACCGGATCGGTCAGAATATTGTTATTATCATCCCTAATTCCAGACGTTACGGGCCCTACATATTTACGTGATCTGTTTATACCTTTGTACATGTCTCTTACGTTATTTTCGATTCTATTAGTTTCTATTTCAATTATTTTATTTTTAAGATACTCCCTTTTTTTATTTTTGAGCAATTTTGTCGTTTCGTTCTTTGAGATTCGGAAGTATTCCAGATTGTCTTCGCTAGGATTATTTAGAGCTTTTAATTTAGCGGCTTTTCTTTTTTCACACATGTTTAAGCAATCTTCATCAAACCACGGTTTGTTATTCTTATTTTCCTTTTTTCCTAGACACGAGTTACCGACCGCTTTAATATTATCTCTGATCTCTATCCATAACTTGTCAATATCCTCGTGGTCCTCGTCAGGAAGCTCTAAAGCTTCAAACCTATTCTTAACATCTAGCTCGAATTGGTTTCTAATTGATGGATTTTTTAATTTTTCCAAATTAAAATTCTCAAAATCGAAACGGTTTTCTTTTCTCTTTTTTATATTAAGTTTTTGTCGAAGTTTCGCGATTACTAATTCATGATCCGACCCACATTCTGCTCCGCGATAAGACCGTACATTAATTATACTGCTTTGCCAGCTGTGTTGTATCAAGACATGATCGATTTGATTTCGTGTTTGCGAATCCGGTGATGTCCAAGTATATTTATGAATATCCTTATGTTTAAACGTCGTACTTTTAATTATCAGGTTTTTCGAGATGGCAAAGTTTATCAGACGGATCCCATTATCATTACTATATTCGTGCAAACTTTCTTTACCAATCGTCGGAATATAAACTTCTTCCCTTCCTACCTTTGCGTTCGCGTCACCTACAATTATTTTCATGTGGTTTCGTGGTAGTTTATCATAAACCCATTCGAGTTTATCGTAAAATTCACTTTTGACTTCATCGTCACTGTCTTCGGTCGGACAATGTATGTTTATTAATACGATTTTAAACCAACGTCCCTGAAATGTAGCTACCGAAATTCTATCACTAAAGAATTGTACGTCCCTCAAAGCGAATAGTAATCTACGCCTAATTAGAAACCCGGTACCTAAACAATGATTCTCGCTTCCTCCGTACCAAATAGTGTACTTCCCTTCCCTCATCGAGCCCTCCCCTGGCCAGCGAACCTCTTGCAGAGCCACGACATCCAAATTGTACCCATTTACCTCATTCGCGACCGATTTTAGCCCCCCTGCTGTGTTTAAACTCCTTACGTTCCACGTACCAATATTTAAATCCCTATATTTCAACTTGCGCCATGAATCCCCTAAAGCAGTCCCCACCCGGAGACCCGAACGGGGGACTAGTTTACTTCCGGATAATGAGCGTTTTACCTTAGGGAGATCCATGACTATTTGTGGTGTTTGGTGAACTAAAGATATGTGAGTAGGGCGTTCAATCCTACGTCACACCCTCCAGCAAGTCTGGTGGGCCCCTACCTCCAGCAAGTCTGGAGGTCCCCTCCCTCCAGCAAGTCTGGAGGGCCCCTCTCATTGTTGGTCAGCGAGTCCATCGGACTTAGCCGGGAGGAACTTCCAAGAAATTTCCACCGACCATCCCCACATCCGCCACCCGTGGGACGCTCCCCATACGCGGTAATGAGCCCGCGCGAGGACATCATTATGAAAAGTTTTTAATTTTTATAATGATGTAGAGATGGTTGACTGTTGATATAATATGAGAAGGAGTTGATCGGGGGGTGCGGTCAAATTAATACTAAATTAAACAGGTAGAAATATTTAATTTTTGCCGACGTTTCGACCCACTTATCAGGGGTCTTTAGGGGGGCGTAGGATGTATCACTGCGGGAGGCAGGTGAAACACTCAAGTGCCTCCCGCAGTGCTACATACAGTGCTGATGAAGACCTGCAAAGTGGATCGAAACGTTAAATAATTCTACTTGTTTAATTTAGTATTAATTTGAGCGCACCCCCTCCCCCCGATCAACTCCTTCTCTTTTTAATTTTTATTTAACATTTTTACTCCCAATTTTAAATTTAATTAGTTATACTCAGCAGAAAATTTGAAGATCTCAATAATTTAATTTGATTTAAAATCAAAAAATATTTTCCTCCTATTAATTTGTGAAGTTTGTTAGTGTTTGATATCATTATATTTTTACTATAGTTGTACTGGATTTGGTACTGATGGGTAAACTAGTCCGGCAAGTGGGCCATATCCGTGGTCCATTTTGCCAATCCCTGGTGGCTACCTTGAAGTTTACGCCGCGTACTTACCAGAGTGGGAATGTCACGTTCCATTTCCCGGGGCCGCACACTGGGACGAGCTAACGCTACGGTTGGGCATTGGGTTTGGAGGAAAAAACAAAAGTTACAATTTGAAAGTTTTACTACATTAGTGACTAACTAATATCGTTTCCCTTTCATCTCCAGTAATTTTTAACTTAATTATCGCATTAATAATGTCCTGATATGAGATAATAGGTGAATAAATGAAAACCACCTTTTTGATATTTAGAGGTGGTTTGCCGATATTTTTTGTTCAAACCTAACGGTATGTGCTGGACAGAATTAGCTACTTCTTGTGAATCCTAATACAACTGAACATAGGTTTTTAAATATATACATAGTTGTTACTACATTTTAAACAATTGCAAACAGTTTTGGTCTATTTTCGCGAATGAATCATCCGCAAATGAATGGCTTCATCGAGAGAGAGAACAGGACAATTGTTGAGGCTGCTATAGCCATGATCGGAATGATCTTTCTCAGTCATTATGGGCTGAATTTACTAACAGTGCTGTTTATATTCTAAATAGATCAGCAAAAACAGATGTAGAGGGTAAATCGCCGTTCAAATTATGGCTCAACAAAAAACTATCAATTAAACAATTAAGAATAATAGGATCTGACTGTTACGCCCTCGTTCCCAAGCAAT
The DNA here is from genome assembly GCA_928085145.1 of Nezara viridula. Taxonomy (NCBI): domain Eukaryota; kingdom Metazoa; phylum Arthropoda; class Insecta; order Hemiptera; family Pentatomidae; genus Nezara; species Nezara viridula. The sequence continues at coordinate 54,683,526 of OV725078.1, forward strand.
AAAGGAAAAAGATGGACTGAAAATCTATCAAAGAGATTTTAGTTGGATACGATTATGGTGGATATCGTATCTGGAACCCGCAAAAGAAAACTATTATTAGGTTAAGAGATGTCGTTTTTAATGAAGTCTCACAAACCTCTGGTGTTACGGTTACATTACCAACAAATGAAAAGAAGAAGTGAAAACCAAATAGGAATATAAAAAAAAAGGATGATAAGGAAGATTCCGAAGCTAATTTTGAAGCCTCATCTAGCAGTAATGAAAATATAGATGAGATAAGTTACTTAAGATGGAATTTAGAAACAGAGAGAGCCTTTGGCCACTAAAAAGATATAAAGCGTTCATCACAACGGCTTTAACTCAATTTTCGGAAGCAGCGGATATTGAGCTGTTATGAAGATGAAATCAAGTCTGAGGATTCTCAAACTTGCAAAACTATGAATGTGGAAATGGCTGTTCATCTTGAAAACAACACATGGATCTTGGTGGATCCTCCAAATAATAAAAAGGTTCTACCTTGCTGATGGGTTTATAAAATTAAACAACACACATAAGGAAATATTGATAAATTTAAAGTCCGGCTCGTAATTAAGAGTTTTAATCAAGAAAAAGGTCTGGACTTTAACGAAACATTTAGTCTTGTTGTTAGAGTGAGTTCAATTAGGACTATCTTAAGTATGGCTGCCTACAGAAAAATGAGTCTAACTCAATTTGACAGTTCGACCGCGTTTCTATATAGTAAACTAGACGAATAAGAGGTTATTTTTATGCAACAACCAAAAGGCTTTAGTGACAATACTGGCAAAGTTTGCAAGCCCATAAAATGTCTTTACGGGTTGAAACAAGCAGCCAGGTGTTGGTATCAACGTTTTCGTTATTACAATGAAAAAAACTAATAAAGTTAATAAATGCGAAGATCCTCCCTGGAAAAGGAGAATCAAGAAAAAGATTGAGGGTCTACGCTGTAAAATTGGAGTCATCACTAGCTATCTTCGAAACCCTCAGAATGCTTCTTCAAAATTACGGAAGAAAATTGAAGAAATTATAGTACTCAACATTGGGGGTGTAGCAAGCAATATGTTAAACCAAACTCTTGTTGTTTATATGAAAACCCTTAAACAGAAGTTAGCAGCGTACGCGAACAGGATCAGGAGGTATACTGAAGCTCAAAATAGAAGAAGACAAAATCATATATTTGGTACTAAAGAAAAATGATTTTATAAAATTATAAAACCTAAAAATAATGCTAAAAAACATGTCTACCCAGACCCTCTAGAAATATCAGAATATTGGAAAGAAAAAATGTTATAATAGCGATGCACATTGGTTGGATAATATTCGCTGCAGTCAGTCAAACCTCCAACCTATGGAAACAACCAGTATTACTGTGGAAGATGTAGCAAAGTCACTTAAGAAAATGAAAAACTGAAAAGCTTCTGGGCCAGACAAAATACAAAATTACTGGCTGAAGTATTTCAGCAGTATTCACAGTCGTCTGATATCTGATCAATTCACAATCAATATCTGAAGAGGTAGACCGTCCTGCAAATTTCTGCACAGGCATGACTTATTCAATAAGAAAAGCAAATAAGGAAAAATTGGAGCCCCAGGATTTGAGACCTATAACGTGTTTAAATGGCGTGTACATGCTATTAATGGCTGTCATCAGAAACAAGTTGACTGACTACATTCAAGAAAACGCCATCCTATCAGTGAAACAGCTAGGTAATAAACCAGGTTCAAAAGAGTGCAAAGAACTTCTGTTGATAGATTCATTTATTGCAGCTTAAGTTTCAATAAGATCTCGCAATATTGCTTTATCTTGGGTTGATTACCGTAAAGCATTCGATTCAGTTCCACATGATTGGCTTTTGGAAGTTCTGAAGATCTATAAAGTGGACCAGACAAAAATAGATTTGTTAAAACGTTTACTGCAAATTTGGAAGGCATCACTTTGCACACCAAATTGAAATGGATTAAGTAGCAATGAATATATACCTATAAAAAGGGGTATTTTTCAAGGTGACTCCTGCTACGTATCCATTTGGTTTTTTTATTAGTTTTTATATAACGGGATGCCACTCATTAATTATGAAAAATATTAGTTAAACAAATTATGTCATTTGACATATTGGTCCATGATTAATTTATTGGATTACTTCTCACAAAGGCTTGTTGTGTGTTTATCAGTTCTCTAATTACCAAACATTACCTGTGCTTATAATGATATCAATAGGTGGCATGATTAAAATAACTTTTATGTACAAATTAAATTTATTTACAAATTATATAATAATGAATTGGTATATACATTCTATTTACTAAATTTAATGAACTAAACAATTGGTTGTGATGGCATGATTCAGATGGATGGAATTTAAAATTACATGGCCATTAAATATTTGAACATCTTTAAAGAAATTGTTGGGGATTACTTATCTAATATGTTATTTGAAGTGCGAAGTTGAGATCATCATTGTTCCGGTAGGGGTTCAGGAGAAAACAGTCCTCCAGCCAAAAGAAAACATCAGATTCCAAGCCGACTCTCCATATCAGGTCTATCCTCTATGCCGGGCAGTCCATCAGACATCTCCTCTATGCCGGGCAGTGGTGTCCGGCCATAAGCCATAAGACTTCTTCTCTATCAGCCTCTCCTCATCCAGCTGTCCTCGCTTCCTTCCTAGCTTGAAGTCTCCTCAGCTGAGTCCCAAAAAGAAGTGTCTTAGTCCAAGTCCTATATTTTCCACCTTTCTTCATCTCCTCTCTTTTGGTAGTCTTTTCTGATTGGCTGAATATTCCTAGCCTAAGGGATGACCATGCCCTCTCTCCCAGGTGTTTCAGCAGGTACAGATTTAAGTATTTCTGGTGGAAGGTGTTAATGGTAATTTTGATCCTGTTTAAACACTCAGCCGTGAGATTGTTGTCGGTCTCTTAGGGTTCTTAAGGATTTCTATTACCATTTACAAACGGTTGGGTCGGGGGTCTCAGGTACCCGCCCAGATGTTAGAAATTATTTTTAAATATTATTATGTTCAATACATCGGAATAATAATAGTAAACTACTGGAAGATACAGACAAGGGATACCACCTCAATTCTGAAACGAAGCTCTCCAATTCGTTCTATATGGATGATCTCAAGCTTTATGCAAGAAATGAAGATGAAATGAGAGCTCTTTTAAAAATAGTAGAGACGCTCAGCACTGACATAGGAATGGATCTGGGAATAGATAAATGTGCAGTAATATATGTAAAACGAGGTAGTATTGTTGAAGGGAATGATATAGAGCTTTCAGAAGATGTGATTGAACAGATGAGAGAACCTGATTCTTACAAATACTAAATAGGAATGCATCAACTTCTGAAATTTAAGAGCAATTCCAAGAAATACTTTGAGGGCGAATTTGAGAAAATAATCAAATTAGTACCTAAATCCCATTTAAATGGAAGGAATTCGATCAGGGCATTATATACTTGGGCAGTACCAGCTTTAGCTTACTCATTTGGAGTACTACAATGGATTAAAACTGATTTAGAAAGGCTAGATCCCTTTCTTAAGGTCCAAATGATGCTAGCAGGGAAAAGACACCTATAATCATCAGTGGCGAGATTATATCTTCCAAGAAAGAAGGGAGGGCGTGGTCTCATCAACCTCTTGAAGCTATGCTGTGAAGAAGAAAATAACCTTAGGATTTACATCAGACGTCATACCTCTATCATCTTCTCAACGTATTCCTGTTGGCTATCCAAGAGCAGGTAATAGCCACAAGGGCGTATAGAAAGCATTTTTGTGGAGAAAATATAAATGACTTATGCCGCCTATGCAAAAAATTAGTGAAAACGATTCAGCATATAACTTCTGGATGGAAAATAATAGTTGTATTTGTATACAGTTGTAAATTCCATTAAATAAACCAAAAAAAAAAGTTAATCAAGTTCTTTCAATGAAACATATTGTTTATGGCAATATGTACCCCATTAGAATGAAAATCTGTTTGATTGATAGAATATATTTAAAAACTATAAGCATAAATAATATTAGATATGATTACTTTAATGAAAAAAAATGAAGTTATAATATCTTAAAAATGTTGGTAACATGGAAAATCGAATGGGTGTTCAACCGATATTTATTTCCTATGAAGTAAAAATAGTGGGAAAAATGCTAACTTTAAAAAAAGGCCGGTAATATGTAACCTGACCAATATAATTTCTATATTTACTTAAAGTGGAGGGGACAAGAGCCGACAAGACTACCCCTCTCCAATAGTGGTGCTGCCTGGTGCTTTCTGTTGTTAATCTTATCTGAAACATTGTGGATAACCTGGCATCAATCAAGATGGCTGATAGAGTAGTGCTTCGGAACTAATACCCAAATTTTATTATAAAAGCTAAAAGGAAAAAAAAATGAATTGATCATAAATAATAATAATATCTATATCAATGAATTTCTTTCTCCAAACAGACAAAAATATTTTGTTCAAGCTAGAAAATTAAAACGCGAGGAGAAAATAATACAAGAAATGATCATATTTATGTTAAAAAGAATACAGAAGACAAACCGAGGATTATAAGACAGGGCAACGAACTGTTATTACTCCATGATGACACTTCGCATCTTAACACTGACCTTGGCCTTGAAGGTTCAGGAAACGATTTCGATGATGTCGAAACAGATTCATCTACTCAAACATCAAAAAATACACAGAGCACAAAGAAAAGAAAAATTAATGCAAGCCAATTAGATACATTAAGACATTTTTTTAGCCAAAAACAAAAACGGAAACCCCAACAACTGATAAACATTAAACGGAAATATACAAACAAATCTAAAAATAATGTTTTGGAACCTAAACGGTATTAATTCTAACTCAATCTGACAGGAAATGATCTTTCAAAATTAATGGATATTCAAATTTTGTGTTTTTCTGAAACATGGTTTACTTCTGAACTGATAGTCATGCCACCATTTCTAACTAAATATTATCATATTTTCGTCAAAGCAAACAGAGATGCCCATCCTCCCCCCAGGCCGATGGCGCATAAATCTTCCCCTATCCCTCCTAAAATACTTTATTCCTATCTTCTTTTTAAAAATGCAAACAAAAGTAGAATTTGAATATCCGTGGATTATACACCATTACACATCCTGTGGTCTGTTCCATGATTCTACTTGTCTTTTGATTTGAAACTTTTGATTTTTTAAAATTCATAACCCCGTCGGATTGAGCCCCTTTCAAAAACTGAAAAACCCGTTAAAAAGTGACCCCCTCATTAACTTTAATAAAGGCAAGCCTAGTGGAGGTTTATCAATATTTTATAAAAATGATTACTTTCAATCAGTAGATATCCTTATTCTTAAAGATCATATCATAATATGTTTATCGGAACTGCATAACCAGAAAATATTAGTTGCTTCTGCTTATTGTAAACCAGGTTCCCAACTAGATAATATTCTATATTCCATTAACAATGATTTACATGAAATTTTAAACTTGGATTTCACTGATATGATTATTGTCGGGGGTGACAGGAATGCTAAAATAGGACCACTAAATAATATCGATGAGGAAATACCACAGCAGCTATTTTTAAATCAACGCTCTTCAACTAATATTGAATTAAATAAAAGAGGGGAAAATCTTGTATTGATGATAGAAAACCTGGGCCTCATAGTCTGTAATAGAAGACCCTTCAGTTTCAATGCTGAACGAGTTACCTACATTGTTCATAAGTCTTGTAGTATTCTCGATTATGTATCGATATCCTTGCATTGTATGTATGAAACTACAGATTTTGAAATCCTCAATCCTTGTGAAATCCTTGTGAACTGATATTATTTAACAAAGAAAATCAAATAAGTCCAAAGAAATCCTGGTGAGGAATGAAATTAATTTAAACCTCTTGAGGACACTAACTGATTCAACCGCACCTCCTAACGAACAGGCTGAGGAAGTAGAGATAGTATTTATGATTTAATTAAGAAAGCTGGAATTATAAAAATACAGCATATCCAGTCACACAGCAATAGAAAACTATGGTTTTCTAGAATTGTGTACTAGCGAAAAAGAAGATGAGATCAACTTATCGTACAGTTCATAAACATTTATTTTGTGCTGAATACCTACAACAGTTCTGTTAAGCAAAAACTTATTATAAAAAACTATTGAAAAAGCTAAAACAATGTATAATAATGAGATAAAGACAGCCATCAGTTCCACCAAAACAACAATAGAATTCTGGAAATCTGTCAGGACATATAACCACAAAGCCACACAACAAAGTCTTTTACCTATAAAACAATGAGAAGCTTTTTTTCAGAATATACTTCCATCTACAGAGGAAATTGTAAGACCTTTCACATGTTCTAACATGCCTGACTTGTAACACGAAATCACTTTTGAATAGCTATCGACAGCCATCAAAAATAGTAAAAGAAATAAAGCTACAGGATTAGACTTGATACCATATGAGTGTTTTAAAATGCTAAATGAAAAATAGAAAAACATCTTATTAAAGATTAGTAGGGTATAAATGGCGGTTCTACGCCACTTTAATCCCAGAATTTGCGGAGGAGAATTGGACTTTGGACCCTGGGCTATTCTTACCTTAACCACCTGTACACCACGTGACCAATATAATTTATTTTGATTAATCTTAATCCCTAATCTTAATCATTAACCTCTAATGCTAATCCCTAATCCTAATCCTTAATCCTAATTTGTATTTTTTCATTTTTAAGTTCGACAGGTCCGGACCTGTCTCAACTGGTCCCATCTTGTCTACGTCTCAGTAAATATAAAGTGCAACGACAAAAATATAGACATATATTGTGACATTCTACGATATCATGTCTCAACTGGTCCCATCTTGTATACCTCAAGTAAATATAAAGTGTAACGACATAAATATATATTATTGCAAACGAATATAAATTATAACAATGAAATATACACATATATTATTACAAAATGAATATATACATATATGGTAACGACAAAAATATATATATTATTACAAAGGAATATATACAGATATAGTTAGTAACGAAGAAAATATATATGACAACGATGAAATATATATATTATTACAAAATGAATATAAACATAAATTGTAACGAATAAAATATATATTATTGCAAACGAATATAAATTATAACAATGAAATATATACATATATTCTAATAATTTTACGATAATATATCATAAAATTAACAACAACGTCATCACCCATCCCCTCCCCCCTCTTCTTCTCATCAACTTTTATATATTGTTTTTTTTTTCATAAATATCAAAATGTATTTAATAATCTAAGAATATACATCTCCAATATCACGAATATTGTAATAAATCGAAATTCGATTAATCAATCTTAAAACTAATATCATTTTCGAATTTTACAAATATAATAACCTAATAGTAGACTCTAATATCGAAAAAAAAATCATAAAGTTAATATAAGTAATATTATTTTCATAACATATGTTATATAGAAGGCTGTGGAGAGTACAGCTGCGTTAAGCGACAAGCCTCTTCACGTTTGAACATGCATAGGCATGTAGGGGGACAAGGTCCACTGCGAAGGAAGCGGTAGGGTCGGAAGAGAGTGGTGGGGGAAACCATCAGCCAATCAGATTCGAGGATTCTCGTCACGTGACCCTAGGTTGATATATTTTTTTTTCATACCCCTCTTGGTTCGTCAAAAAACATGTTTTGACATAAGCCTCCTCACCACGTCAAGGTGGAGGTATTTCGAGGAGGTTTTTTTTTTTTTGTTTTTACATAATTTCAAACACACATACATTGGTTTACGGGTAAATCAATACCTCGCCAGTGACCAAATTATACATACTTTTGGTTTACGAGTAAATCAATACCTCGCCAGTGACCAAATCAAACACACACACACACATACTTTTGGTTTACAGGTAAATCAATACCGTGCCAGTGACCAAAATGCAAAAACAAAAAAATCAGTTGAAAATAAGAAATCATATTAACATAGAATAAATAACGAATTGAAACATTTTTTCTCTCTCTCTCTCTCTCTCTCTATATATATATATATATATATATATATATATATATATATATATATATATATATATTTTTTTTTTTATTATCAAATTATAGAAAAACTAAACAAAAGTTACAAAAATTTGAAAATCAAATCGTAATTCGAATATACCCACTCTGCTAGTATATGCGAACGATAATACGAACACATTAATTTCAAGTCTCTATGAGTAATACATGGGACTATTTGTATACTTTGCATATTATCAATTCGAGGACATTTATATTCCTCAAGATTGATAATTTCACACGAGTGCAAAAATTGTAACAGAAATTCTTTTTTTCGCTGTACTTTAACAAACATATATTTATAATTTAAATCGATATTATGAAAAATCGATGATAAATTGTGATAGGGAACATCTCCTTCATCCCAACTTAGTAAATGATAATTTTTCGAAAGCCAGCGGTTCGTTTTCATGCTTTTAGCACTGGTAACAACCGGATGAGAAGGTTGTTTGAAAATCCAATTGCTGGCTGCATTATATTTTAAATCAAAAAATCGATAATTCTTTAACTATATAATTATTTGCATCATCTACGAAGCATTGAAGTTCCACAACCGCACCGTTTGATGACATGATGAAAACTGAGAATAAATTACAATGAACCCCTTTATTATTACTTATACCCTTTTTCTTATAATACTCGTTAAAGGGTTGTACTCTACAACGTTATCGTGTATGATGAGACAGAAAGCAGTTGTTTCAGGCGGAAAAGGTTTGGAAGAATCGAATTCTAACCTCACATCGACCGGCCCGGACTTGATAGATTCCGATTGTTTAGAACAATCGATTACGATAACCGGTGCTTTTTCTTTAAAGTTTTTTAGGGAAAGGAGTGGCTCTGAAGGATATCTTCCAGGATAGTAAGAATTTTGAAAATTATTATACATGTGATATAGTATCGCGAATCGATTTTTATCGAAATCCACATTCAAATCGTCATAAGGGTACGATTTAGAATTTAAATATAGTTTTGCGTTACTGATATTACAATGATAGAATTGGCTAGCATCCTTTTCAATTTTATTAATTCGATCAGATGAAAACGCTAATACGATGTATCTCGGTTTCTCCATCTGATTTGAAGTTTTTACCGCCCAAACTTGTCTCTGTGTAGAGGGCAAGAGGGGGTAAACAAACAATTCCCAGCTCCGGAATGCTACTGAAATGATTTTTTCCGACTTTAGTCGGCGTAAAAGAGTCAATCGTGTAAATTCGTTCACTGATACATAAGGCAATTTCCAACATAGCTTTGTTAATTCAATTTTTGCTTTCTCTGAATCGCCTATACGCTTAGATATGTAACTGTTTTCATCAGTCCGTGATCTCATGAGAATTAATTCTTGCTTAACATTAACAATAATTTTCTGATAGTCTTCCGCGAACCCTAGTAATTGTGATAAGGGGATACATAAGTTAAAATAACCACCATCAGAGACTAAGCTATCAAGTGAATCGGATATAGGGCAGCACCAACCGATATGTTCCATAGAGGATCCACCCATGAAGGAAACCATACCCTTTAGAGTACTAGTGATACCCGAATTACGGACTCTGTCTATTTCAACACCGCATAACTCATATCTGATTTCATCGAATAAATAGGCTAAAGCATTATTTGTTAATTTAGCCGATGTGGGTACCCCACTACCATCCTCTTTTAAAAAAATCGTCCCTCGAAATAAAGAAAACTTTTAGATGGTAATGTGAAAATATCTTGATGCTGGACTAAGATTCTGATTTCATCACCTCGAAGTAGTTTTGTCGAAGCATATGGAAAATGGGAATGATATTCTATCGACTCGATTGAATCGGTAAATGCTACGGTCGAACCTAAATCTGTTATTTCTTCAATAGTACTTGATAACCTGCCAACCGAAGAAACTCAAAATTTTCTTTCGTTAGAGATGTTACTCCACCCAGGTTATCGAAACGAATGAGCTTTGTTTGTAATCCATCTCTTCTTTTATATACTTTTCCAAAGTCTAACCCCATATTTTAAAAAACAAAAAAGAAAAATAGTAGCAACTGCGAAAAGTTTTTATATTATTTTTTTATTATTGAATAAATTATAATAATAAATTAGAGAGAAATAGTAAACATAAGTGTCCACAAATATAGGTTTCAGGATCTTGATATCTTTTACTAACGAAACTTATACGACAGTCTTTAAGATACTTAACCAAATCAGAAGGAGGACCTTTATTACCGGCGCTGTCAAAAAATTTCACATAATGACCATTTTTCATATAGCATACCCAATGTGTACCTTTACCCTTAGCACTATCTAGATTCAAAATGGCTCTCTCACGAAACCAAGGCTTGGATGGTAAGTTATCTCTTGCGAAAACACCACGGAAATGAGGGATCTTGTACTTTTTAGCCAAATTTATAAGATCGCTATCGCTTAAACTCATTTTTGGCAGGGACCCTAACATCTGTTTTGCTTTTTCACTAAACGTTCCTCCAATTTTTTTTTGGAGGGCGAATAACACGAATCTTCTTCTTTTCCTTTGTTTTAGCCATGACGATGTTAACAGTTCGATTGTCCGTAACAGAATGACTCAAAAGAGTGTTGTGTCGATCCTCCACCCCCCCTCTCTCTCTTTACCCCCACCCCTCTAGACATTTATATATTTTTTGCTTTCCCAGCTGTTATGCTTTGAATCGAAACCCAACCACTTTACAAAAACTTTATCACCTTTCCGTTTCAAAATTTTTTCTACCAAATATACGTTAGGATATTTCACTTTTTGGATTTCTTGCTCATAAAATCCACCAGCGATCGTTTGATTTGATGTATCCTTAAGCCAGTAGGTTACCGGAATGGTTTTCCTCACTTGATCGATCTTGAAGATTTCAGTCGACCACGAGGGCCGATATCCCTTGGTGAAATCGGCTTTATATTTTGAAATTCTCACAAAATCACCGACTTGATATTTTGGTGGTTTACGATTCGATAAAACATTTTCACGTTTACAATAGACGTTATGAAGTAAATGTTTCTCAATTTGTTTATCCCTGACTGAAGACGGTTTCATCTTTATGGTTCTATGCTTTGTATTGTTATATCTTTTAACTAGATCTTCATATATCGTAATCCATTTATATGTTCCTTGGAGGCTAAATTGTTTCCAAATCTTATTTTTTATCGTTCTTATAAATCTTTCTACCATACAAGCTTTCATATTACTAAAAGTAGAGTAATGATTTATTTTGTTGGATTTCATTAATTTTTGAAAAAATGAATTGTAGAACTCTTTTCCTCGATCAGATTGTAAGTTACGTGGTTTTCTACCATCCTGGATTAGGATATTTTCAAAAGCTGACGTTACATCTTTTCCAGATTTCGACTTCAATGGAGATAGCCAGGCGAATTTAGAAAAACAATCGATTACAGCTAAAATATATTTATAACCTCTATTTTCTTTGGCATATGAACACACCTCGATTAAATCTACCATCCATAGGTCATCGATACCCTTCAGAATCACCCCTCTCCTGTGGAAGGACCGTCTAGCCGGTTTATGCAATTCTTCGACTACCTGTTTCTTGATATCCGACATGGCCGAGATCAGTCGAAACAATGACAATAACAACTCCTCCCCCTCCCCAATCATGCCACTATTTATAATATTATACCCATCATTCGTAGACTTTTCTCAACCTTTAGAATTTCTTTTTCTGGTCCATGAGTCTGTAGTAAAAATCTCAATTTTTCAACCAGTTGATTAGGGTCCTGGTCTTTATCATAACCTTTCCCTTTGATTTTATCCTTCAGTGGAAAAAGCTTAGCGATTACTTTCCTATATTTTTTACTTCCTTTTTGAACATTGACCGATCCTGTGGAACTATAATTCATTCTATGAGCATTAGTTTTTGTTAATATTATTTTATAATTTTTTTTATCGTTTTCATCTACCCTATCCATATCGGGATCTTCTAAGAACAATAGCTGAGACAGCCCTGGAGTAATTTTGAACAGCGAGCCATCAACATCCAACCAATCATCCTTAATGGAAATAACCGTGTCACCGAGAGTAAAATTTTCACCGTTATAACAAATTCCATATACTTGATCCAAATCCTGGGTTTGATTTGTAGTAAATTTGAGTATATATTTATTAGCCTCTTTACCGATTTGGTCTAAGTAGCTAAAAACGGTTTCTACTCCTTGGGGTGTAGAAGCGTGTTCACTTATTTCTTCCAAAGGTGAAGAACTCTCATAAGTAGAGGATGAAGGGAAAATGTCCAAGACATTAGGTCTATGTCGAGATGCGGGAGTTGGTAAAGGTGTAGAGGACTCAAATTTGGGACGAGCCCCGATTGTTAAAGACACCTCTGTAGTAGGTGATAACTTTTGAGGTGATAAAGGTAAATTGGGTGAATGGATAAGAGTTTCTTCTTCTTTTTTAATATTTGATGGATTAGTAGAGAGATGTGTTACTACCTGTTCTCGAAAACTATCTCCGACGAACGATTGTAACGGTTTTATCAAAGGTTTGTATTTTTCCTTCAAGTACTCTTCTCTATCCTCCCTTTTACGCTTCAAATTTCTACATTTTTCACGGATGATCTTACGAATTTCTTCGGTTTCTTTAGCTAGCGCGTAAGATGTTGCCTCGTCCATGTTCGATAAGTGAATGAGGAAAATGAAGCCCTTAGACGATTATATATGTATCGAATCCTTTACGGAATCGACCATTGCTCAAATCACGATCTTTATCAATCACAATAAATCCATACTTGGTTTTCCAACATTCTATACATATTTTTTTAAATTCAGAAAATGTCATATCAGAATTAACATGATCTTCATATATTCTTTTAGTGCTGAGATTATCTTGTCGTAATATGATAAGAAAGTTGGTATTATCCCGAATTAATAGTTTTGGCACACGTGTATAACTCTGACAAAGATAGAAGCTATCTATCCCTCTATGTCTGCCCATGCAAAAGTATGCTCTGACACGATCCTGTTTGTCACAAGCGATGTCGTCGAAAATAAATACTGAATTTGGGGCAGCATCTCTCGGGTGTGGAATATTCGAATTATCATCGAATGGGTAGAAACGGACGCCTTCGAGATTTGACAAAACGTGAGCCAAATGTTTATACTTTGGTTGATAAAGGGATTTACTAAATAGATAAACATTCTCAAAATTCAATCCATCGGGGTTGTATAGCAGACTCAACATAAGATTCGTCTTACCACAGTTAGATGGCCCGCAAATCAAGCATCGAATACTATTAGGGAATAAGGAGCCATGTTTGGATCCTCCACACTCCTCTTGTTGGCTTACGACTGAATCAACGTTCGCTATATCGAACGATGAATGTTGCTTCAACAAACGCATGATGAAGACTGAGAGAAAACAAATATTGCAGGTCCTTTATATAAATATATACTTACTTATAACATCTCAAAAAATAAAATAAAATAAAAATTGACATATGAGCAATATAGATTCCTTCACGCTTTTTCACAGACTTAGGACTGTCAGGAACCCAAATGATACAAACTGTTACTTTTATAGTATCGATTTAGGTTTCTGGTGGTTTAAATATATATTGCCCTGTAAGGATCGAGTTGTCGGGGGTTGGGTGTGTGTACTCTATATTCCATCACACCCTAAAAAACTTACAAACTAGGTTAAAACATGCTAAAAACCATGCATAAAATAAATAAAAATATCTAAAATCGATAAAAGCATCTAAAATTGATAAAAGCGTCTAAAATCGATAAAATTATTAAAATTGATAAAAGTATTTAAAATTGATAAAAGCATCTAAAATCGATAAAACTATCTAAGATAAATAAAAAGCATCTAAAATCGATAAAAGTATCTAAAATCGTTAAAAGCATCTAAACGTTAAAAGCATCTAAAATGTATAAAATGAAAATAAAATGGCTAAAGTGAGGAGGTATGTACTCGATATTCCATACTCCTCGATAAAAAAATTACAAACTAGGTTAAAACAAGCTAAAAACATTATGCTAAAAACAACATGCTAAAACACATGCTAAAACAATGATAAAATATACTAAAAATAAATAAAATCTGGGAGTAATAAAATTGGAGGTTGAGGTCGAACCAGTAGAATAGACATACTCAAAAGTTATTAATCGTCGAATAGAAAGAAGATAATGAATTCGGTTGGCCATGGTATTGCGGTAGTAAAAATATCTAAAAAAAAATTAATAAAAAAAAACCCCCGTTAAAATTCATTAAAATTATTAAAACAATTGAGATAAAAACATTTGAAATCAATAAGATCATTTAAAATTAATTGAAACATTTAAATTTAATAAAAACATTTAAAATCAATAAAAGTTGTTAAAATATTTACAAAAAGCAGCTAAAATAAAAGTGGTAAAATGACTAAAATTATCTAAAATCAATAAAAATATTTAAAATTGATAAAAATTACTAAAAACCATTAAAAGTTGGAAAAGACGAAACGTATTTAAAAATTGTTAAAATTACTATTTAAAATGCTAAAATTGCTATTTAAAATGCTAAAATTGCTATTTAAAACGCTAAAATCGCTATTTGAAACGCTAAAATCATAAAATACAAGAGTAAAATAAAATATTAATGTAATGGATACAGTTATAAAATAGAAATAAAAGTCAAGTTTTAAAAATATAAAACTATGAAATAAAATATTTTAGCAATGGACACCTCAATAAAATAATTAAAATACAAGTGTAAAAAAAAAATATAAAATAAAACTATGATATAAAATAAATAAAGCAATGGATACATCAATAAAATAGTTATAAAAATCAAGAATAAAATAAGTGAGTCATTATGACGATAAAATATTAAAAAGACAATTATCCAACGGACCATTCCCTCACAAATACTATTTATTTAAAACAAATTGGAGGGAGAAAGTGATAAAAAAAAATAGTTAAAATTAAGCTAAAATAAAATACCTACCTGAAAGAGCATTGGAGAAATTAAAAACATGATTCTTCAAAAGGGGAGATGAAATGTTTTGGACATTATAGGCTGGAAAAATAGATGTCACCTCACATACACACACGACTTACGAGTCTTTCGACCACGCCAGAGGTCCATACATACAGCTTACGAGTCTTTCGACCGCTCCAGAGGCTCAATCACACGACTTACGAGTCTTTCGACTGCGCCAGCGGTCCATTCATTCTATGACTTACGGATGTTTTAGCATCCGCAAGCCAATGGTAACAACTATTCTTCTAACTTATAATGTCCAAAAGCCAAAGTACTCTCCCCATCTTCCAATATTATTCTCTTATCGTCGTACGATGATAATGATATTTTATATATTTCTATTGTCGACATTTCATGATGATGTGATTTAATTAACTGCATTTTATGCCTAAAGGTTTTATGCTCTCTCAGGCAGGTCATGTAATCATCAATAGTTACTTCTTTTTTGACTACATGTTTCTTTATTCCTTTAATCTTTTTTATTACTTTCTCCCCAATATCTATAAAATACATTTTTGGCCTAAGCCCTATAAAAGTTAAAATAGGTACACCTTTACTTTCATCTTTAAATTTCCCCATTACTTTTTTATTGTTTATTGAATAACAGGGATGATGTGTTGGATAATTGGATGTATCCATTCTATCTTTCATTGCTAAAATGTCGTCGTATAAGTTATCGGTCTTTATATTATAAATAAAAGAATCGGTATCCATATACATTAATTTTAAATTGGCATGGCCATATTCGATCATCATTTCATCGTAATGATGATGATACATGATATTTTTTGATAAATCTAATATGGCCATGCCTACATATATCGGTTTGTCAAATTTAAGTTTCGTCTTTTCCATGTGGACAGCTGCTAAATTTTCATTAAAAATAGTCCTATCTTTAAAATTTGTTTTTTTTATTAATTTTTCCAAAGTGTTGGCGTTCGATACTAATTTAATGTCGATTCTTTTTCTTATATTTTCCATTGTCTTGCCGAAAATGGCATTAATATATAATTTAATTTGGTCTGTCTCGAAATCATCGATTGCTTTTTTTCTTAACTCTGTGTTGTATGTTATATATTCTTTCAGCCAACAACTTTGTCTGAATTTTAAAACTCTATTAATTTTCTTTAAAATTATACCATGGCCTATGGCCTGTTTTAATGTCATGTAATGAACTATGTAATTGTTTTTTTCTTTAAAATGTGCAATGAGTTTTTTAAACCTTTTCTTCTCATTAAAATTGGTATTCTCCGGTAAAAATGGTAGATCGTTGTGTGCATCATGTAAATGAGTTGGATATGTCAAATCGACATCTAAAATAAAACCGAATTCATCATTTTCACTCAATTCGTCGATGATGACGTGAGATGGGTCTACCCATTCGAATTCGCCAATAGGGAGGGGTTTACACATTGCTGCGCCATATAGATTATTACAATCTTCATAAAATATATAATTTGAACCTTTATTGGGGTCATAATCTGTTAAATGTTTATTATTGGCTTTGGCGAATCGATGGGAGACCTGACAGAGACCCCCTCTTATCCCCTTTTCAAACATTAAAATCATATTGTAATCACTTAATAGCTCCAATTTTACTTTTGTAAATTTTAACATAGCATCCCACGTCATCGCGGGAACGGTAAAGAAATGCGCTGGGTCTAATTTATGTGACTTTATTGTTATTTGTCTAAAAGATTCAAAAATATCAGTAAGTAGTAGTGTATCTGATTTGATGTATACATCGTTGTAATCACCCAGCGTCTTACATTTAAACGTATCCCATACCTTTTGAGCATGTCTATAGTCTTCGTCTGTTATATGCTCCTGCGAAAGGTTACTAAAAAATGCTTCTTTAGGGGGTAATTGTGTTTCTGAATATGTTTCGGGAGATGTCATATATTCATAAGGAAAAACCCCCTTTCTTTTTAAAACTTCAACCTCCTCCCTTCTAAACAAAGATTTAATAGCGGGTATATCTGGAACTATTTTCGCGAGAGAATCAAGGCTGTCGGATAAGAATCGATATGAATCCACAAATCTGATTTTAAAATGATTACTAACGTATTTTGAAAAAGTTATGTACTTTTCCTCTGAATTAGGGATCATATCGATTCTTTTCTCGTCATACCCCAATTCCCTCACGAACAAATGGCTATCATACCCGCTCATATTATGTAAAAATACAGGGAGGAAGTTGGGGTTTTGAAATCTCAAATTACAATGATTGTGAGCAACCCCCCTATATCTCCCCGTTAGATGACAGTGATCCCTTACTTTGTCACCATTTAATGGCAGGTCACACATATAACAGACGGAGGACTGGTTAAATGCTTCCATCTCCGAATCAGTTAGGGGATTCATCGGAATTTTCATTTTATAGACTCGTTCTATTTTAATAGCTATTTCTTTTAAAGTTTTTATAAAATTTTCTGCAGCGTCGGTTCCTCTATATATTATTGGTTCTGTGACTAGATCATCATATACATCCATAATGCTATCATCTTTCTTAACGTAAATGCAATATGAAATTGGCTTATGAATATTTTTTAATAATGTGTATTTACCTAGCGGGTTGGGCTGACAAGATGCGACGGGTTCGAGGTAGCACTCGAAATCGGCGTATACAACATATGGTACCTTCAAAGTTCTTTCTACTTGGTTGAAAGAAATAAAATTATTTTCCCCGGCAACTCGATCCTTAAGGTTTGTTCTCGATACATTGAGTAAAATGTTGATTAAATTTTATGTCTGAATAAAAATGTGTGAAGCATCTTTTGCATATGTTTAGATGATGTTCATGTTTTGTAAATTGAGATCTTACTAATTTATTAAAATTTTTAATATAAACATAATGCTGTTTACCCCCTCCCTCTAATAATAATAGATCTCTGTGATCTTCTAATTCTTTTTTTACTACTTTGAGGGGGTAAACAACATTTTTTTCATCAAGAGAAAAAACATTAATTGAAATATTGTTTGATGCTTCAAACAGTTTTATTTGATGAACAGGTGTGGGGAAATCAACACATGAGAAGTCGTACCTATGCTGTATACGTTCATAATTTAAAACACGTTGAGGATGTTCAGTTACAAATTTACATAAAATAGCATATTTAAAACAGAAATTATCGTTTTTATTAACAACATTTATACAAGCTTTTCTATTTTTAATTTTATCTGGTAAGTCTATAAAAGTGCTACCTCTAAGTGGTTTGAATTCGTTGATTTTTAATCTTAACCCCTCTATTACGTATAGTTTCCACCCCGACTTCTTTGTTTCCATATTTTCCATTTCATGTATGATTTTATTAAACCCGCTATCTATTATTTTTTCGATTTCCGTTTCTTTATAAATTGCTTTATTGCGTGTTTTAAAAGACGTCTCGATGGTTTCCCCTAACTGATTTATCATTACGCAATCAGCCCACATATTTATTTTAATTGAATTGTGTTCTCGGAGGGAAGCATTTATTCTAATAAAAACATCGTTTCTGATGCTATTAAAAAATTTAGTTAGGTCGTAATTGTCGTCGCATCTAATAAAATAAGACCTCAACCTCCCTTTAAAAGCCGTCTCATACTCTGAAAAACCTGCTGCGTCGGGTTTGAGACCAAAGAGGTCCTGCCGTTGTGGTTCTTGTCTAGGTTTTTTCCTCGGGGGTTCATTATTGCAAAATTCCTCATGTCTAAAATAATTATAAATGTTTGTAAAATTTGTTCCGCAGAAACGGCAGGACCTCTTAAAAACTACTTTACATGCAATCTCATGCTTTAATCTAGTATCTTTTCGTGTAAATACCTGTCCACATTTTCCACAAATAACTTCACAATGGTTATCAAAATTATCAAATCGGGACAGGTGTTTACAAGATTTTTCATGCCTCACACGGTCTTGTTCTCTATTAAAAGAACAAATCAATTTAATATTGTTCAAAAATTCTTGGGTTTGAGAGGAATCCCCACAAATAGCCTCGTGTCGTATTCTGTTATCTGATCTCGAAAAAGATTTGCCACATTTGGCGCAAATGCACGAGGCTAGTTGTGGAAATTCCTGGCTATAAATACATGATAATTCATGAGCCATGCACTCTCTATGGCTAGCAAATGTTTTATTACAGTTGGCACATTTCCTTGATGAGGATTCCATTTTTTGTAAAATATATATTTAATAAAGAATAACTATATATAATAATAAAGAAAAAAAAAATTATCTCCGACCGATAAATGAATTAAAACAAAAAAAAAATATAACTATAATAAGAAAAAAACGAAAAGAAAAACTCTATAAACTAGTATAAATATATATAAAACAATAAGAAAACGAATGAATAATAACTTTAAAAACGATAACAAGAAACACACACGAAAATAACTTTAAATATATATATAATAAGAACAAAAAGAAATAACAATTACTTTGAAAATGATATTAAGAAAAACACTATAAATATTAAGAAAACATGAAAATAACTTTAAAGTAGAATAAATATATATAATAAGAAGAAAAAGAAAGAATAATAACTATAAATATAAAGAAAACACAAAACGAAAAAACTTTAAACTTTAATAAATATATATAATAGTAAGAGAAAAAAAAAGAACACTATAATAAGATAATATGAAGATGTAAAAAGAAAACCCAAAAAGAAAAATGTTAACAGAATAGAAAATTTTTAATGGAGAACTAAATATAAAGAAAAAACTTACCTTAGGGTAGAAAAAAAAAGTATGAAGAAACAAAAATAACTTTGAAATAAAGAAAAAAACACTGTAGATAACTATAATAAGAAATTAAACTAATAATCTAAACAAAACTGTAGAAGAAGATAGAGAGTTCTAACGCAGAGGACACTAAGTACGATATGAACACTATGAAGTCTGGAGCTAGAATGAGAGTAGTGGGGGTAGGCACACGGGTACCTCTGGCTGTATCCTCGAATCTGATTGGCTGATGGTTTCCCCCACCACTCTCTTCCGACCCTACGGCTCCCTTCGCAGTGGACCTTGTCCCCCTACATGCCTATGCATGTTCAAACGTGAAGAGACTTGTCGCTTAACGCAGCTGTACTCTCCACGGCCTTCTATATAACATATGTTATAAAAATAATATTACGTATATTAATTTTATGATTTATTTTTTCGATATTAGAGTGTACTATTAGATTATTATAGGTGTAGTATTCGTAAATGATACTAGTTTTAAGATTGATTAATCGAATATCGATTTATTACAATATTCGTGATATTGGAGGTGTATATTCTTAGATTATTAAATACGTTTTGATATTTATGAAAAAAAAAAACAATATATAAAAGTTGATGAGAAGAAGAGGGGGGAGGGGATGGGTGATGACGTTGTTGTTAATTTTATGATATATTATCGTAAAATTATTAGAATATATGTATATATTTCATTGTTATAATTTATATTCGTTTGCAATAATAAATATTTTCGTCGTTACAATTTATGTTTATATTCATTTTGTAATAATATATATATTTCATCGTTGTCATATATATTTTCTTCGTTACTAACTATATCTGTATATATTCCTTTGTAATAATATATGTGTATATTTCATCGGTGTCATATATGTATATATTCCTTTTGTAATAATATATATTTTCTTCGTTACTAACTATATCTGTATATATTCCTTTGTAATAATATATGTGTATATTTCATCGTTATAATTTATATTCGTTTGCAATAATAAATATTTTCATCAATACAATTTATATTTATATTCCTTTGTAATAATATATATATTTTTGTCGTTACCATATATGTATATATTCATTTTGTAATAATATATGTGTATATTTCATTTTTATAATTTATATTCGTTTGCAATAATATATATTTATGTCGTTACACTTTATATTTACTTGAGGTATACAAGATGGGACCAGTTCAGACATGATATCGTAGAATGTCACAATATATGTCTATATTTATGTCGTTACACTTTATATTTACTGAGACGTAGACAAGATGTGACCAGTTGAGACAGGTCCGGACCTGTCGAACTTGAAAATGAAAAAATACAAATTAGGATTAAGGATTAAGAATAGGGATTAAGATCAATCAAAATAAATTATATTGGTCACGTGGTGTACAGGTGATTAAGATAAGAATAGCCCAGGGTTCAAAGTCCAAAAGTGCTCCCCAAATTCTGGGATTAAAGTGGGGTAGAACCGGCATTTATACCCTACCAAGATTCTATAACAAAATATGGTCAGAAGAGCATATCCTCACAGTTGTAACAAAATAAAAATGTGTTTGCTCCACAAAAAAGGATCGACAAGTGATCCTGAAAACTATCGAGGAATCTCCTTGTTGAATAACATCTTAAAAATTGTCTCCTCTGTAGTTTATAGTACTCATAAATGGGCATAAGAGAAGAAACTGATGACAAATATACAAATGGGGTTTAGGAAAAATAAGGGCTCCCCCACCCCTACCCTTTTCCCCACCACTACCAACCCCCACTTCTTAGCTGAGTTTAGCCGCTCAAAAGTCCTCTTTGAATGGTTTTAACATAAGCAAACTCTATTTTTATTTAAAGCAAACTTTGTCTAGTTTACAGTAAAGCAATCGTTAATTACTTTAATTAAATATTTTTTTTGTTGTCACTTCCTATTCAACAAAAGAAACGTGGCTTACATCAAAATCAAAAAACTTTAATTCCCTATTTTTCTGCTGAAAATCGAACCATTGTTTATATAAACTTATTTGTATTTATTCAGATCTGCTATTATTCCTTTAAATATTTCCCTCTACTAACGAGACACTCTGTATATGGGTTTAAACGTGTAACAAACTAAATTCTGACACGGGTCACCAAGAGAAAACTTTTTACAGACTAAAAATCCTGATTTATCTGATCTTTTTTTTTTCATGTATTACTACTAAACTGTGCATCAAAGCTAAAAACGTATTATTTAAGAAATTAAAGAATGCCAAATTCTGCGTTGAACAAGTACCTAGAGAGAGAGAGAGAGAGAGAGAGAGAGAGAGAGAGAGAGAGAGAGAGAGAGAGAGAGAGAGAGAGAGAGAGAGAATCACTTTATTATCATAAAAGGGTGCTGCCCAATTACATTGGGTTGCTTTAAACACAGCATACTTATTAATCGCTACAGACAATTTTCCAAAACTAATATACAATTATATAGTATTAACAACATGTATGAGCATAATATACAATTTTTTTTTTATCTATATTTTTTTTTTATCATAATTTTTTTCCCTATATTTTTATTTATTTTTTTTTTATTTATTTATTTTATTTTTACTATTTCTTTCATTCATTTATTAGCATTATACATCCCTTTCTGTTCCTTCTCTCACTCTATACATTTTTCTCGTTTCCTAGATTTTCTCCCCTCTTTTCCTAACCTAATTCATAACATGCATACAAATACATAAAGTGCAGTGGACGTGGTCAATAAATAATGTAAAAATGCTGTAAAACACGCATGCCTCCCCCCATGAACAAACTCTCTATCCATGCACATGGTGATGGATAATTCCCAGGGATTCAAGGATTAGATTCTCTGCCAACCTTGCCACGTCCTTTATGTCGACACCAAGGCCCTCTATGAAGCTCCTTGTTGAGTCTGGTATCGTTCCGCGAGCTCCGAACCAAAGGCCTCTCACGTGGAAATTTGGTGGCCTCTCTAAACTTAATAATTTGATTAAGTGATATTGTCGATAACCACAGTCAATGAACGCTAATTTTCACCGACATTGTTAAAATCTGAGAAAGATTACTATACTCGTAAATGGCTCTGCAGCTTGAAAATGAGTTCTTTAAAAACAAAATCTCAGAATAATTTCTGATTTCAATCAAATCGGAGACCAAATAATCAGTACCTTCCTTCATAAAAACGTTCCCAATAGCAGCTATTTCAAGAAAAGAACAACACTCTCTAAGGAGAAATGTATAAATTATTATAGTGACTAGTTTTAGGAATTGCATGAATTCTTCAAGGAAACTATAGTTGCTGGAGGTTGCAATGCATCCAGATCTTCTAGTTCCTTGTACTCGGATAAAAGGTTGTTCGAAAGAATAAATGGAGATCATTTTTTTTTTTAAATAAATTTTTCTTCATCATGTATTTTATCTGCGAGATTCAGTTAGGAGTCAATAGGAACAAACTGCGACAGGAACACAAGCCTTCGCATCTTACGGCGGCCCAAAAACTACATCACTCTTTTCTTTGAATAGCTGCTTTTTGGAACTTTCCAGAGGGAGGGTCGCCTTCTTGCAGAATTTACTAGTGCTCGCCACGATAATAATTACATTAGAAAATTTGTCAATGAGGATGAATTTTCCCTATATTTCTCTTGCACAGGTGCTTAAAATATTAATTTTCGAAAGAAAGGTCCTTCAGAGGATATTTGGCCAAGTTAAGGAGAATGGTGAATGGAGAATTAGACGCAACCAAGAAGAACCTAGCTGACTTATACATGTGGTGAAATATATCCGGATTAGGCTGAGATCAGATGGTCAAGTTGTCCCTCGTCGGATGAACGAGACCTCAATCCCAAAGAAGCTGCTGGGCATGGAGCTGGGTATAAAGAGGGCAGACCGAAACTGGGATGAAAAATAGAGTAAGTGCTGATGCCAGAATACTTGGAATCTGGAACTGGTGGAGGCTGCTCAGGAAAGGAAAACATGAAGAAAACCTTTTGAGGCAGCCAAGATCCAGTTATGGATTGTCGAGTTCGAGATGATGATATTGATCACATTAGAAAATTTGTCTTAGAGGACGATTCTTCCTATATTTTTCTTTTCTTTAAACAGCTGTTTTTTGGATAGTGTTTTTGGAATTATTTTTCTACCATCACTACTAATGGCAATAATTCATCAAAAGAGATTTCTATCACTGAAGGGGTTCTGCAGGGTGACATTTTGAGCCCACTACTGTTTCTTCTCCATATTACTGATATTCTAGATTTTTTTTATTGCAAGGGATGCTAGAAGCATTGAAATTTTTTATTTGATGTCACTGATTCTTATGCTGTATCTATGATGTATGCAGATGATCTAGCGATACTGGCTGACAATTCGAAAGATGCTCAACGCAATCTCAGAATCCTGGAACAATACTGTCAAATTAAGTCACTGACAGTAAATATTAACAAATCTATAGTTCTTCCATTTTAGAGTAGCCAAGCATAAGTACTTGATTTGCAATAATCACACCATTAAAGTTGTAAACGAATTTATTTACATGGGTATTCCTTTTTCTATTCATCAGCAAGATTCTCTCGAGCAGGTTTCTGTTTCAGCTCAAAATGTTATATGGCTAATAATTTAGTGTTTAAAATACTCTCAAATTGCAAATCAGACATATGCCAAACAAAAATAAAATAAAAATCAGAATCGATAACAAAAAGTACACTACTATATTTATTAGAGATTTGGGGTCCTGAATACACAGACACAATTGAAAAGGCTCATCTATTATTTCTTATAAAGCTTCTCCACTTTCCACTCAATATACCTAACAGTTTTGTGCGATTAGAGACCGGACGGCCATAAACCCAGAATAAATCTATGAGAGGATGCTAGGTGAGCGAAGATTAGGCAGGGAATCTTAGGGATGCCAGAGGATGACGAAGATGATGAAGCCAGAGCATTATGCAATGAAATGCTACCTTTCCTCATTAAGACTGCCAACCTCTACAAACAATCTTTTACCTGGGTAACTGGATTAGAAAACACTCTGGACATATTAGGGTGTGGAAAAACAACACAATCAAAGGAAGAGTTGAATGAAATTATCAAAAAAGCTCTGAACTATTGGCTAAGTAATGATATAGAGTTCGTCCTCAACAACTCATTCAGCCCCATATAGAGATATATAAGCTCTTTAGATGGTATTGAACTTTATTTAAACAGGAAGATGCCAATAGCTAAAATCAGATTGGTTGCTCAGATAAGGTTGATGGGAAAATGACATACAACGAGAATTTATTTTTACAAAAAAGGCATAAACGTCCAGCCAGAAGAGAACTGCCCATTGTGCAAAAAAAGTAAATACAATTTTCCACCTCCTTAGTAACTGCCCTATTTTCAATGGCATTAAAAGAAAACTTATACGAATACTTTTTTTTTTTTTTTAGAAGAATGTATGTTTTATAGCGATAATCGTTTAATGTGGTGGATTAGTGTATATGATTAGTGTTATGAAAACGAAGGAAAAAAAAAGTGGTATGTTTCTATAATGATGGAATAATGTAACGTAGGAGCTATGTATACATGGATTGATCAGTATGCTGTTTATAAAGCAACCCTATGTAGAAGGGCAGCATTACTTTCAATAAAGTATTTCTCTTTCTACCACTGAGCTATCCATAAATTGTGTGGAAGCCATGTTAAGAGTAGAAAACAGAATAGATTTCAATAAACTGTATCACTATTTCTGTCATTGTCTTGAATTAAGAAATTTATTATTAGCCTGACAAGAAATAGCTGAAGAACAAACCTTAGGATGTTTCAAAACAGGAAAATGTTGTTTCACTGAATTGCTTTTTTCCATCGCATTATTATTTTTACTGAATTAGGACATATATTTATTTGATTTCATTGTATTATTATGTTATATTGTATTATTTATTGTACTGTATTGGAACTGAAAACGTAACTGTACACACATATGTATATGTTCTGTATTTTATAAATGAGGAAGTATCTTCAACAGAAGTTTAAAATGTTAATTTAAGAAGTTTAAATTGTTAATTTAGTTAACTCCTTTCTATAAAGGTAAAATACTTTATATTTCTATCAACTACTTTATACTTTTATCAATGAGGAAGTATCTTCAGCAGAAGCTTAAAATGTTAATTTAAGAAGTTTAAATTGTTAATTTAGTTAACTCCTTTCTATAAAGGTAAGGTACTTAATAGGGCCAGAAAACACTCAAGACATATTAATGTGTGGAAAACCAACACATCCTATCAAAGTAAGAGTTGAATGAAATTATCAAAAATGCTCAGAACTATTGGCTAAGTAATGATATAGAGTTCGTCCTCAACAACTCATTCAGACCCATATGGAGATACATAAGCTCTTTATATGGTATTGAACGCTATTTAAATAAAAAGATGCCAATAGCTAAAATCAGATTGGTAGCTCAGATAAGGCTGATGGGAGAACGACATGCAACGAGAATCAATTTTGACAAAAATTGGTGTTAAACCAACTTCAAGCCAGAAGAGTGTTAATAATGGTTAGGGTTTCTTTATGAAACAAACACAGACAATAAAGAAACGTTTATTGTGGAAGAACACTACAAAACATAGAAGCCATATTGAGGGAGTATACATAGTTGTGATCACTGACGTCACATCTGACAGTGTTGCCAGTAACAGTGTTGTAGGTAGAATATACAATAACAAATAACATCAATTAATTGATCCTAACACACCCCTTCGATTGAAGCTTTACATAATTGTGAAATTCATATAACTAAAGATTCAATCGCAAACATTAATTAATTATTTTTTATATTTAACAGTATATTTCTATTGTAATTTTTTTTTTTTTTTACAGAATTCTTTATCTCAAACCATCCCAAACATCAAATAATTAACACAGCCAAAAACCTAATTCACAAATCAATAGAACTCACTGACAAACCTTACATCCCACAAGTAAAAACAGAAATATACAAAATACTTATCGAGAACTTTTACCCCATAAACTTAATCAACAAACGTTGGTACAGTCGATTACATACAACAATAAACCATAACAAAATTAGAACCAAAAAACAAACAATACAAAAAACACCAGAAGAAAACACTACAATAAAGAAACCTACACAGCAATTCATCACCCAATTTTTTGAAAAAACAAATCCAACAAACGAAAACAGTCAGGATAACATAGCACAAACAAACAAAATGGACTTCAACTACCACTACAAAATAACATACATACCTGGACTCACTAACAAAATTAAAAACGTGTTCAAAGATTATGACTTGACAGAAATTAAATTCGGACAATACAATAACAAGAAACTAAGCAGGCACATCACCAACACAAAAGATAAAATAGAACCAATAAACAAGAAAAATGCAATATATAAATTAAACTGTCAAGACTGCCCCAAAATCTACATTGGTGAAACATCCAAACAATTAGGAACTAGAATCTCACAACACATCACCAACTGTAAAAATCCAAAAAACATAAACACAACAGCCTTAGCACATCACAGTATAAAACTACAGCATAAATTTAACTTTAACAAACCACAGATAATAGGCACAGAACCAAAAAACACCAATAGAAAATTACTTGAAGCAATACACATTACAAAAAACAACAGAACAACAGTCAACTACAAAACAGACACTAAACATTTAGGAACCCATTATACAGACATATTGAACAAAATTAAAATTTAATAGAAGTGAAATCACAGACACATAAAATAAACACTAACAACAACAATCAAAATAGTCAGATAAAACATTTAGATCCAAAGGTCAATTTTTCACTATGGCAGAAACCCAATTATTGGTCAAAAGGAGGATGTTGCTCTAGATGATAAATTTTAGAACATAAATTAGAAAATTGACGATGGAGCACATTATTATTATTATTATTAAAATTAAGGTAATTACAAATTTATTGTAACAAACATAATACAAATATGTAATGTAACAAGCACAATATTGTAACTTAAAAAATGTTTAGCCTTGCATCCACAAGAGTATTGGAATTGCAGTTCTGAAGATGGGAATAAAGGTCCCGAAACGTAAACTAGCCTGTTAACATGTAACGTTAAAAATATACTCGAATTGTTAATAACTGGAAGTTATTATTGCCAAGCAACTAAATTATAACTAGATTTTACTCCTATCAATCTGGCCACTATACATTTATATTAAAATGAAAACTTTTATACCTTTATTCAATAATGATTTATTTTCGGTCATTCCCTTTTTTTTTTTTAATAAAAGTTTAGTAACTCAAATATATTATTAAAAAGGTTTTGAGTCTACTTTTATTTTAACTATTATCATAAGATCGTATGACTAATTCAATTTTAATTTTATTTTGGTCGATTCAGCCTGAGATTCCTTACATTCAGCTCTAGAAATTTGTCATTAAAGTCCATATCCTAACATCCTATTTACAAAATTATATTTACAATTAATTGTATAAAATTTATTTACAACTTATCCAGAATGAGTAATCTAACGATGGTCCTGCTAGGATCCATTAGCTCGTCAACGGAAGGGACGCTAAATTAAAAACCCCTTTTTGCCCTCTGGAATGGGACAAAGACTACCGTGTCTTAAAATAAGACATTAAACGGCCTGCTCTAACATGGTCCAGAGCCATATAACCCTTATATTCATCATCTTTTAAAATAGGAATGGTGATTGGCTCTGTTTTTGTATTCCTATAATAAACAAATTAATTAATTCTAGGTAACGATATTTTATGAGTCAATAGTTTTTTGTTCCGCCCATCTATTTTGGCTGGTTCACCTTCTACTTTCAGAGACGTCCGTTCTGATATCGGGGGTTCGACTGAAGTTGTGGGGCCTATATATTCTTCTTTATTGGCTAAGAGCTCATGGGTCTCTTTATCGACCTGGAAAAATAATTCTTTGATGATTATGGAACCTAATACATAACATTTTAATGTTTCTTCTTGGCCTTTTGTAATTCCTACCACTTTTCCACCAATTTCTTTAATATTTCCTCTGAGATTTTCAGATTCATCATTTAATGTAGAGGCTACGTTTTCTTGCTCCTCGAAGATAGTTCCTTCTTTTTCAATTTTTCTATACTCGCCTAAGCAGGGTACGGCTAATACAGGTTCATCAACTTCACTCACAATAGGTTCCTGTTTAGATTCAAGACTTTCATTACCTTGACCTTGAACCTTTTCAATATCACTTGTTTGATTATCTACAGTAGAAAAGGGAATTGTCTGATCATTATTTTTGGTGATGATTTCCCCAAATCCTCTTCTAGCTTATTACATTCATTTTTTAACTCTTCATCCTTGTTGTAGGTAGAATATACAATAACAAATAACATCAATTAATTAATCCTAACATTCACATGTACTATAAATTTGTGACCAGACAAAAATGCCTTCCTTAACTTTTGCATCACTTAATTTTGGACAAATTTATCTTATGTACTTAAAAGTCCATCCTTCTTGGTTCATACTTTTGACAAAATCTTTCATCAAACCCAGCTTGATATGCAGGGGTGCAAGTAGAATATCTTTTGGGTCCAAGAGAGACTTGTAATCCAAAAATTGGTCTTAGCCTTGGCACTTTGCAAGACCAAGACCAAGACCACAAAATTGTTGCAAGATTAAGACAAGACCAGACCCTGTAAGACTTGTGCAAGACCTGCAACAGTCTTGCAGGTCTTGCAGTAAGTCAAACTGAGACTATTTTCAGATATAGTACGGTGCTTAAATACTTTAACCATCTAATTTAAACAGCGTTGTTTTTTTCTTGTGGAATTGTATATCCCCCCTCCGCGGACAGCGGGACGCGAATTCATAATTATTTTACTGTCTCCAACTTCGGTTATCAGGTTGTCGGGCAACGCGCAGTGCTGTGGACACTCGTTAGTCAGCTCGGCCACCCCGCCCCTATACATTATTCATTTGCCAGGACCGGAGCAAGATAAGAAAACAAAACAAAAGAACGCGTTTTCATGAATAAAAATAAAAACTAAATGGTTACTAATACTAGCCCATTTTATTTACCATAGTGAAACTTCTCTTTACAAGAAGCGGACACTCACGAGGAACCAAAAATTGCCCGAAAATGTTTGATGATTTTAAAATGTTTGATGGGTAGCTATGTTACCACTATATACCATCAAGTTATTACGCTGACAATTTTATAATCCCAGCTAATTTTACTACTTAAATGACTACATACTGGACTTCCTGTATAACGGATGCGGGCACACATGAGACGAAGATTTTGGTTGGAAAGTTTCTCCATAGCCGACTGCAGCGAGCTTGTGAGCTCATGTTCTGAGAGCGTTACTCCAATCGAATGCCGCTTAGTTCAATAATGCCTACTGTGAATTCGGTTTTAAGATAGAGTTTAGAGTCTTAAGTCTTAGCCTTTTGTTGTCATTTCCACAGATTTGATTGTAACATGTCAACACAGTTCCGGTTAAATTTCAAAGAAAAGTTATGCTATTAATAATTGTATCGGAAAAGCTTATTATTCGCAATTTAGCTACTCGATTAAAACTTGGCGGTTAGGCATTTTAAAGAAATAACTGTGAATAACTGTGAAAAGCAAAACGCGGAAACGTTAATAGAAAAAAAATATGAGTAGTTAGTATATGCCGTAGTTCAAGTAACATATGAATGATTTCGGCAGGTTCATGCCTTAACCCACCAGCGTTCGCACTATCATTTTGAGCAATTCTCTCGCTGAACCTATGAACTGACAATAAATACATTTTCGTGATATATGAATCCTCCAAAACCTCAATGAATATTGTAGAAGTTCTGTCACAGATTTGTAGGCTGAAAAACAATTTTTATTTTGAAGAAGGAAAGTGAAAGAATTGTAACGATTTTATCCATCCATAACAATTTGGAAAATAAAATAGTTATGATAGTTCAAACAAAAAATACCGATTACAAATCTTTTTGGTATCTATATAGAATAGAAAAGAAATTTTATTCTGGAACAAAGTCCCCTCAGAATAAAAATGATTAATAAATTTTAAAAAAATACATATTTGGCCAAAAAACTAACAAATACAAACAATTTTACGTTTCATATGTGCAATTTTATTATAAAATTTTTTTTCTAAAACGGACATTCCTCTATATCGGACAATTTTTGTTTTCCCGTAAGTGTCCACTTCTGAGAGGTTTACTAAAGTAACTAAAATGGTCAAGTACTAGTAACTATTTTGTATTAATTTTTATTCATAAAACCGCTTGATTTTGCTATCTTGCTCCGGTCCTGACAAATAATTATTTTTTTGTTATTATTTGAAAAGCTGTTCTCAAATATACAATTCAACAAGAAAAACAACGCTGTTTAGATTTAATGCACGGTTAAAATGCTTAAGCACCGTACTATATCTGAAAATAGTTTCAGTTTGACTTCACTGCAAGACCGCAAGAGTCTTGCAGGCAGTCTCGCGGTTTTGCAGGGTCCGGTCTTGGTCTTGGTCTTGCATCCAATAAGACGGTCTTGGTCTTGATCTTGCAAAAGTGCAAGACCAAGACCAAGAACAAGACCGATTTTGGGCAACACTACCTATAACCGTGAACATATCACAAAAGATATCGTCAATGCCACTAAATATAGAAATTATATTAAAACATATGAAAATTTCAAATTAAATCTACCTTTAACTTTATTGAGATATTTTTTTAAATTGAATTTGTTTTTTCAAAATTCTAGGACGGTTATTATTTTTTGTACAAACATTTTTCATCCTTTTTTTTTTTTTTAAATAGTTATCTAGGTTCGTTTCAAATTGAAAAAGCATATTAATAACTGACTTTATTATAATTATAATGACATATTGATTACTATTCAATTTATTTTTTTATCTTTCGAACATGCTCACCAAACGATACATTATTTTTAATCCAATCAAAGTTTTCTTGCCATTCTTTGGGGTCGAAATTATAGACCCCAAATTTATAATTAGGACGTATTTTGTGGATGAAGCTTCTTTGGCTCAGTAGTGACTCTTCCGTGTGTCCTTCTTCTGCCCTTACAGCTATTTCCATAAGTATATCATTGCTATGGGCATTTTGAACCAAACATTCCTTTTCGTATCTTAATAATTGTTTAAAGTGTTCGATTTCATTTCTTGTTTCTTCTTTCAATCTTAAAAAGTCATAACCTTTTAAATTGTGGTAAGTGTCATTATACTTTGATAAGAACGAGTTTTCGTAATGGAATATGGAGGTTGTCTTTAATTTTTCTTTACTTTTATCGCTTCCTGATTGACTTGACGAAAGGCTTTGGTCTGGATCCATGTAATAGGAAAACATATCTTCGGTTCCTCTTCTTATATTTAGATCGAACCGTACTCTATCTCTATCATCTCTTTCGAAAATCCTGGATCGAAAGTTCGCTATTGAGGTGAACAAGAGAGGTTTGTCTTTGTGCTGTCTTATAAGTAAAGGTAAGTTGCGTAAATAGTAAATAGAGTGATACTCAGGAGCAACATGTCTTCTAAAATCGCGACAACTAAACACTAAATAAGATAATTTATAACTCAAAAATCTTTCAAATGTATCTTTTAATTTCTTAGGTGTTTTTCGCCAACACAATTCACCTCCCAGTTTTACCCTCAAGGCGAATTTCTGTTTCTTTTCTTTTCTCCGACTCTGAATTCTCATGTCCGATTCCATAATAGCCGGTATACGTTTTACCATATTGTCTTTATCTCGGAAGTAACTTTTCTTAAATTTTGTATCGAATGAAGTTGATGAAGAATCATTATCAGACGATACGTCAATTTTATATGAATACTTATCTTGTCTATGATGGTTGAGGTTTCTTAATACAAACTTTCTAGAATGTTTATGAAAATTGTTTGAGTTTTTATAGAGGTCGGGATATGATTCCGTATCACTTTCGTCTGTGAAATTAGATTGGGATTTTCTGAGGGACATGTGATGATGACGTATGACAGAAATTATATCGGACTTGAGATTATTAGAATCAGTACTGACTAATTCTTTCATATCTATTGTGTTGGAAATTCTTCTGCCAGTATTTATTTTACAATCCACATTGTTATCTGTATCTAAATGATATTCTACTTTGTCTTCACATACACAACAATCGGCTACGTTAATTTTATTTTCATAGCAGGAATCCGAGGAGTAATCTAATTTGTTGGAGAAATCGTCATCAGATTTATAATCATAATATTTGTAGTCATGAAGATCGAATAGTTCATTTTCATTGAGGGATTTCCTAGTTTTCGTTTGCCTCAAATCGAGACCGTAAAAATATTTTTCTATTCCCAGTTTATGATTTCCGCAATATTCTACCATAACCTTATTCATGAAATTGTTATCCAATCTTCTCCACGATATATATTGAGAATTAAATTTAGATGTATTTTCGAGGTGTTGTTCAATAATCTCGGTATATATTTGATATTTTGTATTCAAAAAACCTCTTTCTTCTAATAATTTGTCTTTACAAGGATATCTTACCTTCGGTTCCGTTTTCACCATAATTCTTAATTTAGCATAAATTAAGAGTGCCAGTTCCAAGTCTTTTTTCTGGAAACCAAAAAGACTGAGAGCATAAAGACATTTCTTTACAACTTTTTCACAACCCTTGGCGGCCATTTTACCTGCTTGGATGACATAACTATCCTTTTGTTGCTGAAATTGCTCTACTTTAATGAATTTTCTTTGAATGATTTCGTGGTACTTGGAAGTCCAGTCAGTACCTAGTTTTAGTGACCTATAGCCACCTAGGATTTTTTTGTTTTTGTTATTAATTAACACTCTTAATTTTTTATTATATGTACATTCATTGAGCTTCTCTATTGGTCTTGGGGCGGTTTTAGGTTTTTCGAATTCGAAAAGGTTATGTCGGTTATCTTCCTCCTTTGGAGGCCAATTTTTTAACCTAAAATCGATGACCCTTACAATATAGTCATTGAAATCATCCATTAAATTTCGAATCTGTGCATCAAATCGCAGCCAAACGTTTATCGATTTTGCAATGCGATGACTATTTATTTTGCCCATTTTGAGATTTGTGTACATTGAACGTATCACTAGATAACAGTCCCTTTTTTTATTTCTTATTTGTTTGGAAAATGACTTGGGCCTCGTTAGTTGTTGGATATCCTTTAATTCACTTATTAATGTATTATAACGCCCAACGATTCCTTCTTCTGTTGTCTGAAAATCATCACCATTTTGTGACAGATTCTCTATGCTATTCCTATAACACATCAGTGAGTTAATTCCTTCAGTAGATGTTTGTAAATCATCTGTTTCTTCTTCATCTTCTGACATTGTTTGTGTACTGGAACTGATACTTTTTGTATTGCTCTCTATTTCTTTATAATCCATCAATTCTTGTTGCAATTGTGGATGGTTGGCTAATATTCCCTCAACTTTCCAATTAACGATTTGAGCTAACAAAGTGTATATTCCTTTAAGCCTCCTACCCCTTAACCTTAGTTTCCTTTGTTCTTTAACGCTTTGGTCAAGTTTAGTTATTTTATGGAAAGTGGTTCTGTATTTGACCATGTAGGAAATACTTTTATTGACGATCTGAGCACACAATCTTCTCCTAAATGTTCCACTGCTTAGCTTAGTATATTTTTCTAAACTCCGTAAAATCAAACTAAGATCGTCGGAATCCCTCAATCTATGATCACATTGTTCCCCTATTCCCTTTTCAGCGATAGTACATTGAAAAAGTCTGTAAAGAGACATTGGGATAGCATGGGGTATGCCGTAAGGCGTGTTCTTTGTGTTGTGAAGAAGAGCACGCGGAATAGCTTTTAACTTTGCTAAATCGCGAGTTGGTACGAATCGAAAGAAAGACCTTCCAAGCTTTTTATATTCCCACATTTTGAACGTGAATTGTCTCATAGCCCTATGTTTTAAAGCGGTCAATCGAACTGCCATCTTCGCAAGTTGTTCTACTTTTGTTAGTGGATCCGATAAATTGTGAACAAATGTGTATGGATCACATTTATAGTCTCCTTTCACGAGAGGTTTCTTCACATAACATCTACAGCGTTCACAGGTGATATCTACATTATTGTCAAGCAGAACTGCTTTTCTCAAAGCAATGTTCGAATGGTGAAAAAGGTACTCAATTTTGTTACGAAAAGCCTTTCCATACTTTTTCGAATTTAATATTCTCATTTTTAAACCTATATTTAATGTGGTTATTGTTTTTATAAGCGGAATGACATTAGCCAAAATATAAATTTTATCTTTGTCAATATTGAGAAGGCCGTTATTATGAAACTCTTCCGCTGTTTCAGTCAGTAATAAAATTTCTTTCTTTGTTAATTTTCCAATATAATGTATGTGTCCAGTTCCGACACACATTATCACTATCTCATCGTGTGTAAAAGGGGAATTTTTCTTAATGCTGTATATGGGCGTGATCCTCCATTCAATCCTGTCCGCCTGCTTTCTTTTATGACATTTGTATCTCCTCTTCAAAAAAAAGCGGTGAAGCAATCTTAATTTTCCTAAAAATTCTTTTTCTTCCGGAGTTAGCATGTACAAGTTGATTTTGTGACGTAATTCAATTGCCTCCTTTCGTTCCGTTCTGGTGATCACTTTCTGAGAATCTTTAAATGATTTACGGATATCGATAAGTCTTCTGAAATTACGTTTTCCCAATTCGTCTGGGATTCGTTTTATAGTTTTTCTTCTTCTATTTCTGTGCAGAGGGAAATGATTTTTTATGAAATATCGTATTTCCTCTTCATTATCACTTGGTAGAGGTGTGTGGCAGATAGGTTGGTCTTTATTACCCAATACTCCGGTCCTTATTACAATCAATGATTTTATGAATTCATACATGTCCCACTCCTGAAAAATGGAAAAGATATGAACAATTTTATTATTATATTAGCATGCAATGAAATATAATGAAATGAGAAACTCAGTTGTAAAGCATTGTATCTGACTTGTTTGAGAACTGAAAATTTTGGCAACACCGGATTCCCTACAGCTGATATCATAGAATGTTGATAGAATCTGTGGGAAATTTGTGTCTTTAAGGATTAATGTTTTCATTAAGCTATAAAAAATAACTGCTTTTTGGCGTTAAAGTATTGTAGCTAACAAACATTTTAATATGTTAGTTAAAATGTTTTACAACCGAGTACATTTATTACCTTATAAAGACAGCAGCTAAAATATAGAAAAAGAATTGTAAAATATGGTATGAAATGAAGAATTCAGACTAAAGTTAGCTAAATCATCTATAACACATCCATACCTATTTACTACAGCTACGCATTCGCTTTGGGAGCTCCGAATATTATTTAGATAGCAATATATAAACTCCAGTGCTCCTCTTCTAGCTGCATCAATGTTACTTGAAAGACAGATGAGACAGAGAAGGCTTTGTATTCTAAAGACCGCCGGTGGAACTCATTTAATTATTTTAAAGGTCTAAATAAATAAATATCATAAGTGCTCACATCTGGCGGTACCTGAGCGAGGGTAACGACCCACGAGGACAACCTTTTGTAAGTGGTAATAAAAACCCTTAAGAACCACCGACCAAGACCGACAACAGTCTCACGCTGAGTGTTTAAACAGGATCCAAAGAGCATTAACACCTTCCAGAAATACGTAAAATATACCTGGTTAGTGGAATACCTTGGCCTGGGGGAGAGGGCGTGGTCATCCCTTAGGCTAGGAATATTCAGCCAATCAGGAAAAAGTACAAAAAGAGAGGGGGGTGACTGGAAGCTAGGACGGTTAGAATTTTGCACTTGATCAGGAGAGGCGGAGAGAGCAAGATATGGACTGATAGCTGGGACTCAGGCTAGGACACTTCAAGCTGGGACTCAAGCGAAGACGGTTGAACACTGGGAGGAAGACGGAGGCTGAGGAGAGCGACATGGAAGGAGACTCGAAGATAATGAAGAACCAGCTAGGTAATAACCCTCATTTAGTTATGCAGATTTAAACTTGTGTTGGCAACCATAAATCGTAAATTAATAGAATCAATAGAACACATGTAACTTTAATCAAACATCAAGCATTCTCCTTTAGTATGATTCTCAACTATTCATTATGTATATAGGTTTGTTCATTATTTTGTATATATGGTTTGGTTATTTAAATATGTAAATATAATAGTTAGTAAACCATCTTGTTAATTTTACATTATACCTTGCATGCCACCAATTAGTAATAGAAACAGCTAGTAAATTAAAAAATATGATACCTTTAGAAAAGAAATCCAATAAAAATTATATGGTTCAATCTAGGATACTACAGTAGAGGGTCTGTGGTATCGAACATTTAAATCCATCATTAATATATTTTTAAGTTGATCGGTTCCCTTCTGGGACCGATATAAATACATATAAATACAAATAAATGCGGTTCCTGGAACCCCCTACTCGCCTTAGAAACTTTAAAACAACAGAGTAGCTATATATTATAGGTGCAGTGACAGACTCCATGAATTTGGTATTGGATTTGAGGCGGGAGACGCTTCTTCACGACTTTTAATGGATTTAAGGCCATTAGTCTGCGAACATGTTTCATCTGTATCCTTGAGAAATTCTGTAACTAAATTGTTCTTCGTATCCATCCCCCAACGGAAGTAGCTAGCGAGGAGAAGGGCCTGTTTTATAATCTCCTTGAAAGAACCTTTGATGCGCACTCTGGATATGACATGAAAATAATTGAATTTTGTAGTGTGTAATAGAGTGCTATTTCCGCACAAGGATATCCATAAAGGTACGCGAATCACGCCAGATAGATTGGCTGTTAACCAAATCGATCATACCTTATATTGATATTGAGGTCACATAATCGAATCTGCTCGTTAGGAGAACATTCCAAAGAGTTAATGTCGACTCTGACCACTACCTCTCAGTAGCACACCTTACAGCCAAGATCTTGACATCCAGACTGAGCTTTATTAAGTTTATAAGGTTCAATTTGCAGAACCTCTAAGACCCAATGGTAATAAACCGGTAAACAGTCGAACTTGACAATGTATTAAAATTAACACACCATGAACGAGGATCGATAGGGGATGATTGGCAGGCCTGCTTCAAAACCTTGGATGAAACGACTGATGTAATTCTCCGACCAGTCCAGATAAAATGTCTATCCTCGAGGTTTGATGACGAATATGCAAATGCAACTCACCGAAAGAATGTGGCATGTCATGCTATGATGAATAGGGGGACGAGAGGTATTGTCGAGTGCAGGAGGCTTCGTCGAGAGGGGAAAAGACTTCATCGTAGGAAGAAGAAGCAGATAGAGCGTGAAGAGTTGCAGTGAATAGAAGTCCTGCACGGAAGTAAAGATTAGGAGAGTTTTTCTGCGGAATATGTAAGCTCAGAAAGCCTTTAAATGGTATCCAGACCTCTTGCCTGGATAAAGAAAACAATCTTCTTACTGATAAGTTGACTAAAAGCAGATTGGAAGAGATACTTTGTAGACCTCCGGACCCAAATGCCAACTCCGAGGCCGTTAACAGAGCCCTACGTTTTGTTGGAAATATGTTATTCGAATTAGAACCGCCCAATGAGGAGGATATTGAGGAAATTGTGGAACTGGTAGCGATGGGGGAATTTCAAATCCCTCAGAAGGTCATACGTATACTCATATAATGAGGCGGACCATGAATGAGGTATTCTGTTCAGTGCTCGTTGGTGGAGATCTAGGCGAGGAATCCCAAGCGATGATAGGCCTACGGCAGGGTGACGCCTTCGCATGCTTCTCATTTTATATTGCCCTGAAGAAGGCTGAGAGAATCTGGCATACAGGTGGGGCAGACAATATTCAGTCGGAGTACGCAAATACTGGCTTATGCTGACTTTTTCGACATCATTTAGCGCTCTCAAAAGGCTGTCAAGGCTGCTTTTCAAGCACTGGTAGGTCCTGCAAGTAAACTTAGGCTCGAGGTGACCAGTAGAAAACCAAATACATGGTGTTCGAAGAGACGCCTGGATGCAATGAAATGGTGATATTCGTGAGCTATCGATTTGTGTAAGTCAACGAATTTATTTATCTAGGCTCTATGGTAACACAGGACAATAGCACAGAAACATAAATTAGAAGGTACATAATATTTATCAGCCTCATTGTGTTTTCGATCAGAATCAGATGCATGTGGATCACCATATACATAATATTGCTATTTCGTGTTACTACAGATTGAGAAAATAGCTTGGTGGCCACATTCTCTCCGCCAAACTAAATTATATCTGTACATAACCATAATCTATCCAGTGCTAATATATGGCTCAGAAACTTGGACTACGGTCAAATGTAATGAAGAGATTCTACTTCGTTCGAGCTAAAATTTGTTCGTAGGATATTTGCAGTAGTGTTGGTGGATGGACCTGGAGAATACGCACAAAATAGGAGGTTTATGGTTTATTTAAAGAGCCTTATATCGTTCAGCTGTTAACGCTCTTTGCCATTCATCGTCAAACCATTCATCCTTAGGAGCTTTTGGTCGCTTTCCCAAGACCTCTTGAGCCACTTTTTCAAGAGTTACTGTTACAAATTCTTAGCACTCTTCCGCTGACAAGCTCTGCAGGAGAGTTATTATTGTAGCCATGTTATCTTTCACTATGTTTCTTCCTTTAATTTTTGTATATCATACGATAATAATGGCTCGCCCGGTCCACCTCTTCTTCTAGTGAGCTTCTGCCTATGCTTCGCTATCACAAGGAAGTGGTAACAATAGGCAGAAGCTTCTCTGAAACTCTGTTCATCGAAAATGTGTGAGGCATGGCTCGAATCTATCAGAACATCATCAATTTGGTTTCTAGTCATGTTGTCAGGGCATATCCATGTTTCCTCTTTGTACGTAAAGTAGGTACACATAATCCTGGGTTTCTTTTCTTATGTGAAACTAACTATTCGGATTACATTGTCATTGCACTGATCTTGCTTGGTTTGTATACTAATGGTAGGTGTGGAGGTATGTAGGTCTTTTCTAATTTAGCATGTAATTATCCAATTACAATCTTAAAATTATACCTAGGAAAAGCTTCGTGTATCCTTTTCAGGGTCTCATAAAATTCGTCATTTCCTTCATCTTTTTGCTCTGATGGTGCTTGTACACTTATCACACTGATATTAATAAATATTTTTTAAAGTTTTATACGACAGATGCATTCATATATACCCTGCTATTCTGTTAGCATGTGCTTTAGGTTCTTTGTTATCATAAGACCAACGTATTCTGCCTGTTACCGCTGTTGATGTGAATATATTTCTGAAGCTCAACCATACCCACATCACGTCATCTGATCTCTTGTAGGGCCAAAATATCTACATTGTACTTCTCCAGTTCATTCTCTAGGCCTCTGCTTGTCCTTCCTTGGATTAGGCTTTTAATATTCCAAGTTCCCATACACACTTTGTTGTCTTATTGTGCCTTATACAAAATCTATTCAGAGCCCTTCTATCAACTATTACTTTAGGCATTGGTTGGGAGGTCTCCGTATACGAATTGGTCCACATGGGTATATTATTATTGACCTTTGCCGATATCATAATAACTGTTAGAAAGATTCGTAGCAAAATATTTAACAATAGTAGGATGCCTTTCCCGC
Source organism: Nezara viridula (assembly GCA_928085145.1). Taxonomy (NCBI): domain Eukaryota; kingdom Metazoa; phylum Arthropoda; class Insecta; order Hemiptera; family Pentatomidae; genus Nezara; species Nezara viridula. The sequence continues at coordinate 54,723,914 of OV725078.1, forward strand.
CCTCAACCCTCCTCTTTTTCAAACCGGGCTTGGTACCGGCTTAGGCAGAGTTTCTATTCTGATTTAGAATTTTTATTGTTATGTTATTAGATTTTTACCCCCGGAGATTTTTATAAACTGCGTAGCCTCTGTACCTCAAAGGATGTCCTTATCCGCAAAGAGCATATTTTTCAGCCTCATTGTGTTTTCGATCAGAATCAGATGCATGTGGATCACCACATTGCACGCATCCCATGTTTTGAAATTTAGTTCAAAGTACTATTAAAGGTTTCTATTTCTGCAGCTCAAATACAACAGTGGAATATACTAACCTTCTAATTTGAAATATTTCAGAATAATTTCAAGCTGCCTCTAAATCTACAAAAAATAATGTTAAATTACAAATTTCCACTGTGTGTAAGAAATAAGAAATGTGTCTTACATTATGGCCTATTTCTTACAAGCTTCTTTGGTATAAGTTGTGGGCTTGGTTGAATGAAAACCGTACTATATACTTTTTTTTCCTATTAATTGAAAGCATTGAAAGTGGTTGTTTTTATACGCGAAATGGCTAATGAGGTTTTAAAAATGCTCTTTAGAGGTAGTGTTAATCTTTATGACATTAACCATTGAAAACAGCGGAAAGGTGTCCGTCCAATGAAATCAAGAATCCAGTTTTAGTAACAATCCAGATTGATCTGGAATAGAAGAACCGCGAGGCTCCGGAATCTCGTTAGATTTTTTAATGAATGTTATAAACTGTTACTGATTGCGGTAGGTGATGGACTTGGTGATTTATTTCGATTGGATGGCTAATTTGATTTTGAAGATTTTTTTTATTAAGTGAGGTGCCCAACTACTGTAAATGTTAATAATTGTCACTTATCTTTCTATATCTGAGTTTCAAATGTTTGTAAACTCATTGTTTTCAAAGTCTACCATATCAGCAGAATTTGAAACAATATATTTTTTTTTTATTTGATAATATTTGACTGAGAAAAAAAAAACAATTAAGGGCATTGAGAAAAACAAGATTATAACAAAATAAAATAAAATAAAACATGGAATAACAGAATAAATCAAACATGAGACAACATTAAATAAAAATAAATAAATAAATTAAAACACATTCATATTTATTTACAGTCAACCGAGGAAGCTCCGAGTCGGACCTTTCCTCCCACGTGTGGAGGATAAGGCAAGACTCCAAGAGATCCCAGCGCTTCTCTCTCAGCCTCATCAATAGGATGGGAATCCAGTGAAGACTAAGAGAGGGCACAAAAGCCACCTACGCTTATGACTTGAGTGGAGAAGCTGGCCATCGCCAGGACTCCAATTACGGCTTTACAAAATATCTCGAGGCCACTGCCGCTTCAACCTTCGAGTAGGATTGTAGGGACGATTGGAACTGGATAAGGATTGTGCTAAGGGATTAAGATGATGGATTAGGTTCTGATGAAAATTTGAAAATCGAGATGGAATGACGTCAAGGGCATAAGGTATGTTAAGATGATGTAAGGTTTTGTTCGTAACATAATAAGGAGCATTGACTATTATATGGGGGACTATAGATTGGAAGGATTGGATGCGTTTGATGTTCGAAAATTTAGTTGTCCCCTAAAGTTCAAGTCCGTAGGTCCAGATGAGTTTCTGTATGGTCTTGTATATTAATAGTTTATTTTCAATTGAGAGGTTAGATTTTCTGTTAAGTAGTCTGTATAACTGGCCAAGTCGTCGGTTAAGCTCTTGTCTTTCAAGTCTAGTATGTGGGTTACATGTTAGTCTTTTGTCTAAAAGGAATCCAAGATACCGAACTGTGTCTGAGATGGGAAGAGGTACTGATTTGAAAAGGATATGTGGACAGGATCTGCGTCGGAGGGTAAAGGTGACATGCTTGCATTTTGATTCATTGATCTTGATGCGCCAATTGTTGCACCATTGCTCTATTAGGAAGATGTGTCTTTGAAGGTTTAGGGATGCTGTTTCAGGATCTGGGTGGGAAGATAGGATGGCGGTATCGTCAGCAAATGTTGCTAGAAGTGTATTAGGATGGGTTCGAATGTCAGCTGTGAAAAGGATGAAGAGAACTGGGCCCAAGACACTGCCTTGTGGAACACCAGCCTCAACTGGATACTAATTGGAGGATTCGGTGCCGCAGCGGACTTGAAAGGTAGGATTTGAGGACTAGGTACAAGGATTGGGGTAAGTGTGTTTTAAGCTTGAAACGTAAGCCATCGTGCCACACCCGGTCGAAAGCTTGCGCTACGTCCAGAAAGGCACTAATGCTATTCTGCTATGTGCTATGTGCTATATGCTATATTGCTTGTTTTCAAGCGCAGAGGATATATGGTCAACAACGCAGAGGCCTTGTTGAACAGTGGAATGTCTTGAGCGGAATCCAAACTGATGGGTGGGGTTATTGTGGGTTTTGAGAATGGGTAGGATACGTTTGAGAAGGATATTTTTTGATGAAAGATTTTTGAGAGGATCGGAAGTAAGCTTATTCGTCTATAGGATGAGGTATTATTAACAGGTTTACCTGGTTTAGGGAAGAGGATAATAATGGAGTGTTTCCATATGAGAGGAAAGTGAGTTGTGCGGAGGGTACAGTTATACAGGTAGGTGAGGAAGATGATTGCTTTTTTGGGAAGTTTAGGATCTGGGAAGTAAGGAGATCGTGTCCAGGCGATTTTCGAGGTTTCAAGTTGTTTATAAGGAATTTTACCTCAGAGGGGTTGACAGCTTTAGGAGGCAAGGAGGGAGGAATCAGAGAAGAGAGGAGTTCTTTAACTTCAGCAGTATGGGTGGGATGGAGTTCGGTGTGGGGAGTTAATGTGTTGGATAGGTGTTTGGCAAATTCTTCAGCTCTAGTCTCATCTGACGAAGCCCAGATTCCATAATCTCGTCTGAGTGGGTGGGAAATAGACTGGTATTTAAGGATTTTTTTTTGTCACTTTTCAGAGGGAGTTGTCGTCGGTAGAGGGGGGAGAAAGGTAGGAATGGTAGGATTGGGATTCAAAGGTAGCCAGTTCTTTTTTAATCTGTTTGGAATAGTAATTGTATAATTTCCGATCATCAGGATTCTTTGCCAGAGGGTCCTAGTTTGGCGTTTGGATTTAATAAAGTCAGTAAGGTTTTGGGGCAAGGGATTCTTTTTAAGGGATTTTTTGGAGGGGAGTGGTGAAGATCTAGTCCAGACTGCTTGTTGGATCAAGGTGGTGAAGGAACTCACTGCATTATCTAGGTCTTGAGGGGTTTTTAGGGATACTCTGAGGTCTATTGCATCTGTTATTGTTTGGCGGAAAATGTTCTAGTTGACTGGGCATCTGATGAATGAGGGAGGAGATAATTTGGGGATAGGAGATACGGAAAGGGTTAGGTTTAGCGGACTATGGTATGAGGAAAGGTCATCGAGCCGGAAATTGAGAAATATAGCGGTCCTAGACCTTTGTGAATGAAGAAGTCAAGGAGGTCAGGATTACGGTTAGGATCTGTTGGCCAGTATGTAGGAGTATTAGGGAAAGGATGTTGCTATTATGGGAATTAAGAGCAGACAGCAATGTTCGTTCGCGGGAATTCGTGGTTCTGGCTCCCCATTGCTGATGTTATGCATTAAGATCTGCACCTATAGGGAAATGGTGTTCTAAGGAATTAAGAACAGAAATGAAGTTAGGTTCAGGTATTGCTTGTTTAGGTGGAGAATATACTTATTATTGCTGAGGTTTGTAGAAAATTATGAACTGGTAGAGGATACAAGTGATGAGAGAGGGATTGATGTATGATGACAGCAGTGCCTGTTCCATCGGGGTGGTCAGTTCGATAAATCTTGTAGCCAGGTATTCTCAACTGTCGTTTGTTAGTTAGTAGGGTCTCAGTAATTAGGGCTATGTAAATGTTAATGTCCTGTAGAAAAAAAGTTAGTTCGTTGACGTGGTTTCGAACACCATTCGCATTCCAGAGGAGAATGGAGATGGGTTTTATTGAGGACATTTGCAAGTAAGGAGATGACCGGAGTGATAAGAGATCTGAATTCTGATAGAAATGATGTAAGGAGACTGGTGAGGTCATTCGAATTGTTAGGAGAAGGAAGATAAGAGATTTGATGAGGACTGAACGTTTGGGTGTTATTATAATTGAATTATATAATATTATATTGGGGTGGTGGATCATGAGGTTGTTGATGAGTTTGCGGCAGGGCCTGAGGTTAATTTGTTCACACGTTTAGAGAGTTGCCTTGGTGGTCTGGGAGTCCTGGAGGTCTCTTTCTGTCTGAGTGTTGTCTGTGTTCTTGATATTAGTATTTTATACGTTTGGCATCCATTGTAGTTTTCAGGGTAGTTTTGGTTGCATAGTGCGCACACAGCAGGAGTTTGCCTAGACTTGGAGCAGTCCTCAGACCTGTACTGTTTTTTTTTTTTTGTTTTGTTTTTTGGATCCTTCCCTTCCTCGCCGTTAAGGCTATACGGGATTTTCCCGGGCCAGGAAGTGTGGACAGGGATTTTAAAAGACTCCCCCGGCACCGGGATGCGAACTCGTGACTATTTTTATCTTTGATTCATATGTCATGTTGTCGGGCAACGGCGGTGCAGTGCACACACTTTAGCCCATTCGGCCACCCCGCCCACAAAAGTAACAAGACCTGTGCTGTTGTCCGCACTTCAGATATCGAGGTAAGCGATGGCAGTAGTTTATTTTATGGCCATATATTTGACAATTACGGCTGTACTATTTCCCTTTTATTGTATGGCTTTTCAACCACTATACTAGTATAGAACAAACGATTAATTCTGTAAATATTTTCGACCCCTGGAGTGCGCTCTAGATCCACGAAAAATAGTGGTAGTGTTATTTTGTTATTTACGTCCGGTAGCTTTTTATAAACGTTGGTGATTTGGGGGACATTGAAGCCTAAAACCGTCAATTCTTCTTTGATTTCATCAGGTGGAGTTGAAGGGTGGAGACCTCTTATCACTACTCTTAGTGCTCTCTCTTCATATAACTGATACGTGTGAAATTCAGCGTTTGATTCAGTTAAGTATTTCACAATTTTTCTGTATGTATCCAGAGAGTCCGGCATTAGTTTGGTGTCATTGGTTTTATTATGGCATATGTAGTTACCGTTGTCAATTATCTTATTGAGATGCTGACAGAATAAAGGACAATTTTGAATATTTTTTATATTGGTGGTGGTTTTGTCTCTCTAGGGGGGTGTAGGGGTTGGTGCTGTTTTCATTGTATCTTCTGACGATAATATCTGGTAGGGATGGTGGCGAAAAACGAATATTCGTCTGTTATTTGTGTTGAAGAACCAGGTTGTGGATCATTAATGGTTTCAGTAAGTCTGTCAGGTGTTTATGGTGGTGTTTTCCTATTGGAACGCCTTGGCATTTGCTTAACAGGTGTGCTTTGAAAGATGTTATTGCCTAAACTTCTCGATCTTTTACTTTTGGTAGACATTATCGTCTCATAATATCTCATTTAAATAATCTGGCTGAAAAAGTAAAATAGTTCGATGTGAAAATAATTACGTAGACCGGTGGAGCGCCGAGTGACGTGACCCAACTCCTCCGGCAGCCGTTCGGCTACTGGGTGAGTAGGGGAGAGCGTTTATAGCAGAGATGGGCATATTTATATTCAAAAATATGAATACCAATACAATTTATATTTATGGCATTTTTGAATATAAATATGAATATATTTCTATTCATAAAAAGAAACATGAATACAGATGTTGCATATTCACATGTGTAAATAAAAATACGGCCGTATTCACTACTTTAAAAGTGAATACGGCTGTATTTACAGTTACAGTAGTGAATACGGCCGTATTCACGTTTATTAAAATGAATACGCTTAAATTTACAGAAGCGAATGGAAATATTTTCATACAACCTTATGAATGAATACTCTTATTTATTAAATAAATATTAATTTTACTTTAGGTATTTTCCAAAATTAAACAAAAAAGTATACAAAAATTAAAATACAATTTTGGACAGTAAGGAGTTAATTAAATAAATCTCTTAAATTATTTTGGAATAATGTTAAAAAGGTTGGTATTTACTAACACAAAATGATGTATAAATAAACTTTTTAATTTTATTAAATATAAAATTATAATTATGTATGTGATAACATCTTAGGAGGGTCTTAATTTTTTGTTTGCTTGAAACATTGGGAGGACATTTTAAACATAAAAAACAAACCGAATTAAATTTATGTATATCTTGTTAAATCACTTTTATATCATTACTTAGAGTAAGTGTCATGGCCGCTACTGCAGTTTAGTTTTCAGTTCGCTCTGTGATTATTACTTTGCTATGTGCTTATTAGTCAAAACTCTGTGTTAATAATTGATTAACAGTGACATTATAAACAGTTGAACATTTTTAAGTTCACGGATAAAGAGGTGAGTTACAATTTATTAACAATGAAGTGATAAATTAGTGCTCGTTTGAATAGCCCATGTGGCTGTTAATTCCCTTGCTTCTTATCATATTTACGTTAAGTTCCCGGCCAAGGTTTGTATACTAGCTCGCTTCCGTCAGCTGATCTCAGTACGAAACCAAAGACTTGTAGAACTCCTTTTTTTTTTTTTTTTTTTTTTTTTTTCTTCTTCTCCAGGAGACAGTTTATTTAATTTTTTTCCTTTGTTTATTTATTCTCAGAAATGTTTTGTTTTATTTCTGTTTCTGAGTTTGTAATTTTTTTTTTTACTTCTTTTTAATAGATCGTAAATTCTTATTTTGTAGTTTTAATATTTAGGTATATATATATATATATTTTTTTTTCTTTCTTTTCTCTTCTTATCATAATGGAAGATATGAATTTGGACGAGAAATCTTCATGTGAAGATTCAGAGGACGAGACACCATTTTCCGAGGTTAGCGAAACTGATTCGCAATATCTGAAAAGACGCTCGCTTCAAAAACGTAACAGAAACTCTGCCCCTGGGTCAGGTGGCAATTCGCCTAACAAGAAGAAAAATAAATCAGCAAAATCTAAACAGACAGCTGAACAAAATAAATCTAAACAGCCTGCCGAGCAAAATAAATCACCACCCAGAACTAGAAGCAAATCAAACATCACAAAAACAGCTCCAACTGCACCAAATACCACAGCCAGCAATAATTTTGATCTTGGTAGTAACTCACCTAACAAGCCTCCGGCACCTCAAGGTTTTACTGACCCCGAGCCGCCCCCTATTTTTGTCTCTAAAATTGAAAATTTTATATCATTCGTTCAAGAAATTGCCAATCTTATCGGACAAACCAGTTTCCGCTGTTTTTCTAGGGTTAATGACATTAAGATTAACACGAGCTCTAAAGAAAATTATAAAACTCTGATAAATTATTTTACAACTAAAAAATATGAATTTCACTGTTACCAACTGAGACAAGAAAAGGCATATCGGGTGGTATTGAGAGGCTTGCACTCAACCACTCCCATATCCGTTATCAAATCTGATCTAGAGGAAATAGGACATAACGTTAGGCATATAGCATGCGTCCTACATCCAACGCAAAAATATCCATTGCCACTGTTTTTCGTTGATTTGGAGCCTGCAAGCAATAACATTGACATATTTCAAGTTAAGAGGCTTGTGTATTCCACAGTAAAATTCGAAGAGCCTAGACAAAAACCTGTCATAGTTCAATGCTCCAAGTGTCAAGACTTGGGACACACAAAGACCTATTGCCATCATCAAGCGAGGTGCGTTAGATGTGCCGGGCCACACGCATCTAACACTTGTCAGATCCCTCGAGACCAGCCTCCTAAATGTGCTCTCTGTGGCGAAGACCATCCTGCAAGCTATAAAGGATGCATAGTATATAAAAAATACTACAAGTTAAGAACTCATAACATAGCCTTAAAGTGCAGCCAACTAAATAAAGAAACTTACACCCAGCCACCAGAAATTGATATTACAAATTTTCCTGAGTTGCCAAAACAAACTACCCATTCAACACAACAAGAACCAACTACTTCAACTGAAATCGCCCATCCTCAACAGGAATCTACCAAAACTAGCACCCATACCACCATCAAGAAGCAGCAGCCTCGACGCCAGGCGCCTCAGGCCTCCCAAGCTAAACCTCATACTCCCAATCCTCTCATATTTCATCCTCCGCGTCAGCAAATTCCCCTCATCATCTACCTCTACGAGTCAAATTACCGCCACAGCAATCGCACCCATCTCATCCTAATGCCCAGAAAAAAAACCCAGCACAAGTATCGTCGAATCCAGTCCCACCTCGTACACAACAACGAATCCCACTCTCAGTTAACACTCCTTACCCGCCACCTGAACCTATCCTAAATCCACTTCACAATCAACATCCATCTGATCTAACTTCCATTCTATCATCCTTCCTATTGGACCTCCAAAACACCATAAAACCTCTTATCACTCTACTAACCAGAATCCTGACCGAAATTCCGTTTGATTTCCCTCGATGAGCACAAAGCCCCTAACTATCCTTTTATGGAATGCTAACGGACTACACAACCACCGTGACGAACTTGACATATTCCTTCATGACAATCACATTGATATAGCTCTACTGACTGAAACGCATTTCACAAAACGGACACATTTTCACATACGAGACTACATCACTTATAGATCTGACCATCCAGACAACACTGCCCACGCCGGTTCTTGCATCCTTATACATAAATCTTTACCCCATTCCCTTATTCCTTCCACTCCAACTGACGCCATTCAATCAACTTCTTTAATCCTTTCAACTCGCCCTTTCCATTTCACAGTCTCAGCTGTATACTGTCCTCCTGGTAATTCCCTCTCCTTTAATCTCCTTGATACGTTGTTCCAATCCCTCGGATCGCGCTTTATTGCTGGAGGAGATTACAATGCTAAACACCAACGGTGGGGTTGTCGAACATCCAACTCCCGCGGTAACATCCTTTCTCGTCTCTCATCTTCTAATAGTTATTCAATCCTCTCGCCCATGAGTCCTACTTATTGGCCAACATCCCTCAAAAAACCGATAAATCACTATGGACGACCACTAAAAGGCTCCTGAAATTTAAGGACTGCAACCATCCACTACTCACTGAAGCCCAAACCTGGTCCAAATCCGACGAAGAAAAATCCCAAATATTTGCTCACCACCTCTTTAAAACCTTTAATCCACATCCCGATATTCTTAACCCAAATCACCTTGAATGTATTGAAGCAGAACTGGATATCCCACTCCAAATGACTCCTCCTCCTAAAGCCTTTCATCCTTCAGAAATATCCAACATCATTCACAGGTTACCTTCCCGCAAAGCTCCTGGACACGACCTAATTACATCCCAGATCCTAAAACCACTTCCTCGGAAAGCCATTCTATTCCTTACATATATATATAATGCTGTACTCCGATCAACATATTTCCCCGACCCTTGGAAACTATCCATTATCAAAATGATACATAAACCCAAAAAGCCACCAGAATACCCATCCTCTTACCGTCCTATCTCTCTTTTACCCATCATGGGAAAAGTCCTAGAAAAACTCATCCTAAAACGCCTGTACCCAATCCTAGATTCTAATCACATAATCCCAGATCACCAGTTTGGATTCCGCAGATCCCATTCCACTATCCAGCAATGCCATCGTGTGGTGGATGTTGTCTCCTCTGCATTAGAGCGCGGAATGTACTGCACGGGAGTCTTTCTCGATGTAGAACAGGCTTTTGATCGAGTCTGGCACCCGGGATTACTTTACAAACTCCGTAAATTCCTACATACTACATACTTCCTCATTATCCGTTCCTATCTAACTGATAGATACTCAAAAGTCAATCACAATAATGCTTATTCATCCCTCTTTTCCCAGTCCGCTGGTGTTCCTCAAGGTAGTATCCTTGGTCCTATCCTTTACACAGTTTATACAGCTGACATCCCAACCCATCCTAACACTGTTATTACCACGTATGCCGATGATACATGTGTCCTATCCGTTAATAATGACCCAACCATTGCATCCCAAACTCTTCAATCGCACATCACAAGCCTTGAAGAATGGTGTAAAAACTGGAGGATTAAAATAAATTCTAATAAATCCCATCAAATCACCTTTACCCTTCGACGTAAACCTATGACCTCATGTCCCACAGTATCCTTTAATAATACCCCACTTATCCCTGTTGAACAAATCCGAAACCTTGGACTTCACTTGGACAAACGTCTAACTTGGAATCCTCATACCAGACTGAAACGACAAGAAACCGCTCGACGTTTCCGACTACTCCAACACTTACTAGACAAACGCTCTAAGCTTCCAGTAAATTACAAAAGACTTATATACATGACTACAATAAGACCTATTTGGACTTACGGAGTTGAGCTTTGGGGCTCCACTAAGCCATCAAATTCCTCTCGTATCCAATCCTTACAATCCAAAATCCTTCGGAAAATCCTCAATGCTCCATACTTTTTCACCAATAAAATAATCCATAATGACCTTAATGTTCCTTATGTTTCCGATTTGGCCCAATCCAGATACCAATCTTTCCATAATAAACTTCAGAACCATCCGAATCCTCTCGTCTCTAACCTTGCTTCCTCTTCTATTCCTGATAACCCTCCGAGGCGTCTGAAAAGAAGATGGCCTCGAGATCTCTTATTGTAAATACATTTTGTTTTTAGAGTGCTACCAGTGGGTAGTTTCTCAACAAGTCATTTCATGTTTTTATTTTCTGTTATCAAATTTACTTAATGTATTTAATTTTTTAATACAGTTGTAAATATCATGTATAAATAAATAAAAAAAATATCATTACTTAATGGTTTAAAGAAAGTTCCATTCAACGCGACTCGTACAGAGAACCTTAATTTTCTTAGAGCCGGTACTGTCTTGAAAACACTCACTTAAATCGAAATCCTGATCCAGAATACAAGAGCCTGCTAAAGAAACAGACTCAGTTTCACTATCAATTTCATACATTGTTCTAAATGCAAAACTTAACACATTAACACATACAGTAACACCCTCACTTTTACTTTATTACTTTACGGATCTGCAGGTCCGGAAAGGTCACTATCCAAATTTGACTGCCCTTGCCCCTTCCCCAGCTTCATGGAAAGGATGCCGTGTACCCATATTTCCCCTGGAATTTGGGTACACGGCATCCAGGGTATCGTTCTGACAGTTGTGCCTACGCTGACATTCCATTAAAGCTATTAAAGTTATCAGCAACCCATAAGTAAACAGTGCACCAAAAGGACCAAAGACGTGGATTTCCCATTCTCTTAAGGGGAAGGGAGGGGTGATGGATACCCCCAAAAAAGGTTTCAGGAATTTATATTACGTACAACAATTAACATACCAAAATACATTGTAACATAATTGAAATAACATATAGTAAAATGAAGAATATAATTCTATATATAAAAATAAAATGATATATATGGTAAATATCTTTTTTTGTGTATTGATGATGTATTTGAAAATTGTTAACAAACCAACTAAATTCTTAGTTTTATTTGTATTTAAAGGTTTGATTCAGTGAAATGATCTCATCACTCCATATTTACTACTGAAACTATAATAAAATTTTCAGGTAAAAATTAAAGAATGTTCTTGAATTAGTCATAAAATCTTAGGACATGTTGCTACATATAATTATCATTGAATATTAACTAAAATTTCTTTAATAGGAACATACAGCGCGGTAAAATATATATGTATATCTAGGCATTAGCTCAGTCATCTAGTCGACTTTTCCAATTTCCTTAATTGTCTTCAGTTTACATAATTAGAACCCTCCTAAGATGTTATCACATACATAATTATAATTTTATATTTAATTTTTAATTTAATTGCTCCCGATCCTCTCAAAAATCTTTGAAAAAACCTTCTCAAACACATCCTACCCATTCTCGAAACCCACAATATCCCTTCCCATCAGTTTGGTTTCCGCTGAAGACATTCCACTGTTCAAGAAGGCCTTCGCGTTGTGGACCATATATCCTCTGCGGTTGAAAACAAGCAATATTGCACTGGTGCCTTTCTGGACGTAGCGCAAGCTTTCGACCGGGTGTGGCACGATGGCTTGCTTTTCAAGCTTAAAACCCATTTACCTCAATCCTTGTACCTAGTCCTCAAATCCTACCTCTCTAATCGTTCCTTTCAAGTCTGCTGCAGCACAGAATCATCCAATTATTATCCAGTTGAGTCAGGTGTTCCACAAGGCAGTCTCTTGGGCCCAGTTTTCTACTTCCTCTTCATCTCCGACATTCCAACCAATCCCGATACCCTTCTAGCACATTCACTGACGATACCGCCATCCTGTCATCCCACACAGATCCTGAAACAGCATCCTTAAACGTTCAAAGACATATCTCCTTAATTGAGCAGTGGTGCAACAACTGGCGCATCAAAATCAACGAATCCAAATGCAAGCATGTCACCTTTACCCTCCGACGCAGATCCTGTCCACCTATCTTCTTCAACTCTGTACCTCTCCCCGTATCAAACACAGTTCGATATCTAGGATTCCTTTTAGACAAAAGACTAACATGGAACCAACATACCAGACTTAAAAGGCAAGAACTTAACCGACGACTTGGCCAGTTATACACACTACTTAACAGAAAATCTGACCTCTCAATTGAAAACAAACTATTAATATACAAGACCATACTGAAACCAATCTGGACCTACGGACTTGATCTGTGGGGGACAGCTAAATTTTCGAACATCAAACGCATCCAATCCTTCCAGTCTAAAGTCCTCCGTATAATAGTCAATGCTCCTTATTATGTTACGAACAAAATCTTACATCATGGCCCTTACATCCCTTATGTCCTTGACGTCATTCCATCTCGATTCTCAAATTTTCATCCTAACTCCTTTGCATAATCCTTATCCAGCTCCAGTCACCCCTACAACCCTCCTCGAAGGTTGAAACGGCAGTGGCCTCGAGACTTTTAGTAAAGACTGTCACTGGAGTTCTGGCAATGGCCAGCCTCTCCACTCACGTCATGAGCGTCTGTTGCTTTAGTCCCCTCTCTCAGTTTCCACTGGACTCCTGACGGTGATGTGACTGAGAGAGAAGCGCTGGGATCTCTTAGAGTCTCGCTTTGTCCTTCACAAGTGAAGGAAAGGGCTGGACTCGGAGCTCCCTTGGCTGATTGTAAATACTGTAATTAAGTATGAATGTTTTTCTTTCTTATGTATTTATTTGTTTTACTTATGACTTATTTAATTTTCTACCAATTTCTGTATTTATTTAAACATTTTATTTCAAGTTACATTTCTTTGGTTTTATAGTTTTTACCTTTGTTATATAGATATATATTTTTATTTTTTATTTTTATTATATTGTATATATAGTATGAATGGGCCTCACTCAGCTTTAGTTCTCAGTGCCCTTAAATGTGGCAAAATGTATTATTTCTCAATAAAAAGATTAAATACTGATTAAGATTAATTGCTGCCCAAACTCAGACCATTGTAATTGGTTCAAAGCCCCTTCTTAGATCCTATACTGACTTTCCCATACTAAACCTTAATGACCAGCCAATCTCCTTCTACTCCTCCGTTAAAAATTTAGGCTTTTTCATTGATCAAACCCTCTCCTGGATTCAATATTTTTCTCACATCACCCGACGGACAATGTCTACCCTTAAACTATTCCATCGCTTCCGCCATCTCCTACCTCAATATACGCGTATACTCCTGGTTTCCTCTCTCATCTTCCCCACTTTGACTACAGCTGTGTGGTTTAGGATGGCCTCTCGGTGGAGCTCCATGACAGACTGAAAAGACCAATGAACAACTGCATAAGATTTGTAATTGGTGCCCCGAGATACTCCCATGTCTCTCACCACTAAATTGAGTTAAAGTGGCTCATTCCCTCCATTCGAAGACAATATTTCCAAGGTACGTTCCTATATCAAATCATCAACAAACATCGTTCTTCTTACGCCTACAACCTTCTCCAATTCAAGTCCTCAGTCATTCATTCCCTTTCCACAAGATCTCGAACTTCCGACCTTTTCATCCCTTCTCACAGATCTGCCTCATTCCAAAACTCCTTTATTGCTCGCTCTGTTAATTTCTGGAATTCCCTTCCTATCAAAATTCGGCATTCCACCTCGCTATCTACATTTAAAACCCTCTTAATCCAATTCCTGTCCCAAAAAAACGGGCAGATATCGGCTAACCTTTTATGTAAAATTACATATTATTCATAATGATGTATTTACATACAACTCATCATTTAAATGCTCAGACAATTTTTCCCATCAGATTCAGCTTTCTTTTTTTTCTGCAGAAACACAGTTTATTTCTAAAAATAATTTAATGTATTTTTTATTTTATTTTTTTTTCTAAAACTGTATATTTATATTCTACCACTGTACATAGTTATAAGTGTTTGGGCATAGTATCAAGTTTTTTGTATATAGGTTTTTATTACTGTGCATATAGTATGTTTTTTTGCTTATTTATCTTTCTCTTTATTTTTGTGTTTGTTTTTATTTAGGACAGATGTAATATTTCAATTTTGTTCTTCGTTGTTATTCTAAAGGGACTTGGTACCAGAATGAAATTATTTTCTATGCTATTCTAAACTCCTCGTAAAACCAACCACCTGACTTCTTGGCTCTAATTTACCCAGGACTTCGTCGGAAGAACTTCGCAGCACCTTCTCTAGACCGCCCCAAACGTCCTTAATACTTTCAGTATTAGCTGATCCAAAAGCCTCTATTACTTTATCATCTGTCCTCTACTGGTACGATTTGCAAATGACAGAGGATTTCAACTTGCTAACGTTCCATTTCTTAGAAGTAACATTTCTTCGTTTCCGGGTATTTGAAATCCTAGCTTGGATCCGGGCTATAACCAGGTTATATGAAGACGTGATGGCCGACCGTGTTGGAGTGTTGCCCATTGCAGCATTCTCGTGCCTAACTACGCCGGTTAGAATCCGACCTGGGAAGAGTAGACTTTTATTTCGCGGCCACCTGGGGATCTCCACGTGGCCTTTTGTATTCGAAGGCTTGAAAAAAGAATGCTTCCAACAACCATGTTACTTGATATAGCAAAATCAAGTACTCTTTTCCCGTTGTCGTTTCTATTTTCATGCAAATTGTAGTGTCCGATGACAGGCTTCCTACTACCCATAAGCTACTTCTCTTCCTATCTTGGGATTGAAATCTTCCAGCAAGATCTTCATGTCCCTTCTTAGGCATGCATCAAATGCTCTTTTCATCCTCGCCTGATGCCTCTATGGGTGCATGAAAATTTATGAGACTAAAGTTGTAGAAAGTTCCTTTGATTCCAAGAACACATAAATGTTCATTAATTGGACTGAATCCGATGACCTGCTGTCTCATCTAATCCCTGAAAATAAATCCAACTCCAAAGGTGTGATATCTAGCCTGGCAGCTATAGTATATAGTATGATATCTTTTCTAAGCCCTTTGCCTGCCCAACGGCTCTCCTAACTTATACTTGCCAAGTTCTGTAAGAACGTGAAGGCCTCCCTTAAATTATTAAAAAAAAACAAATTTTGAAGTCCATTTGACGGTGTCCATGTCTATTACCATAAAATCATCCAGCATTGTCTCGTTGAGATCTCATTATGGGTTGATTTAAAGAGCGCAGGTTATCAGCCCATTGCCCCCGAGTCAGGTGGATGGGCTGCCTCCTCGCAGTACCATATGAAGCACTCCCCCGTCCGGGGCGGCTATCTAGGGAAGGTGACCATAGGATGTGTACTGTATGTGACCTTTGTCTGCAGTGAGGTGTGTTGTATACAGTGTACTGGGTTTGTGTGTGTGTAACCTGGAGGACCAGAGACTGATTGCGATACAATGGCCGGGCAATGGTGGCAACTACACATACTACTGAATAGAGAATCTAAACTTTATATTGAAAACTATTTATTGATCCACAAGACAATCCTGAAACCTATTTGAACCTACGGACTAGAATTATTGGGGACAGCAAACTTGTTTAACATCAAACGCATCGAGTGCTTTCATTCCAAAGAACTTCGAACAATAGTCTATGCTCCGTTCTATGCAACCATCAAAACCCTACTCTATGACCTCAACAACCCATCTGTTCTAGACCTTATCCCTGAAAAATTCTCCACATTTCTCTAGAACCTTACTTATCATCCAAATAAATAGTCCCTATTTAGCACCACCCATCCCTGTAATCCCCAAGAAGGCTAAACCAGCAGTGGCACTGCGATCTCTTGTAGCATGTATTGTTGGAGTCCTGGTAATGGCCAGATTCTCCACTTTGGTTAAAATGCTCTCGCTCAATCTCTACTGGCCTTAGCATCAGTGACAAGGCTGAAGGATTAGCTCAGGGATCCCTCCTGGAGTCCTGCTTTCTTTCCATAGTTGATCGGGCAAGCCTGCCTCCAAGTTCCTTTGCCTGATTACAAATAGTGTTTAAAAATATGTACTTGTTTTAATCTTTTGTTATTAATTCACTTATCTTTAAGTTATTTTATTTTTATTCATTGCACATAATTTTTTATTATTATTTATTGTACATACGTTTTGATTATTATTTGAACCTTTCAGCTGATAGAATGAGTATCTCCAATTTCAACATTTTTTAATAAAGTCATTTTAATGATATTTCTTCTTGGGAAATTTATAATATCTGTACAGACAGTGAGTAAGTTGATTCCAGAGTAGATGATAATAATGAACTGTGAATAAAGGTATACATTTTCCCACCAGAAATATCACTATAATTAATAATCTAAAATCTTCAAATTGGAGTGAGTCATTCTGTCAAATGAACGGATCATGTAGTTGTTATTATGGTTCTGTTTATTTCATATTTTTTCGTACATATATTGTCCATGTGGTCTTACTTAACTATAACCATTCTCCAAGTGACAGAATGTTATATTATTCAATAAATAAAAAAAATAAAAAAAGAGTATTTGTGGAATATAGTAGTTTAATTTATTTTAGAGTCCTGCGCATGCGCTAAGTTCATACAAACCACCTGTTAGTTCGTCTCTCACATGTTGTTAAATTACTAGTGATTTAGTGAACTATAGTGTTTAAAAACAGTGATATTGAACAATTAACAATTCGTTCATCAAATGAACATAAACACGGTGAGTAATCATTTGTTTATCTAGTTCATTGAACAGTCGTAACAACAATGGATATAGCTGGCCAGGTTATCTACCATATTGTTATCTATTCCCACTCAGCCTGGAGCCAGTACCTGGCTGACTGCTGCAGTGGGTGTATGTCAATTGGCGCTCCACCGGCCTACGCAATTTTTTCTTATACGCATCGGAATATTTAAATTGTTTTTTCAGTCAGATCTCATAAATGCGATATTATCACATGATAATGTCGAGCAAAGTCAAAAGATCGAGAAGCTTAGGTAATAATACCTCTCAAAACTCTCTAGTAAAACAAAGGTCAAGGCGTTCCAATAGAAAAACACCGCCATCGACACCTGATAGACTAACTGAAATCAATAATGATCCGCAACCTGGTTGTTCAACTCAAACAACAGATGAATCTCCATTTTTCACCCCCAACCCGTACCAGCTACTATCTACCGGATTTAGCAAACTGACCACCTGATGGAACTGCACATGGAGGCACTGTCATCATCATCCATCAATCCCTCTCTTATTACATTTATCCTCTACCAGTACATAATTTCCTATAAACCACAGCAGTAGCAATCCAAACCTCACTTTTTCCTGTCACAGTTGTCGCAGCATACTCTACACCTAAAATAACAGTAACTGAATCTAATTTCATCTCCCTTTGAAAATCCTTAGGACACCACTTCCTTATAGGTGCAGACCTTAATGCTAAACACCAACAATGGGGAGCCAGAACCACGAATTCTCGCTGCCGAACATTGCTGTCTGCAATTAATTCTCACCATAGCAACATCCTGTCCCCTGATACTCCTACATACTGGCCAACCGATCCTAACCATAATACCGATCTTCTTGACTTCTTCATTCACAAAGGTCTAGGGCCGCTAAATTTCTTAGTTTTACGGCTCGACGACCTTTCTCAGATCACAGTCCGTTAAACCTAACCCTTCCCGCATTTCGTATCCCCAGATTATCCCCTCCTTCATTCATCAGAGGCCCTGTCAACTGGAACCTTTTCCGTCAAACAATAATAGATGGAATAGACCTCCAAGTATCCCTAAAAACCTCTCAAGACCAAGATAATGCAGTGAGTTCCTTCACCACTTTGATCTAACAAGCAGTCTGAATTGCTTCCTCACCACTCTCCTCCAAAAAAACGCTCTAAAAAAATTCTTTACCTCAAACCCTTACTGACCTCATTAAATCCAAACGCCGATCTATAACCCTCTGGCAAAGAACCAGGCATCCTGATGATCGGAAATTATACAATTATTATTCCTAACAGGTTAAAAGAGAACTGGCTTTCTTTAGATCCCAATCCTACAATTCCTACCTTTCTTCCCTCTCCACCGAAGACAACTCCCTCTGGAAATTGATCAAAAAGATCCTTAAATACCACTCTATTTCCCACCCCCTACGATGCGATGATGGAACCTGGGCTTCGTCAGATGAGACTAGAGCTGAAGTATTTGCCAAACACGTATCCAACACATATACTCCCTACCATGGAATCCATCCCACCCACACTGCTAAAGTTAAAAAATTCCTTTCTTCTCCGATTCCTCTCTCTTTGCCTCCTAAAGCAGTCAATCCCTCTGAGAGCAAGTTCCTAATAAACAACCTAAAACCTCGAAAATCCTCTGGATATGATCTCCTTACTTCCAAAATCCTTAGACAACTTCTCAAAAAAGCAATAATATTTCTCACATACATATACAATTGTTTACTACGTACAATTCATTTTCCTCTGATGTGGAAACACTCCATAATCATCCTCTTCCCTAAACAAGGCAAACCTGTTAACAATACCTCATCCTATAGACCAATAAGCTTGCTCCCGATTCTCTCAAGAATGTTTGAAAAAATCCTTCTCAAACGTATCCTACCCATTGTCGAAACCCACAATATCTCTTCCCATCAGATTGGACTCTGCTCAAGACATTCCACCGTTCAGCAAGGCCTTCGCGTTGTTGACCATATATCCTCTGCGCTTGAAAACAAGCAATATTGCACTAGTGCCTTTCTGGACGTAGCGCAAGCTTTCGACCGGGTGTGGCACGATGGTTTGCTTTTCAAGCTCAAAACCCGCTTACCCAAATCCTTGTACCTTATCCTCAAATCCTATCTTTCAAATCGTTCCAGTTGAGACTGGTGTTCCACAAGGCAGTGTCTTAGGCCCAAGTCTCTACATTTTTTTAACAGCTGACATACCAACCCATCCTGATACCGTTCTAGCAACATTTGCTGACGATCCTGCGATCCTATCATCCCACTCAGACCCTGAAACAGCATCCCTAAACACAACGACACATCTCCCAAATGGAACAGTGGTGCAACAATTGGCGCATCAAAATCAATGAATCCAAATGCAAGCATGTTACCTTTACCCTCCGACGCAGGTCCTGTCCACCTCTCCTTTTCAACTTAGTACCTGTTCCCATCTCAGACACAGTTCGGTATCTTGCATTCCTTTTAGACAAAAGATTAACATGGAACCCACATACCAGACTTAAATGACAAGAATTTAACCGACGACTTGGCCAGTTATACACACTACTTAACAGAAAATCTAACCTCTCAATTGAAAACAAACTATGAATATACAAGAACATACTAAAACCCATCTGGACCTACGGACTTGAACTGTGGGGGACAACTAAATTTTCGAACATCGAACGCATCCAATCCTTCCAGTCTTAGGTCCTTTGTAAAATAGTAAATGCTCCCTATTATGTTACAAACAAAACTCTACATCATGATCTTAACATCCCTTATGTCCTTGACGAATTCCATCCAGTTTCATCAAAACCCAATCCACCATCCTAATCCCTTAGCACAATCCTTATCCACCTCCAGCCATCCCTACAATCCTTCTCGAAGGTTAAAAATGCAGTGGATCTTTTGTAAATACGTCATTGGAGTCCTGGCAATGGCCAGCGTTCCCACTCAAGTCATGAGCGTATGTGGCTTTAGTGCTCTTTCTCAGTCTCCACTAGATCCCCATCTCAGTGATGCGCTGTGATCTCTTAAGGTCCTGAATTGTCTTCCACAATTGGGGGAAAAGGCCCCTGACTGTAAATTTTGTAAATAAGCATGAATGTTATTTATTTTATTTTACTTTATTTTTTTCTTATTTATTTATTTATTTTTTTAATTTGCTTTGTATCATATTTTATTTCATCTGTTTTACTAAGTTTTCTTTTTTTATTTTTGTTGTAATTTCTGTTATTTTTGTAATTGTATATATATTGTATGAATGAGTTTCTCACATCGCAAATATTCAATGCCCTTGATTGAGGCAAAATGTATTTTTTTCTCAATAAAAAAAATTTATTTTAACCCACATTTAATTTTGATTATTTTGTACATTTCTGTTGGGGCCAGGGGTACTTCAAAATCGAAGTACAAATCTTTCCCCGGTGAGGTTCCTCAAAGGTGGGGAAAATTCGAGTAAAATTAAAAAATGAAGGGAAGGAAGGGGAAAAAAGAAATTAGTGAATATAAATGAGACCTGTAAAAGATAAAATATGTATATCAAAATATATATATATTTTTTTGTTTATTTAATGAAATTTACAACTGTATACAAATACAACTAGTAAATATGCGCAAATTATAAATAATGGCATGTACAGGCTTGAAGAGATACTACCCAGTGGTAGCACTCTCTACATAACTTTAAGTAAGAAGATCACGAGGCCATCTCCTTTTCAGACGCCTAGGAGGATTATCAGGGATCGAGGAAGAAGCAAGAGTGGAAACAAGCGGATTTGGATGGGACTGAAGTTTATCATGAAAGGATAGATATCTGGCTCGAGCTAAATCAGCGACATCTGGTACATTAAGGTCTTTATGAATGGTTTTATTTGTGACAAAGTATGGAGCATTAAGGATTTTACGGAGGATTTTGGATTGTAAGGATTGGATACGATAGGAATTCGATGGTTTGGTGGAGCCCCAAAGCTCAACTCCGTATGTCCATATAGGTCTTATTATAGTAATGTAGATAAGTCTTTTGTAATTAATTGAAAGTTTGGAGCGTTTGTCTAGTAAGTGTTGGAGCAGTCGGAAACGTCGAGCAGTTTCTTGTCGTTTCAGTCTAGTATGAGGATTCCAAGTAAGACGTTTATCCAAGTGGAGTCCTAAGTAGGGGATTTGCTCAACAGGAATAAGTGGAGTATTATTGAAGGATACTGTAGGACAATAAGTCATGGGTTTACGACGGAGGGTAAAGGTGATTTGATGGGATTTGTTGGAGTTTATTTTTATTCTCCAATTTTTACACCATTCTTCAAGGCTTGTGATATGTGATTGAAGAGGTTGGGATGCAATTAAAGGGTCATTATTAACAGATAGCAAACATGTGTCATCGGCGTAAGTGGTGATGACAGTGTCAGGGTGGGTTGGGATGTCAGCTGTATAAACTGTGTAGAGGATGGGACCGAGGATACTACCTTGTGGAACGCCTGCAGATTGAGCAAAGAGGGATGAGCAGACATTATTTTGGTTTACTTTGAAGTATCTATCAGTAAGAAAGGAGCGGATAATGAGGAAGTATGTAGGGGGTAGGACTTTTCGGAGTTTGTACAGAAGACCCGGGTGCCAGACTCGATCAAACGCCTGTTCAACGTCGAGAAAGACTCCCCTGCAGTACATATTATGAGCTCCAATGCAGAGGAGACTACATCAACCACACGGTGACATTGTTGGATAGTGGAATGCGATGTGCGGAATCCAAATTGGTGATCAGGGATAACATGATTACTGTCTAGGATGGGGTACAGGCGTTTTAGGATGAGTTTTTCCAGGATTTGGCCATGACAGGTAATAGAGAAATAGGACGGTAAGAGGATGGGTGTTCGGGTGGTTTTTTAGGTTTTTGTAACATTTTGACAATAGATAGTTTCCAAGAATCAGGGAGATATGTGGATCGGAGCACAGCATTGTATATGTAAGTGAGGAATAGGATGGCTTTCCGAGGAAGAAGTCTTAGGATCTGGGAAGTAATAAGGTCGTGTCCAGGAGCTTTTCGGGAAGGTAATCTGTTGATGATATTAGATATTTCCGAAGGATGAAATGATTTAGGTGGAAGAGTCATTTGGAGTGGAATATCCAGTTCTGCTTCAATACATTCAATTTAATGTGGATTAAGGATATCAGGATGTGGATTAAAGGTTTGGAAGAGGTATTGACCGAATAGTTGAGATTTTTCTTCATCGGATTTGGACCAGGTTTGGGATTCAGTTAATAGTGGATGGTTAAAGTCTTTAAACTTTAGTATCTTTTTTGTGATCGTCCATAGAGATTTGTCAGTAGTTGTAAGATTATCAGTTAGGTTAAGTAATTTTTGTGTTTTCAATTTTCTAATTTCTATTTTTAGTTTGTTAGTCAATTCGTTATAGTAAGTTTTATCTGAAGGATATCTAATCCTATGCCATTTCGATCTTGCTCTGCGTTTTTCTCTTAATAAGATTCGAATATTTAATGGCAAGTTACTATATCGTGAGTTATTGCTTTTATTGATGGAACTGTTAGCATTTGTACTAATAGCTATTGATGTAGTGAGTTTTTCTATGGGTTTGTCAAAGTCTTGTTTTGTCTTAAGCGGAATTTTTAAGTCCAGTTATTTTTCCAAATCGTAACGAAACTTGTCCCAGTTTACTCGTCCTGTAATCAATTTCGGATGTGAGGGTTTAGGAACGAGATTTGAATGTAATAATAGCAGAACTGGACTATGATCTGATGAAAGGTAATCCAGGGATTTTATTGTGGTCAGGGAAGAGGAAATCTGAGAAGTGATAAATATATCTAGGATATCAGGACGTTTTTTAAGGGATGTTGGCCAATATGTTGGATTCATGGGCGAGAGGATAGAATAACTATTAGAAGATGAGATAGGATATTACCACGGGAATTGGATGTTCGACAACCCCATCGTTGGTGTTTAGCATTGTAGTCTCCTCCAGCAATAAAGCGTGATCCGAGTGATTGGAATAAGGAATCAAGAAGGCCATGAGAAAGGGAATTTCCAGGAGGACAGTATACAGCTGATAATGTAAGATGGAAAGGGCGAGTTGATAGGATTACCGAGGTTGATTGAATGGCGTCAGTTGGGGTGGAAGAGATTAGGGAATGAGATAAGGATTTATGGATAAGGATGCAAGAGCCTGCATGGGAAGTGTTATCTGGATGGTCTGATCTGTAAGTGATGTAGTCAGTTATGTAAAAGTTTGATCGTTGTGTGAAATCAGTTTCCGTCAGGAGGGCAATGTCAATGTAATTCTCATGAAGAAATATGTCTAGTTCGTCACGGTGGTTTTGTAGTCCATTAGCGTTCCATAAGAGAACAGCTAAGGGCTTTTTGTTCATCGAAGAAAATTAAACGGGATTTCGGAAAGGAATCTGGTTAGAAGGGTTATGAGTGGTTTGATAGTCTGTTGAAGGTCTATCAGGAATGTTGATAGGATAGAATTGATGTCGGATGATGTTTGGCTTTGAAGGATCTGTGGATTCGGATCAGGAGGAGGTTGTGGTTGGTAATTTGTGCGATTAGGGTTATTGGTTGGGGGTTGGGTCCGTTGTTGGGTACGAGGAGTTGGTTGAAATTTCTGAGGTACATATGATGGGGGGTTCATCTGGAGATTAGGATGGGATTGTGCTGGATGCGGGTGCTCTGGCGGAAGTTTGACCGTTAGGGGAAGATAATAAGGGGGATTTGTTGACGTGGAGGTTGATGCTGAGGATTAGTGATTTTAGGTTTGGATTTGAAGGTCTGAGGTGCCTGACGTCGAGGTTGATGCTTGATGATAGTGGTTTAGGAGTGTTGCTTGGTGGATTCATGTTGAGGAAGGTCCGTTGAGGAAGATAATACAGTGGTCGATGGCCGTTGTTGGACGATTTGAGGTGTTGTCGGCAGTACTGGGAAAACATCCAGATTTTCAATTTCAGGCGGTTCTGTGTTACTTTTCTGAACAAGGTTCTGGCTTCTCACTGCTATATTATGGGATCTTTGCTTGTGGATACTTTTATAAACCTCACAACCTTTATAGTTCGCAGGGTGGGCTTCACCACAAAGAGCACATATCGCTGGTTCGTGCCTTGGTTGCTGACAAGTGTCTGATGCGTGTGAACCTGCACATTTCACACATCTGGCCTCGTGAAAGCAGTAGGCTTTGGCATGACCCAGATTTTGACAGTTTGTGCACTGCACTACTATGGGCTTCTGTTTAGGTTCCTCAAAACGGACTGTTGAGTATACTAATTTCGTTACCTGAAATATTTCGGAATTGTTTTTTGCTGGTTCCAGATCCACGAAAAATAGTGGTAACGGATATTTTTCCCTAAGATGTAATACGGGTGAAATATTTCTGACACTGTGGCCTATTTCTTCCAATCCGATTTTAATAGCGTTTGTGGTGGTACTTGAATGCAGTCCTCTCAAGATTACTCTATACGCTTTTTCCTGTCTGAGTTGATAGCAGTGGAATTGGTATTTTCTTGATGTAAAATGCTCGATGAGTTTTTTATAGTTTTCTTTAGAGTTAGTGTTAATTTTTATATTATTAACTCTTGAGAAACATCGAAAATTAGGCTGTCCTATCAAGTCTTGTTCGAATTTCTTGTTCGAAGGACATAAAATTTTCAATTTTTGATACAAAAATAGGTGGTGGTTCTGGATCCGAAAATGTTTTTGGCTCCTGAGTTTTATTTGATGAAATATTGGTAGTAACAGAATTACTGATTGAGGTGGATGGTGGAACTGTTTCTAATTTGTTGGCTGCAGTGGTTTTGCTGCGGGTGTTTTGTGTATATTTGCTATTTTCAGATATTTTTTTTTTATTTGGTAGCTTTATTTTTTTTCTTAGTAGGTGAGTTACCCGCCGATCCAGGGGCAGAATTTCGATTGCGCTTTTGGAGTGTCCTTTTTAAATATTGCGAATCTGTCTCGCTTATTTCGGAAAATGGTGTCTCTTCCTCCGATTCATCACCCGACGTATTAACAAGATCCTTGATAACAAAATAATTAAAAGTCTATAAAAGTTATGATGGAATTAAAATGGAAATAAAATAAATTAATTCTTAAAACTAAGCTATTCACAAAAATATTTACAGGTAAAATAAAACATTTCTCAATGTACATAAATAAATAAAACTAAAAGTCTCAAATAAAAATAATTGAAAAAAAAAAGAAAAGAAATGTTTCTTAGATACGGACTCGATATTACTCGAAGGAAGGTGTACCAGGCGTTGACCGTGAATCTATCTTGATAAGGTAAGACCCGCAAAGGGAATTATCGGCCAGCTGAGCTGTTTCTACCGAACGTATATCAATTAAATAGTCAACATAATTTTAATAAATGTCTCTCACCTCAATATTTTAATGTGTAAATGTTCAAATGTACAAAAGCATACTATTCACACTGTATAGCAGCAGTAATTGAAGCACTAACCTAATGAAAAGGAAACAACGACAGAGCGATGCAAGTATACGACTGTAATTGCGGCCATGACACTTGGTACTATCTATCAAAATATTAAAATAAAAATATTCAATTAATTAAATATGTGAAAAATAAAAGATCCCCCTTTTGAATGTTTACAATATTTATTATAGTGGCAAAAAGATATATACAAATGTTGAAAATAAAACAAAATAAAAGAAGAGTATTAAAATGCACTGAAATAAAATGAAAAATAGGATACAATATTCAGAGAAAATTAAAACCAATTAAACATTAGAGAAAAAATATATAAATAAAATCAACTTCTAAAACTATAAATAAACAAGAGAAAACCATAACTGTTCACTGAAACAAAATTAATTTAGTGAACAAAAAATTAAAATAATTTGTTGTCTTTCGTGACGGTGGAGAATAATAAAAAAAACGAGCCAAGTAGGAAGTTATGCTTCCAACCTGGTTACCTTCTCGATATCCAACAGTCGATGGTGGGGAAATTGAATCGATAGCCTATCGACGACTGCAGAGGCGCCACACAGCTGTTATAAAAAATGGCATTAGGCTGGTGAGTTGAGGTGAACCTGGTAGTCTGTGGGCCAGACCCCCTTACCGTGCACCCCCCCCCCACATCCCTATAAATTGCATATCGTTGTGTTCCTTGTAACAATTTATTAAAAAAAAGCCAATGTTCCCACAAAAAAAAGTGAACGCACTGCCCCAAAATGGCGTCCAAAGATGGCGGATTGACGACTTTGACTTTAGTTAGTTTTTTGGTCACTGAGAATCAGCATTAAGCTTAATTTCCTCATAGTTGGTCTTTTATTAAAGCTGAATAGTTATAGAATAATAAAACATGAAGAAATATTAAAAAATAATTGGCTAAGGCTATGAAAAACACCAGTAAAGTCAATTTTTTTAACAAAAAAATTTTCAAGTTACAAATCAAACGTCGTTTGTAATTAAACGGCCTACAATAACGCAAAACGTGCTGAAATAAACCATCTGGAGAATATATTTCTCTTTCTGAAACGCTAATTAATTTTTACAAATGTTTAAGTAGTTCCGTAAAAAATGCACTTATGCGGCAGAAAAGCGGTACTGGCGTGGGTGCCTACAGGCCTCTACCACACCATTCAGTGCCCATAAATGGCTTAGTTATAGTGATATAATAACATTTTTGGTACATTATATTGGTTTTATTAACGAACAAATATTAATGCAATAATTTAATAGTAAAAAAAAGAAATTTAAATTTTAAAAAAAATGTATTATTATTTTTTTAAATTTTAACCTCCTTTATTCTATACGTAGGTCGTTTAAGAATACCTCAATTGTAAAAATGGTATAATTATAATAATAAAACTTAATTAAAAAATATTTTGCTAAATATCTTGATTTTTTTTTATTTAACGTTTGCAATTTAACACTGTGTTTTGAATATTTACTGATTCTTAGAAGTAATTAAAATTTTTATATACTTCCCAGGAAATGAGTCATATTCATACCTTTTTTATAAACTAAAATAATATATACCTAATCTGAACTATATATAATGAATAGCAACCGGTTTCTTTAGTAAAACTCATATATCACTAATTAAAAAATTAATTTTTATTTCCTCTATTTTGTGCAGAAGTTGGACTATATCATAAATAAATAGGAAATTTTAATATTGAATGAATTATTCTCTATGCACAAAGAAATATATAAAGGGTGACCCTATAAGTTCTTCTATAAACCAAAACTGATTGTTTGGATTTGATCTCAAAATGAGGAAAAACGTGAACTTAAACGAGAAAATTGGAAAAATATATTAAACGAACGAGAAAGGAAGTGCCAAAACCTCGGAATAGATAAAATGGACCTGTATCCATTATATAGCTAAATGAATGTATAGTAGATAGATGAACAGAATATTTCAAGATGCTGCTAAAACGGGATCAATTGCAGTTTGGATGATATTAAGTGGACGATGTAGGTTTATTATGGTGAAAACCACTTTATTTTCGATTGCTGAAGGTGCACATCGGGACTATATTAACTTTGAAGCAGGATATAGAGAGGTATATCGAGAAAGTTATAGCTCATAGCTTTCCTTCTGTTTAGTGGATTTTCAAAAGATTTTTTAAGGGATCTAAAAGGAAAACAAGTTTTTCTGAAAGACAGTTAGATATTAGCATAATCCAAAGTGTGAGGCACTGAGCAGATAGAGAGCTATTTTTCTTTTTATGTGGACTTCTCTATAACCTGCCTTAAAGTGAAGACAGTCCCAATTTTCAACTTCTCTTCCAATGTGCAACTTGAGTTTCTCAATCCATATCACTCTGGCAATCGACAATATTTCTTATTCCAGCTTCTACGATTCTTGTGTATAATTTGTTTGGTACACTAAACAGGAATGGGTCTTGATGGGTATTACATTTCCTAGTACCTCCTTTCATGTAAAGGTAAAAACCACAGTCCTTTCATATTATTTTCTAATATGCTTGTTGCCTATGTACGCGCAAAACTGTCAAAGCAGTTCGGTTTCGCCCTTTCCATCTTTCTTTGTGCAGAGAGAATAATACATTCAATATTAAAATTTCCTATTTTTTTATGATATGGTACAAATTCCGAACAATTCAAGAATAACGAGAAGAATAACGAGCTACAACTAATATAAGATACCTTAAAAAATCTTTTGAAAATCCACTAAACAGAAGGAAAGCTATGAGCTATAACTTTCTCGATGTACATCTCTATATCCATCTTCAAAGTTAATATAGTCCCGATGTGCACCTTCAGCAATCGAAAATAAAGTGGTTTTCACCATAATAAACCTACAAAGTCAACTTAATATCATCCATACTGCAATTGATCCCGTTTTAGCAGCATCTTGAAATATTCTGTTCATCTATCTACTATACATTCATTTAGCTATATAATGGATATAACTGGTCCTTTTTATCTATTCCGAGGTTTTTTTTTTTTTTTTTTTTTTTTTTTTTTTTTTTTTTTATTGAATAATAATACAATCAGCCACTGTTGGAGGGCTATAAGTATTAAGGCTAGAAGTTCTCATTCATACAGTATATACAAGTAATACAGAAGTAACTATAAATATAAGAAGTAAATAAATAATACTTATAAAAAAAAGTAAATCAATAGGAAAAAAAATAAATTAATAAATAAAATTAAAAAAAAATAAATAAACAAACAAAATAAAATAACAACTTCTAAACACATTCATACCTATATACAATATATACATTCGCCCAGGAATCTCCGAGCCAGGCTTCTCTCCCCACATGTGGAAAGCAAAGCAGGACTCCAGAGATCCCAGTGCCACTTTTCCAGCCGCATCACTAGTATTAAAAGCCAGTGGAGGCTGAAGGAGGGCACTAGAGCCACAGATGCTCAGGACTTGAGTGGAGAAGCTGGCCATTGCCAGGACTCCAGAAGCATATTTACAATAGATCTCGCGGCCACTGCCGTTTTAACCTTCGAGGGGGATTGTAGGGATGGTGGGAGCTGGATAGGGATTGAGCTAGAGGATTTGGATGATGGATAAGGTTCTGGTGAAAGTTTGAGAATCTGGATGGGATGATGTCGAGGACAAATGGGATGTTAAGGTCATGGTGTAGGGTCTTATTTGTGACATAATATGGGGCATTGACTATTGTTCTAAGTACTTTGGACTGGAAGGATTGGATGCGTTTGATATTCGAATGTTTAGCAGTTCCCCACAGTTCAAGTCCGTAGGTCCAGATAGGTTTCAGTATTGTCTTGTAGATTAAAAGTTTATTTTCAATCGAAAGATGAGATGTCCTGCTTAGTAGTCTATATAGCTGGCCATATCGTTGGTTAAGTTCTTGTCTTTTAAGTCTTGTATGTGGGTTCCAAGTTAGTCTTTTGTCTAGAAGGAAGCCAAGGTAACGGACTGTATCTGAGTAGGGAAGTGGTATTGAATTGAAAAGGATTGTGGGACAGGATCTGCGTCGCAGGGTGAAAGTAATATGTTTGCATTTTGCTTCATTGATTTTGATGCGCCAGTTGTTGCACCATTGTTCAATCAAGGAGAGGTGAGATTGTAGGTTTAGAGATGCTATTTGAGGATCTGAGTGGGAAGATAGAATGGCAGTATCATCAGCAAATGTAGCTAGGAAGGTATCGGGATTTGAAGGGATATCGGCAGTGAAAAGGATGTAGAGAACTGGACCCAAAACACTGCCTTGTGGAACACCAGCCTCAACTGGATAGTAAGTGGAGAATTCGGTGCAGCAACGGACTTGGAAGGAACGATTTGAGAGATAGGATTTGAGGACTAGGTATAAGGATTGGGGTAAATGGGTTTTGAGCTTGAAAAGCAAGCCATCGTGCCACACCCGGTCGAAAGCTTGCGCTACGTCCAGAAAGGCACCAGTGCAATATTGCTTGTTTTCAAGTGCAGAGGATATATGGTCCACAACACGAAGGCCTTGTTGGACAGTGGAATGTCTTGAGCGGAATCCAAATTGATGAGAAGGGATGTTGTGGGATTCGAGTATGGGTAGGATGCGTTTGAGGAGGATTTTCTCAAAGATTTTTGAGAGGATAGGGAGTAAGCTTATCGGTCTGTAGGATGATGTGTTATTAACGGGTTTGCCTGGTTTTGGAAACAGCACGATTATGGAATGTTTCCACACCAAAGGAAAGTTGGTTGTGCGAAGGATGCAGTTGTATAGATAGGTAAGGAATATGATTGCTTTTTTGGGAAGTTGTCTGAGGATTTGTGTAGTGAGGAGATCATATCCAGGGGATTTTCGGGGTTTTAATTTTTTTATGAGGAATTTTACCTCAGAGGGGTTAACAGGTTTTGGAGGTAGAGAGAGAGGAATTGGTGAAGAGAGAAATTCTTTAACTTCAGCAGTGTGGGTGGGATGGAGTTCGGGATGAGGAGTGAATGTGTAGGATAGATGTTTAGCAAACTCTTCAGCTCTATTCGCATCTGACGAAGCCCAGGAACCATCATCACGGCGGAGGGGGTGGGAAATGGATTGGAATTTAAGGATTTTTTTAGTTACAGTCCAGAGGGAGTTATCACTAGATGATAATGAGGAAAGGTAGGAATTGTAGGATTGGGTTCTAAAGATATCCAGTTTCTTTTTAACCTGTTTGGAATAATAATTATACGATTTCCGGTCATCAGGATTCCTGGTTCTTTGCCAGAGGGCCCTAGAGCATCGTTTGCTATGGATAAGGTCCAATAGGTCTTGGGGTAGAGGATTTATACTGAGGTGTTTTTTGGGACCATCAGGTGAGGATGCAGTCCAAACTGCTTGCTGGATCAGGGTAGTGAAGGAGTCCACTGCATCGTCAAGGTCTTCAGGTGTTTTTAAGGAAACTCTGAGGTCTATATTATCATCCAATATTTGACGGAAAAGGTTCCAGTTAACTGGTCCCCTGATGAATGAAGGAGGGGATGATTTAGGAATGGGTGATGTGGAAACGGTTAGGACTATAGGACTGTGGTCTGAGGAAAGATCATCAAGCCTTGAAATGGAACAGTGTAATGATCCTAGACCTTTGTGTAGGAAAAAGTCTAGAAGGTCGGGATTGCGGTTGGGATCTGTTGGCCAGTATGTGGGAGTATTAGGTGAAAGGATATTGCTGCGATGGGAATTAAGTGCAGATAGCAATGTTCGCCCTCGGGAATTTGTGGATCTGGCTCCCCATTGCTGGTGTTTTGCATTTAAATCTGCACCTAGGATGAAATGGTGTCCTAAGGAATTCAGGAAGGAAATTATTTGGGATTCGGAAATGGGTATTTTAGGCGGGGAATATGCCGCAACTAATGTTATTGGGTAAAGGGAAGTTTGGATTATTACGGCAGTGGATTGTAGGAAATTATGGGTTGGTAAGGGAAATAAATGATGGGAGAGAGATCGGTGGATAATTATAGCAGTGCCAGCATGTGCTGTTCCATCAGGATGATCGGTTCTATAAATATTGTAGCCAGGAATGTTGATTTGTCGTTTGTTGGTTAGTCGGGTTTCAGTTATTAGTGCTATGTCGATGTTTTTGTCATGTAATAAGATTGTCAGTTCGTTGATGTGATTTCGAATACCATTCGCATTCCATAGGAGAATGGAGAGGGATTTGGTTGAGGACATTTATGGATTTCTCGGCGGTGGAATGAGGTTGGATATAACATTGGTAAGTAATGAAATAAGAGGGGTGATGAGGGATCTAAATTCAGAGAGGAAAGAAGTTAATAGGCTTGTGAGGTCAGTGGAATTGGAAGGAGGAGGAATGTATGTCTGGGTATTGAACCTAGGTTCAGGGATGGGTGGATATGGGTCTTGAGGTTGATGTGTGAATTCTCGAGGTTGAGGTTCTTGTGGCAGGGCCTGAGATTGAGTGTTTATAGTGTCTCCTTTGAACATCTGAGCATAGGTCACTCTTCCATTCACTGTTCTAGAGGGTTGTCTTGGTGGTCTGGATGTCCCTTCTTCTCTAGGAGTTGCGTACATTCTTGTTTTTAATTCTTTATATGTTTGACAACCCTTGTAGTTGGCAGGGTGCCCTTGGTGGCATAAGGCGCATACTGCAGGTGAAGTTCTAGACTTCCTACATTCTTCTGTTTTGTGTTGCTCACCACACCTCACACATCTAGGAATGTGATGACAATATCTTTTCGTATGGCCATAAGCCTGACAGTTATGGCATTGAACGATGTCGCGCTTGGTGTAAGGCGTTTCTACTACAACGCTGGTGTAATAAAGGCGTGTGACCTTGTAGATGTCTTCGACCTGGGGCGTACGGGCAAGGTCAACGAAGAATAGTGGGAGCGGTATTTTACTTTTTATTCCAGGCTGTTCTCTATCCTCCTTGAATATGTTCACTATCTGGCGAACATGGAATCCCATACCCACGAGCTCTTCTTTTATAGCATCTGTTGGCGTAGATGGGTGCAGTCTTCTGATAACGACCCTGAGCGCCCTCTCTTGACGCAATTGATACGTGTGGTAATCAGCCTTGGTGTCAGATAAATATTTTATAATTTTTCTGTATGTTTCTGGAGTGTCGGGCATTAATTTAGTGTCATTGGTGCGGCTTTGGCATAAATATTTTCCTGAGCCCACTAGGTTATTCAATTGGTGACACATTAACTGAAAGTTTTTAATATTCCTAAGGAATATTGGTGGGGGTTTGGGTTCCCTGGGGGTGGGTGCTGCTTCCATTTCTTCGTTTTGTGTATTTGATAGCACTGGAAATGGGTTCTGAGTGAAAAACGGCGATTCTTCACCAGTCTGAGTTGTCTCATGATTGTTTTGTTGTTGTGAGGTACCAGGTTGGGGATCCACTTCTTCAACAGAGCTCCCTGGTGTGGCTGGTGGAGTATTTCTTTTCGAACGTCTTGTTCTTTTTTTAATAGGAGAACTCATTGTAGTATCGAGGCTTCTGGACCTAGTATTTTTACCCTTGCTCGACATTAGCATATGATAATATCGCATTTCATATTATAAATGATAGGAAAAATTGTTAAATGAGAAGCGATTTTTTTTTTTTTTTTTTTTTAAGCACGGAAATATATACGCGTGCTTAGAGAGGACTAATCGGCACAGAACCTCCTCGGACGGAGAGCCAGAGCCCACTGGTGGGATTAGCGATGTTATGGCCGGCCGTTATCAGTAACTAACCAGAGGTCTATTTACACTGTTCACTATTGAGCTGTAAATAAGTGATTACTCACCTTATTCTTTTGTTCAGTAACAAACTTAATTGTTAATATAACAGGTAACACTGTTGTTTCGCATTGAAGTTGAACACTGCCACTATTAATGAAGAATTTTGTAAGATACGACCTGACGTATGTTTAACTTAGGCTAACGCATGCGCAGAACTCTGATTCCGAGGTTTTGGCACTTCCTTTCTCGTTCGCTTAATGTATTTTTCCAATTTTCTCGTTTAAGTTCACGTTTTTCCTCATTTTGAGATCAAATCCAAACAATCAGTTTTGGTTTATAGAAGAACTTATAGGGTCACCCTTTATATATTTCTTTGTGCATAGAGAATAATTCATTCAATATTAAAATTTCCTATTTATTTATGATATAGTCCAACTTCTGCACAAAATAGAGGATATAAAAATTAATTTTTTAATTAGTGATATATGAGTTTTACTAAAGAAACCGGTTGCTTTTCATTATATATAGTTCAGATTAGGTATATATCATTTTAGTTTATAAAAAAGGTATGAATATGACTCATTTCCTGGGAAGTATATAAAAATTTTAATTACTTCTAAGAATCAGTAAATATTCAAAACACAGTGTTAAATTGCAAACGTTAAATAAAAAAAAAATCAAGATATTTAGCAAAATATTTTTAATTAAGTTTTATTATTATAATTATACCATTTTTACAATTGAGGTATTGTTAAACGACCTACGTATAGAATAAAGGAGGTTAAAATTTAAAAAAATAATAATAAATTTTTTTTTAAATTTAAATTTTTTTTTTTACTATTAAATTATTGCATTAATATTTGTTCGTTAATAAAACCAATATAATGTACCAAAAATGTTATTATATCACTATAACTAAGCCATTTATGGGCACTGAATGGTGTGGTAGAGGCCTGTAGGCACCCACGCCAGTACCGCTTTTCTGCCGCATAAGTGCATTTTTTACGGAACTACTTAAACATTTGTAAAAATTAATTAGCGTTTCAGAAAGAGAAATATATTCTCCAGATGGTTTATTTCAGCACGTTTTGCGTTATTGTAGGCCGTTTAATTACAAACGACGTTTGATTTGTAACTTGAAAATTTTTTTGTTAAAAAAATTGACTTTACTGGTGTTTTTCATAGCCTTAGCCAATTATTTTTTAATATTTCTTCATGTTTTATTATTCTATAACTATTCAGCTTTAATAAAAGACCAACTATGAGGAAATTAAGCTTAATGCTGATTCTCAGTGACCAAAAAACTAACTAAAGTCAAAGTCGTCAATCCGCCATCTTTGGACGCCATTTTGGGGCAGTGCGTTCACTTTTTTTTGTGGGAACATTGGCTTTTTTTTAATAAATTGTTACAAGGAACACAACGATATGCAATTTATAGGGATGTGGGGGGGGGTGCACGGTAAGGGGGTCTGGCCCACCGTGTATGGAGCAGCGGGTGGGGGTAGCCGTCCACTACGTGGATCTGTCATAAAAAGCTAGCTCCAGACTGACGACCCAGCGGTATTTTGATGTCTTAATCCCTAATACAGGGTATTACTGCCGGGCTGGTGTGTATATACAACGCGATAATACATCGCAAAATAAACCCAAATATATAAATAACATAAACTTATATACATTTTAGGGACACTATTCCTCAGCCTATTACAAAAAGTAAAATAAATATTTATTCCATTTACATTCACAAAGGGTAAAAATGATGAGACAAAATAACAATAAAAAAAATAAAGATAAGAGCGTATGCGGCGTTAATAATTTCTTTCTTACGATATATGGATATTGAAAATGGATGTACATTATTATACCTCTACAAGAGGAAAGGTTATACTGAACATAGACCAACTAGCAAAAGATCAAAAGGCAGGCCAAGGATGTAGCAAAACCCTTACCAAATGATGTACAGTTAGCGTGTTGGACAGATAGCGTGGCTTGACTAGTAGGGGATAAGAGAGAAAAGCAGCTGGATTCCACGAAGACATTGTGATGGTCGGTATGCTTGGGTCGAAGCACCTCCACGCTGGAGACAAAGTGGAGAAAGACAAAGAAGAAGAATTTTTTGTCATAGACCATTATATCATCGAAAAATACAAACGAACATAGAATCATTATTTTAAGCACTTACCATTGGATAGAAGTACCAACGTTTGGTGTAACCCGTCGCTAGCTGCAAAATAAATTAATAAGTAAAAAACATAAAATCCTTTAACATAATTAGTAATTTAACATAAATAGTTTTAAATATTAAAATGATATTAGCTCATATGATATTAATATAATATTATTTATGACACAGAAAGATATCATAGATTGAAAAGTAAAAACTCACCCTTCTCATATCATTTTTATGACTCAACTTTCTTTCACAGGGAAATCTTTGAATCTTTTCCCATTTGTACCTGATTTTGTCATTTTCCAAGTATCGTTTCATTAGGAGTCTAAACAAAACTGAAAGACGGGTAGGCGCCTTTCTAAATAAATTGGAAGCCTTTGAAAAACATAGACAAATAATTAAATAAATGAAATAAATTAATAGACTAAAAATCTTAAACCAGAATAGACAAATTTGAAAAAGAAAATATACCTTATACGTTTAAGTCTGGAACATGGATCTTAGTTTAAAAAAATGATTGGTCTCAAAATAATTAATAACTCAAGAAAACTCGTTTTAAAAAGTTTTTTTTTTTATTTTAATAAGTCAAAAAATAATAATAATTTTTAAAAGGGTTATTATTATTTTACGTTAGCTATACTAATAAATTATAGGAATGACACAGTATCATATTTATAGGATACTGTCATTCCTATAATTATTAAGTATAGCTCATGAATATAAATCACGAAAATTCAAATATTAAAATATAACTAACTACCTTTATATTATATATTTTATGAATTGTATGACTTTCTTTAGGTTATATTGGGATAAATAAACACAGTAGTAAATGACTCCTTGTTAAATATGTTTTGGAAAAAGTTGTGGAAAAAAAACATGGCTCAAGGAATGTGAATATAAAATAAGTAATATAGAAAATGAAAGATGATCCTGATGATGGTGGAGGCGATGTTCCCTACCACAAGTCAAAACAGAAAGTAATGTAAAAATCAATAATGAAGAAGGTTGAATAGTAGGAAATTTAATACTCAATACTTCACAAAATACTCAATTTACAAATTATAATTTCTTCCAACGAGTTCAAAACTCGCTAATTTTTTTCCTTTTTTTTTTTTTTCCCTTACCCAGAATTCAAAAAGTATTATACCATAATTAAATTTTACATTTTCACAGATTTCTGAGGCGAAAATATGAAAAAATCTTTGAATTTATAAATTAAATATCCACCAGACAGATATATCGAACCAACAAAGATGCTTCAGAGCTGCATGTAAAAAGCTGGAAAGCAATATCCCAAGATAGGCAGAAGTGGATAAGCTAACAGAGAAAAATAATATATATACTGGGTTATAATTGAAAAAATTCCAACCACTCAGCCTTATGCCCCCAAAATTCAGGCAAAGAGTAAAAACCCATCGCCGTTTCGCCAATTCAGACATCAGAAGAGAAGAAAATTTCAAAACGAACATTACTCCATGACACCAAATCGCAAACTCCTTTGTGAACAAACAACTAACTTTAGTTTGCAATTAGATGTCATGGAGTGATGTTAGTTGTTTCTTTTCCATCCCATCCTGATGATGCTTGAATTGACAAAACGTTGACGGGTTTTTATTCTTTGCCATAGGAGACATAAGGCTGTATGGTTGAATTTTTTCCAATTATAACATCACATTTATGTTCTGTCTCTTGGTGAGTTTTTTAATGATATGTATAATGTATACATATAGTAATAACAGCTAGATTCCATAGAACTATACATTTTTTTATTAATTTATTATTGAGAAAATTTAATTTATTAAAAATTAAAAGTTTTTTTTTACTTTTTTTAACCTGGTTCAGTATGATCCTAGACTTAATGGAACCATATTATTCATTAATATAACCTAACAGAGTTATAAATATTTGCTCGTTTTGGTTTGAAGTTTGGATTACTGATATTGCACTAGATATATTTTTTTGCTGCGATGCTGTTCAAAACTATAACATGCTAAAACGAGCAATTGATTCCTGTCCAAAATAAGATATAAAACTAGCAGCTGGTGACTTCAATGCCAAGGTTAAAGAAGGCCTGTTACGAGCCTACAATCAGAAGACATCGTCTGCATGAAATGTTTAATGATGGTGGTCAAAGACAAATCAACTTTGCAGTGTAGAAGAATCTGGTTGAAGTTAGTACCCGGTTCGCAAACAAGAATATTCATAAGGAAACGTGGCGTGGACTATTCTAGATTGCTGACAAGTAAATAATATCGACCACATTCTAGTCAGCGGTAGATTTCTGAGCAGTATATTGGATGTGAGGGTCTTTATAAGCGCTAACGTGGATTCAGACCATTTCTTAAGCATTCCACACATCAAGGAACTGCCCAAAACATGTATTGGTGCCAGCTGAAAAGCAGTTTAATCTCCAGAAGCTAGAGGAACAAGAAATCATGCGTCACTATTGTGAAAAGCTTGATCAAAGACTTTCTCTTCAGATAGACAGAAAGAATGAAGCCGATAAAGCCATGATCAACAGGCGAACGCGTAGAACTGTTGAGAATTACCGAAGAAATCGCCAGAAAGAGGAACTTGTCCTTCGAAGAAAAAAACATATAACGAAGTAATGCTGACTTAGAGGAACTGGAGAAGTTCGGCAAATGTGGCAAGAAAATTCTTTCTGAATGTCAACGCTACTAGAAAACCAACGAAGCAGACACCAACAATGTTTATGAATGTGGAAGGAAACTGATTAACCGATGATAAGGCTCTTGCATGGAGGAATGGAAGAAATAATTTGAGGCCCTACCAAATGGTGGGGAAGAGAGGGCAGAGTATTCGCCGGAGCACCAGCTTTACGCAGGCGAATCGGAACCACCTGATGAGAAGTTGTTAAGGTGATTAATCGCCTGAAAAATCATAAGGATTCTGACATTGACTCACTCCTCACGGAACAGCTTAAACAGGAATCAATAGAACTAGTGAGGCACTTACACAACATACTAATGAGCATCTGGACCGATAAAATATTGTATGGCGACTGGAGAAAAAACATGACCTATCCCATACTTCCCATAGAAGAATATCTCTGCTTCCCTGTGTATTTAAAACACTTTCGAAAATCTTATTTTTCTGTCTTCTCTCAATTGTTGGACAGGATACTGGTCATTAACAGTGTGGATTCCGGCAGGGCAGATCTACAACTGACCAAATTTTTAGGTTTCCAACTATACTAGAGAGAGGAAGAAAGTACAACGTACTGACACATTTGGCATATGATAGCATACACCGAAAAGAGCTTTATAAACCATTATACGACCTGATTGTTCCACCAAAGCTCATACGACTCATCAGGCTGACATGGAGAATGTTGAATAGGTGGTACAAGTACAAGACCGAAGATTATCAGAATTTCTATCCAGGAGGGGAGTAAGGTAAAAGGTTGCCCTGGCATGCCTACTTTTTAATATGACATTAGAAAAAGCAATAAGGAACTCTCAGGTGGAATAGAACAGTAAAGATGGTATTATACGCTGATGAAATTTTGGGAAGATACAAGCAAGCGGTAGTTAAGACACTACTTGCTCTGGAAGCTGCTGCGAGGCGTTTGGGACTAATTAATGAACCTCTTACTAAGTACTTGGTTTCGGATCATGCTCCAAGATTGAAAGGTTTCAATGTTTCTTTTGGTCCCTACACGTTTGTGCAGATCTCAGAGTTTCTTTACCTGGTATCAATGGTAACCAGCAACAACGATGTTGCAGTGGAGTTTAGGAGGAGAATATTAGGTAACAATCGCTGCTATTTTGGACTCCGGAAGCATCTCTCCATCAATTAATCAAGCATCCATCACCTAGCGAACAACACTTGTCATTAATAGAACTCTCATTCGTCCTGTTCTTTGTAATAGTTCGGGGACATGGACCATAACCAGAGATGAAGACCAACTCCTCCTCAAATTTGAATGTAAAGTGTTTCGCCGAATTCACGGTGGTGTGTATGAGAACAGATAGATAAAAAGATGTGTATGGTGGTTATTGACGGAGGAAGTCAGGACCCTTTATGGGTTGTAGTGGTATTGAAGAAGAAGATATATTTTTTTTAAATATGTTGTCGATTCAGTGAATTAAAAATTAAAAATACTTCCAAATTGAAAAGTCTATTAAATATGATAACTAAAATTTCCTCATTAGTTTATATTTAAGAGGAAAAAATGATTAAGCTGGGATATTACATAGACGTAGGCATATATGGCCCCTTGCTTAGCCATTTCAAAAGTGAATTTTCTTTTAGGTTCATTATCCCCACCATATGAAGAGGCGATACTTGAATGGCAATCGCCACATAGATCTTCTTCTTCCAAATCATCGGCTGTCTTTAGCATTTTGTGATACAGAAGTTTATCCGAGACTTTTGAAACATAGACTGTAAAAATAAATTTTAAAAATTAATTTTACTGTTTTTTAAGTAGATATATAGCCCTATTAAAAAAAAAAGCTTCAATAATAATAATTATAATATAGATAACAAAATAAATAATTAAAAACCCTTTAGCGCCATTACAAGAAAATGCGAAGTGTGGTTATTAAATAACAAGACTGATGCTGTAAGACATCTTATATTGATTTCATACATATTTACTTATTATCTATCACCTTCATATGCACTCCATGTGAAACTTACATTGTCTGAAACTAGTTTTTGTACTCTTCTTCTCCTTCCGGATGCGTTCAGTTTTCTTTTTCGGCAAGAACGTGAATGTAGTTGTAGTTGTAGCAACACTACTGCCTCCGTTCTAATTAATAACTGCGTCAGTGATAATATATCACCATGTGATATAAATAGGTAATGAATTAAGAAGTTACACTAGGTTATACTGAGTTAGCTGTACTGAATGTTTGTACCACTTATAACATTAATCATATAACAAAAGAATGTTAATATTATGTAATAGAATATTACTTTTGAAAGGCCGAGCTCTAAAACATGTAAGTGTAATCAATAATTCGTGTGAAGTTATATTGATTTTGTTAAAATAAATATGTTTATCTAGTTTATTTGCGTTACCTATTAAGTTATGTTATTAAAGAGGTAATAATTGGTGATCCCGATAGTTATTAGTAATTCAATTAAATTAGTTTCACTTCAATTATAAATTAATTCAATTAAAATACTCTCACTTGGTTAATACATAGTTTTATCTTTGTAAGGTTATTTTAAATTCATCATCATGCTTGGAGTAGAAATTGATCCACAGATTGCAGCTTCTATACCTACAGAAAGAAAAATCCCTAATTTCTGGAAAACTGAGTCAGAACTGTTTTGTCGCGTTGAAACTACTTTTTCACGCGCTAAAATTACCAATAGCTTAACCAAATATGAAATTATAACCTCTCTTCTTGATCTCGATGTTCTAAAGCAAGTTGCAGATTTAGTGAAAAATCCCAGCTCAACCCCCTACGAGGATGTTAAGAAGAGACTTATTAATGCATATGCGGAATCGGAAAGCAAAAGAGTTCAGCGATTACTTGCAG
The DNA here is from genome assembly GCA_928085145.1 of Nezara viridula. Classification (NCBI taxonomy): domain Eukaryota; kingdom Metazoa; phylum Arthropoda; class Insecta; order Hemiptera; family Pentatomidae; genus Nezara; species Nezara viridula. Next base: position 54,764,813 of record OV725078.1, read on the forward strand.
ATAGGCAACTAGGTGATGATAAGCCATCACATGTTCTTCATTCCATGAAGCATTTGGCCGGTGATAAATTCTCTTTCGATCTTTTGAGAGTACTCTGGATGCGGTCGCTACTAACAAATATGCAGGCGATCCTAGTAACTTCTGGACACACTGAAATCGATAAACTTGCCGAAGTAGCAGATAAAATTCAAGAGATCAATTCTTCTCATGCAGAAATAAGTGAAGTTACAACTGACGATAGGATTGCTCGACTCGAGGCTAAAGTTGATCAATTGGCTGAGTAAATTGCTACTTTAGTTTCAGACAACGCTCACAAAGGTCGATCTATTAGTCGAAATTCACGTTCTAGAGAAACCAAAGTGCAAAAAAAGAATCTGAGAAGAAAAATGAGTTCTGCTTTTATCATTTCAAATTCAAAGATAAAGCAAAAAAATTTATAAAGCCTTGTGCCTGGGATTCTGAGAGCAAACAGGCTCCGAAAAACTAGAAGGTGGAACGGAGATGGCGTTTTACGGTTCCGCCAATGTTCAACGCCGCCTGTTCATAAAAGATAGAAAATCCGGGCAACATTTTTTGATAGATACCGGAGCAGCATTGTCGGTAGTACCACCTGGTAATAAAAGGTTAGTACCGAAAACATACACTTTATTCGTCGCTAACGGCACAAAAATCAAAACATATGGTGAAGAGGAACTTCGGTTAGATTTCGGTCTCAGACGGTCCTTCATATGGACCTTTTTAGAGCCGAAGTGCCCAAGCCTATTATTGGCGCGGACTTTGTTTCATTTCGATTTGTTAGTGGATATGAAAAGGAAACGGCTAATCGATGATATTACTCATTTATCATCGAATGGTAGAGTTAGCAATGAAGTCCCATCTTCAATATCATCTGTACCTGATGAACATATTTTCGCCGATCTACTTAAATTACTAGAAATTACTAGACCATCATCAAGACCGCAACCAGTAAAGCACTTAACGAAACATTATATCGAGACTACAGGCAACCCGGTGAACACAAAAGCACGAAGACTTGCTCCAGAAAAGTACAGAGTCGTTAAGGAAGAATTCCAAAAGATGGTAGGCCAAAGTATTTGTCGTCCCTCCAATGGGCAAGTGCACTCCATGTCGTCAGTAAGAAGGATGGCACAGTTCGGCCCTGCGGTGACATCAGGCATTTGAACGCTCAGACTATTCCAGACCGCTATGGAACTCCAAACATCATGGACTTTAGAATTAATCTCTTTGGGAAGAAGGTATTTTCACTCCTATACCTAGTAAGGGCTTATTATCAAATTCCGGTGAGAGAACAGGATATTCCCAAAACCGCCATAATCACTCCATTTGGCCTGTTTGAATTGACGAGAAAGTGTTTCGGTCTGCGTAATGCAGCCCAAACATTCCAAAGATTCATGGATGAGATATTTAGAGACCTAGACTACTGCTTTGTTATGATTGATGATTTGTTAATAGCTTCTTCCATTCCAGAACATATTACTCATTTGCGAGAGATTTTTCACCGACCAGACCAAAACGCAAGCAAGTGCACACTTCACCATACCATCCGCAAGGAAATGGCTATGTGGAGAGATGGCACAGAACATTAAAAGCAAGTCTTATGGCACACATGGATTCTGGTAATTGGGTGAAGCTATTGCCAACAGTTCTTATCGGTTTAAGGGCAACTCTGCGTGATGATATGAGTTACAGTGTAGCAGAAGCCGTTTATGGACAGACTATACGCTTTGATTACTCCACACCCTCCGAACATCCACAAGTGGAGTACCTTCTAGTAGAAATTACCTGTAATAATTCCCCTTTCCTTTACACAGTGATCTACCATCTTCCCCTTGTTCCGTTTGATCCGTCCTTGGAATCAACCCTACTCAACTTTGTTCCCCTCTATCCTAGAATAATCATCGCCAGTGACCTCAATACCAATTTCCTTTCTAATTCCAAAGACAAAACCTATCTAGAAAACCTATTTTTTTCCCTCCATCTCTTTATTGTTCCTTTTTATCCTACTCACCACACCCACAAGGCCGACACTTGGTTAGATTTCTTCATTATAGACTCCGAACTAAATCTCCTCTCCTCTTCTCAACTGCCAGTATCCTTATCGTCTCACGACATGGTCCTAATAACATATAATATCCAAACCCCTCTGATTCATCCGAGAACCTTCACTTTCCGTCAGATAGACACTCTCACCCGTGAAAAAATACTACCTGACCTTGAAACCTTAGATTTGAACGAAATATATTCCTGCTCCTCCATCGACTCCATGGTTGAGACCCAATTGACTTCCAATCTCCTTAATATCCTTAACACCCATGTTCCCATAAAAACCTCAAACTTTCGCCGCCGGCCTGCACCTTGGATGTGTCAAGAAATCAAGGATCTGCAGAAGAGGCATGATGCTTCCCGTAGACGCTTTAGACGTACCAGGCTTACAGATGACTATCAAGCGTTTAGGGTGCTCCGCAATTTGACACAAACAAGAATTCGGCGAGCTAAAGCTTCCTACTTCCATGAAGCCCTGTCATCTGCCCCAGATCCCAAATCTAAATGGCTAATCCTTCGCATACTTTCCCTTTGTGAACCTTCCAGATCCCCTTCCTCACTGGTCTTTTCCGTTTCACCTGACGTTTTAAATTCACATTTTATTTCTGCCTCCTCTACCTCTTCTCTTCCCTCCTCTTCCAACTTTGCTCCTGAGTCATCGTTTAATGATGATGACTTTTATTTCTCCTACATTTCCCCGACTGACTTACTAACCGCATTAATGAAATCCCATACCAATTCCATAGGACCAGATGGCATTCCTGTCAAATTGATAAAATTATGTCTCCCCGAAATTCTCCCAGTTCTCCTTTTCATTTACAATTTCTCCCTACAGAACTCAATATTCCCTTCCTCTTGGAAAAAATTCATTGTACTCCCTTTAAATAAAAAGCCTAATCCATCCTCTCCCGAAGACTTTCGCCCAATCTCAATTCTTTCCAATCTCTCAAAACCCCTAGAAAGATTGGTGCAATCCCAAGTTTCCAGTTTCCTCGAAAAGTCTAACGAACTTGATCCTCTCCAATCTGGTTTCCGTCCCGGCTACTCCACACAATCCGCCTTAATCAAAATTACCAATGATGTTCAGACTGCAATAGATAATAAACAACTAACTGTCCTTATACTTCTTGACTTCTCTAAAGCCTTCAATTCCATTAACCATCCCATCCTTTTCAACAAACTAAAATCACTCTCCTTCTCCAATAGCTCCATCTCTTGGTTCCAATCTTTTCTCTCACAACGCACCCAAGCAGTCTCCATTCCTAATCAACCATTGTCTGCCTACCTGCCTTTATCCTCTGGAGTTGCTCAAGGATCTAGCATATCTCCTCTCCTTTTTAGTTACTATATTAACGACCTCCATGACTCAATTCTCCATTGTTGCCACCACTTTTATGCAGACGATTCGCAAATATACCTATCCTTTTCTCCCCCTGAGCTATTGGTAGCATTTACTAAGAACCAAGCAGACCTAGATCGAATCTGTGCCTGGGCAAACTTAAACGGATTAAGGTTAAATGTTTCAAAAACTCAGGCCATTGTCATTGGTTCCAAGCCCCTCCTTAGATCCTATACCGACTTTCCCGTACTAAACCTTGGTGACCAGCCAATCTCCTTCTACTCCTCTGTAAAAAATTTAGGACTATTTATTGATCAAACCCTCTCCTAGAGTCACCATATTTCACACATCCCCCGGCGGACAGTTTCTACCCTCAAACTCTTCCATCGCTTCCGCCATCTCCTACCTCAACATACGCGTAGACTCCTCGTTTCCTCTCTCATCTTCCCCCACTTTAACTACTGCTGTGTGGTGTATGATGGACTCTCGGTGGAGCTCCGCGACAGACTGAAAAGATTAATGAACATTTGCGTGAGATTTGTAATTGGTGCCCCGAGATACTCCCATGTCTCTTACCACTAAGCTGAGTTTGAGTGGCTCTTCCCCTCCATTCGAAGACAATATTTCCTAGGTACATTCCTCTATCATATCATCAACAATCATCGTCCTTCCTACGCCTACAACCTTCTCCAATTCAAGTCCTCAGTCCACCCCCTTTCCACAAGATCTCGACCTTCCGACCTTTACATTCCTTCTCACAGATCTGCCTCGTTCCAAAACTGCTTTATTGCTCGTTCTGTTAGTTTCTGGAATTCCCTTCCTATCAAAATTCGACATTCTTCATCCTTATCTACATTCAAAACCCTCCTATTCCAATTCCTTTCCCAAAAACAGTCAGACACCAGCTAACCTTTTATGTAAAATTACATATTATCTACAAGAACATATTCACATATAGCTCATAACCTAAATACTTATTATAGATTCGACTTTGTTTTTTTTTTTTTTTTGTTTTTTTTTAACAGAAACAGAATTTACATTTACTTTTTCTATATTTTTTATTTTTACTAAAAGGGTTTATTTATATTTTAATATTGTACATAGTTTTATGTATCTTAGTATGGTTTCAAGAGTTTTTTATATAGATTTTTTTTTTTTGTATATAGTATGTATAACTAATATATATTTTTTTCTTTTTTTTAATGATCTATCTTTATCTTAACTTTTCATGTTTGTTTTTATCTGGCCAAGATATAAAATTTTAATTTCTGTACTTTTTTGTTATTCTGAAGGGACTTCGTCCCAGAATAAAATTATTTTTCTATTCTATTCTATACGCCTTCGAGGAGATGTCCTCTCGCCCACACCTGGCAACTCTAGTTTAAAAGAGACAGTGCAAGAGCTGAAGCAGTTTATAGATGACCTGCGTCCTCCAGCGTTCAGGGCTAGTGAAAAAAAATTATTTGTCCATAAGTGTTTAGAGACGTGACCACATGTATTTTTAAGGGACGGTATGATAAAAAAAACCATTGTCTCCTCCATACTCAGGACCTTATCCCGTAATGAAGCGTACTGAAAAATTGTATACTCTGAAGTTGCCTGATAGAGAAGTCACAGTTTCATTGGACCGGATAAAGCCATTTCTATTGGCTAACCCAGAGGAAGTATAGACCCGCTAGAGAGAGAAGCTTCAAGAGCTAAACGACTGTGAAAGGAAATGTCCAATTCGTTTACAAAGTTATTTGGAGGGAGTGATGTAGCAGCACTACTACCTCCGTTCTAATTAATAACTGCGTCAGTGATAATATATCACCATGTGATATAAATAGGTAATAAATTAGGAAGTTACAATAGATTATGAGTTAGGTGTACGGAATGTTTGTACCACTTATAACAAAACAATGTTAATATTATGTTATAGAATATTCCTTTTGTAAGGCTGAGCTCTAAAACATGTAAGTGTAATCAATAATTCATGTAAAGTTATATTGATATTGTTAAAATAAATATGTTTATCTAGTTTATTTGCGTCACCTATTAAGTTATGATAATAAAGAGGTAATATAGTAATGTTGATTAATAATTTAACCTTCAAGAATCAAGCGAAGTTCTCCATGACTATCGAAAAAAACCAAACCATCATTGATTTGCTCAATCGAGCTTTTTGGCTCTCGGTGAAGTTGGGTTCATCCAGTTCATGGATTGACGCTTCGTTTCAGGATCATAAGTAAAAATCAAGACTTGTCAACAAGTTAATGCTTTAATAAAGAAAAAAGATTTGAGTCCGTTGAAGCTGTGAAAGAAAAAGCGGCATGCGTTCTCAGGGACATGACACAGGAAGACTTCCAGCACTATTTCAGACAATGTAAAATTCGGATGACGCGTTGTAGGGACCCAAAAAAGTAAATATGTATGAAACAACAATTAAATGTTTTACTACATTGATCTCGTTATTTAATAGCCGTACCTCGTATAATTGACTTGTTTATAAACTCTGTTGTCATTAGCGAATCCAGAATTTTCTTTTGGGAGGGCTTCAGCCGGAAAGATTTTTTTTCCATATATATATATATATATATATATATATATATATATATATATATATATATATATATATATATATCGATAATAATTCTAAAAAAATAGAAAGAAATTAACTACCTATATGAAATGGTGTTTAAGTGGTTCTTGGTCCTATTAAATGTATTTACACGAACAATAATACTTTAACAGATAGTTTTTAATATTTTTTCTATAAAAGATGGTTATAATTTACCATTTCGGGGGGCTTCAGCCCGAAAGTCCCCCCCCCTTCCTATAGATTCGCCTGCGAACTAAGTTTATAATTGTAATTCGTTTTGAAAATGGCGAAACGAAGGTCTACATGTCTGTACTATTTATATCTACCTACATATATATATATATATATATATATATATATATATATATATATATAAGATCTTTTATAGACGTGATTTATTCAATTAAAGTAAAAGAATTTAATTACACGTTATTACAACACAAGTTAATTATAACACTAATCCAATATAACAATACAAGAAGGTATTTTCTAATAAATAATCATTAACATCTGATTTAAAGATAAGTAACAGTTGAAGTGTTTAAAGGTTGCTCAAGTAACCTTATATATATATATATATATATATATATATATATATATATATATATATATATATATATATATATATATATATATAAAGTTAAGGTACGGAGCGGGACAGTATTATGTTAATACTAAAAGCATTGATGTAAACAATCTCAGAATGTATATATAGAGGATTATAAGGAACAATAAAGCATTCTTAATTCCGACTTCATGCGTTTCATTTCGTGAACCTCTTCCTTTTTTTTAATTGTTTAAAGTCCGTTACACTTAACTGGTGCCGAAACCCGGGACATTGAGAGTGCGGAGGTACGTTTTTTTTCAATCAGAGAAAAACTGTTACGAGGATATCTGAATTCGACCTGAGGCAGCCGGCTCCTATGAACGTTCCAGAGATCCCTCCATTACCGCAGGGAACCTTAGCCGCGGGGCATGCAAATGCGATAGAGTGGATGAAGATCAAGGTAGCCACTTCACAGGACCTGAGGAAGGTTTTATCCGATCTCGAGCGCTTCACTGGAGAAATAGGTGAGCTAAATCATTTTTAAAAGGTGGAGATCGACTCGTGACAAGAATAAATGCGAAGATCGAAGAGAACCTCGTCAACGCTGGAGATGCGGAGGCCCTTAAGGCAGCTCTTGTGTGCAGGGTAAAAAGGAGTATCCTGAACCACATCCAGGCGGATGAAGAGACGCCGTGGGAAACGGTCAAAGAAAGACTGAAGAAAGCATACGGAGGCGGCAGATGGACTACCGAGGAAGACATCTTCCAGATGTTCCGCGAGATGAAGTCTTCACGGCAGTCAAACAGACAATAAGCTGCAACACTCGTAGCTCATTATAACCGTATCACGGAGAAGATGCGGGAAACAGCAGGCGCTCCGGAGGTCGAAGCCAAGATGGCCTTCTTGTCCACTATACTGAAGGTACAACTGGTGAAAGAAACCGAGAAGAAGGAAGGCTTACCCCGGGAACGCTCGTTTATTGAATGTGCCCAAGAAATGGTAGACTCCAGCGCCCAAGTTGAGGAAACCCGGTTAGAGGTGGAGGAACCAGCATGGAACAGAGTGGTCTATAAGAGGCCTAGGAGTACACCAACGGCCTGGAGAAGGAGAGAGTCCACATACAACGGGAGAGAGAAGACCACGGAAGCGGAACGAAGATATAACATTCCAGCGGCTGATGAACGAGTTCCTAAGGGGAATTGACGAAGGGATGTGCCAAATTTACATGGACGACCTGTTGGTATTTAGTAAAAGCGAGGCAGAGCATGTGGAGCATCTATGGAGGGTATTTTAGAGAGTGAGACAATTTGGACTGAAATTGTCGAACGAGAAATGTTTGTTAGGGCAAGACCACATAATTTTTTTAGGGCACACGATCTCGAGTGAGGGAGTCAAACCTGACGCGCGGAAAGTGGAGGCGTTAAGAAAGATGGCAATACCTCGGGATGTAAAAGGGATCTGCAGATTGTTGTGAACACTTAATTATTATAGAAGGTTTCTGCCCGAAATGGCGGAATACCTCGTTCTCCTCAACAATTTATTAAAGAAAGGCAGCAAGGTGATAGTAACCCCCATAATGGAGGACAACATTCGGAAATGTATGGTGCGGCTGCAAGAGGAACCAGTATCAGCATTTCCGGATTTCACGAAAGTATTTACGATCACAACTGACGCCAGCGAATACGCGTTGGGGGTTGTGTTATCCCAGGACGGAAATGGGGGGATCGCCTCGTAGCATATGCCAGCAGGCGACTTACGGATGCGTAGTCTAGATACAGTGCGCTGAAAAGGGAGCTGTTAGCGATCGTATGGGCTATTGACCATTTTAGACCGTATATTTTTGGGAGGAAATTCCGCGTGCATACCGACCATTGACATATACAATGGGTAGGCAAGCTAAAGGAGTCCACGGCTAGATTCACACGCTGGATGGAGGTTCTTAACCAGTACAACATGGTCATCGTGTACAAACCTGGAAAAGAGAATGTGGTGGCGGATTGGCTATCAATAGCGCTAACTATGAATGCCATAGAGGAGTACACAGGAGAAACATCGAGAGGCGTGAGACAATTCCTGAGAGACTGGACGCCAGAGGGAGAGGGGGTACAAGCGTTAGAAGAAGATGTGGATGGAGTTGATACCCAACGAGAAGAGAGTCCAGCGGAAGAGAGGTCAGTGGACGGGAGGAAATCATCAACAATAAGAACCGCCAGATCATCTGGAAGACCAGGACGTCGGGCCTAATGAAGGTGCAATATAGCAAGTATGGAAACCGCCGAATAACGACCATTTGGTCACAACCAGGAGCCAGCTAGACCAGATCTGCAGAGCTCTGAAAGACGCGTCCAAACCAGGGGAAACTCACCACTTATATGTAGGGAATGAGACAATTTGAGAGAAGATCAAGAGGCTATGGCGGGATGAACGATTAGGGATAGATAGGACGTTCATTCGTTGCAAATTAATGGTAGACACGGTGCGGGACGTAGAACAGCAGAAGGACGTGACACTGGCTTAGCACCAAGGTAAAACGCCGCGGAGTGCAGGAAACGTTGCAGGCGTTGCGTCGCAGATATTTTTGGTGAGGGATGAGAAAGAGGATGGAAGAAATAGGAGCGTGCGAGGTGTGCTTAAGCACAAAGTACTACAGGCATCCCCCAAGAACAGTACAAGTAGATACACCCACAGTTGATGCACCGCTTAGTGATTTACAGGTGGACACGTTCACCTGGAGAAGAGATAAGTGGGTCACGTTGATAGATTTGTTCATTAAGGTAGCAATGGCGTACCTGGTGCAGGATCGATCAGCGGAAACAGTGTTAGGAGCCCTTCAAACGTCGTTCAGTTTTATGGAGTGCCCGACCGGATAGCGTCCAACGGAGGCATAGAATTCGATAATAATAAGATCAGACTCGAAATGAAGAACTTGGGCGTAAAGTGGCATCTCAACACGCCAGGGCACCCCAAAAGCAGGGGAGGTATAGAGAGGTTGCACAGTACGATCAGCGACCATTTAAGAGTGTATCAGGTAGAAAAAGGGCTGGAGCTAGATATAGCAATGCGGAAGGCGATTGAAGCATACAATCACTCTATACACACCACAACGGGGTTCTCACCATTTGAAGGGGCACAGCTGCGGACGAGGAAATGACGAGGAAAATAATCAGTAATAGAATAGAATTGGGCAATCTCTGGGATAGAGTTCAGGAGAAAATAGAAAAGGAAAAGCGCAAAAGAGTGGCGAGAGAAAATCTAAAAGTAAAGGAGGTAACTGGGGGATTGAAAATCGGGCCCATAGTGTATCGCAGGTTAGACTCGAATAGGGGGAAGGAATTACGGAGATATGAGGGTCTATTCAGGGTGATAATCATTAGGGAGCATAATGTTGTGACTATTGAGAGTGTCAAAGAACCAAAAAAAAGAAGGACGGTTCACATAGAACAGTTAAAATTCCCAATTTCAGAGCCATAGCAACCGTAGAATTGGAGTGCCCTCGTCTCCGGAAAGAATTTTTTTTGTATGTTATTTATGGAGGTTATCTTTTTATTTTTTTTTTTTTGTATATAGTGTTCATACATAACGTTGTGTATGTATCTAAAGAAAAGTGCAGTGCAATATATATTTCGTAATATATTGTGATAAAATTAATTTGTGATAAAAATGTAAAGAGGAAAGTGTATTTCATTTATATATATATATATATATATATATATATATATATATAAATATATATATATATATATGGAATATTTTTGTTTGTGTTTCATTGGATTAGATTGTAAGTACTGAACACTCCGCACCTTTGTTACAGTGTGGGCAAGAATATCATGTCGTTTTTATACATATACGTTGTTTTTTTTTTATTAGTGAGTTTACGAAGAGTATCCGTAAACTGGAAGGGGGGAGTTAAGGTACGGAGCGGGATAGTATTAGCGTTAATACTAAAAGCATTGATGTAAACAATCTCAGAATGTATATATAGAGAATTATGAGGAACAATAAAGCAGTCTTGATTCCGACTTCATGCGTTTCATTTCGTGAACCTCTTACTTTTTTTTAATTGTTTAAAGCCCGTTACACTTAACTTATATATATATATATATATATATATATATATATATATATATACATACAGGGTGTTTCAGGGTTAAGTGGCCAAACTGCTAAAATGAACTAAATACCTGAAAAAAAAAATTTTCTCTGAAGGTACGTCCACTAACGATTTGTTTAGGAGATATTCACACCTAAAGATTTTCGTTGTTATGAATAACTTATGTTATATGAAATAAATAAAACTTATTTATTTTTTCTCACTACATTATTAATTAAATGTAAACATTAACATTCCAATTAAATGTTGTTCAAAGTAATTTCCTTAAGCATTAAGACAGACTCGGCATCTTTCTTCAATAATATGTGTTATTGTTTCACAAGAATCAAATACCCTTCTTCGTAAGGAATTAAGATCATTGACCGGACTTGCTCAATCATATCTTATATCCCAATCAATGGATTGGCCATGCAGGACCAGTGGCTTGGTGTGCACACTCTCCAGACTTGACACCACTGTTTTTTTTGGTTTGGGGTGACATTAAACAAAAAGTCTATGCATACATTTTATGCTACGAGTTTAAATCCCGTTCAGGCATTAAATAACAAATATATATATATATATATATATATATATATATATATATATATATATATATATAAATAACTTTTTTAATTTTATTTATTGAGTATTACAACAATCAGTATCTTGGACATTGGTTATAGTGAGGTAGAATGAAATTCACACTATATGTACAAAAAAATAAATAAAAGCAAAATAATAATCAAAAGTATATACAATAGATAATAAAATAAAATAACCTAAAAAATAAGAAAATTAAAACTAAGCAATAAAAGCACATGCATACATACATACAATCAGGCGAGGGAACTACAGGAGAACCCTACGCTACTCTCTCAACCGCATCACTGGTACTAAAGCCAGCGGAGATTGATCGAGAGCACTTAAGCCACATACACTCATGTCTTGAGTGGAGAATCTGGCCATTGCCAGAACTCCAATATATACAATCTATAAAAGGTCGCGAGGCCACTGTCGTTTCAACCTTCTTGGAGGATTATAGGGATTCTGGATGAGGAGTGAATATATTGGAGAGGTGTCTGGCGAATTCCTCAGTTTTGACTTCATCAGATTTTTTTGATGGTTTTCCAGAGAGAATTGTCGTGAATAGAGAGAGAAGTAAGGTATGTATCAAAGGATTGGGATCTGAAGAATGAAAATTTTTGCTACAATAGTTTACAATAATAATTGTAGCAGCGGCGATCGATGGGGTGTTTGGTACGTTGCCATAATGATCTCGTACGGCGTTTGCTGTGGATTAGGTCTATGAGGTGTTGGGGTAAACTATTTTTCTTAGGGGTTCTTGAGGAATTATTTGGAGAGAAGGCTGTCCATACTTCTTGTTGAATACTGGTGGTGAAGGAATGTACGGCATTGTCAAGGTCTTCTGGGGTTTTCAAGGTTAATCTGAGGTCAATTTTTTCGGAAATGATTTGATGAAAGAGTTTCCAGTTAACTGGGCCTCTGATGAAGGACGGTGGAGAGGATTTAGGAATAGGAGCTAGAGATAATTGGAGTACTAATGGACTATGATCTGAGGAAAGTTCGTCTAGTCGGGTAAGGGAATAATTGAGGGAACCTAAACCACTGTGGATAAAAAAATCGAGGATATCAGGATTGCGGTTAGGATCAGTTGGCCAGTAGGTAGGCGAGTTGGGAGGAAGAAGGTTGAAATTTTGGTAATTGAGTGCAGACAGCAAGGATCTACCACGAGAATTCGTGGTTCTTGAACCCCATTCTTGATGCTTGGCGTTTAGGTCTGCACCCAGGATGAAGTGATGTCCTAAGGAGTTAAGGAAAGAACTGAACTGGTCATTGGATATGGATCTGTTAGGAGGACAATATGCTGATGCTAGGGTGACTGGAAATGAGAAGGTTTTGATTACAATGGCAGTGAATTGCAGGAAATCTTGAGTAGGTAATGGGAGTATGTGATGGGACATGGATTGGTGTACAATGACAGCAGTGCCGGCATGTGCTCTACCGTCAGGATGGTCAGTACGATATGTCAAGTATTGCGGTATTTTGAAGAGCTGTTTAGTGGTTAGTTGAGTTTCAGTAATTAGTCCCACATCAATGTTCTTGTCAAGTAGTAAAGTAGATAGTTCGTCTGTATGAATTCTAACACCATTCGCATTCCAAAGGAGAATGGAAATGGGTTTTGGTATGTAAGTCATTTAAGGATTTTTTAAAGGAGGGATGAGGTGAGATACGAGATTTGTGAGGAGTGATATGAGTGGAGTAACAAGGGATTTGAAATCGGTGAGGAAAGATGCTAACAAACTTGTGAGATCTGTTGCATTTGAAGGAGGAGGAATATGATGAATTTGTTGTTGATGGTTAGGTATATTAGGATGAAGAGGATTTTGAGGTTGGGGTTGAGGTTGTTGTTGTGGCAGGGCTTGACATTTATCGGTTAAAGTCTTACCTCTAAGTAGTTGGGAGAATGATACATCATTGTTTACAATTCTGGAAGGCTCTCTCTCTCTTCTTGTTCTTAGTGCTTCATCTTGAATCCGGTTTTTCTGGTGTCTGGTTTTGAGATTCTTGTAAATTTGGCAGCCTTTGTAGTTGGCCGGGTGTCCCTCCAAGCATAGGGCACATACTGCTGGATCTTGTATAGGTTTGGTGCACTCTACAGATTTGTGCTGTTCACCGCACTTCACGCAACGCGGCAGATGGTGGCAATATGTCTTCGTGTGGCCATAGGTCTGACAATTATGGCACTGCACGATGTCTCTCTTGGGATATGGCTTCTCAACTTTCACCATTGTGTAGTATATTCTTGTGATATCATATATTTTTTCGATACCTGGTGATGGCTCCAAGTCCACGAAAAACAATGGTAGTGGGATCCTATTTCGTAATCCTGGCTGCTCCCTGTCCTCCTTCAAAACGTTTGTTACCTGGCGTACATTGAAACCAAGCGTCGTTAGTTCTTCTTTAATAACTTCAGTGGGGGTTGAGGAGTGTAAATTTCTTATCACTACTCGTAACGCTCTTTCCTGCCTCAGCTGGTAAGTGTGAAAATTCGCATTTGTTTCTGATAAGTACTTCACTATTTTTCGGTAGGCTTCTGCAGAATCAGGTGTTATTTTGGTGTCATTGGTCCTGTTAAGGCATGAATAACTGCCAGAGCAGATTTTATTTAGTTGGGTGCAGAACATCTGGAAATTTTTTATATTTTTCACAAATATCGGAGGAGGCTTTGGTTCTCTGGGTATTGCTGCAGACTCCATTACTTCTCTGTCATTTTGAAGCACTTGGTAGGGGTTTGGAGTAAAGAAAGGTGATTCTTCAATCGTTTCTTCTGTAGACGTACCTGGTTGGGGCTGAGGTTCTGGTTCTGAAGTGTTCATTTTGGTCACTGGAGGTATTTCTCGTAGGCAGCGACGAGTCCTTTGTTTGGCTGGTGAGTAACTCCGTCTGACCGAGACCTCTTGGGCACCTTACTGGCCATGACTTGCTGATCATACCGCATATCATAAGAGAAAAAGAAAAAGAAAAAAAAAATATGTCAACAGTAAATATCAACTGCTCTGATGTACACTTTAACCGTATTACGTTAATAATCAGAGAGATTCCGCTGAAAAATAGGCAAACACTCAGAGAGGAGTTGAGAACACAACATTTGCATCAGCTGGTCCTCTGCCTTCTGTCGTATAAATAAATAATTAAATGCAGTTTCTACTCGGTTGCTTAGACCACTATACGGCTCAAGAAGCTATACCGCGGTGGCAGGTGGACCCCGGAAGAGGATGTTTTCTATTTGTTTAAAGAGCGCAGAGCCCAGGGCCAATCGGAAGGCGAGTTCGCTGAAAAGCTATTGGTGTTATACAATAGACTGACAGAGAAGATGGTGGAAACATGCGGCTAGGCGGAAGGAGCCCAGAAGATGGAGTTTCTAAGGGGTGTGCTAAAGGTGCAACTAAACCATTATTTGGACCGTCCGGGATCGCTGCCCAGAGACCGCGATTTTATCGAATGCGCCCACGACCTGGTCGATGCAAGGGAGTGGAACGAAACTCGCTTCGAAAAACCGGAAGCGGAGTGGACGGAAGTAAGATCACCGAGGAGGCGGCAACGCAATCTTACCAGGAGGAATAACACTAACGGAGGCTTCGAAAAGCGGCCAAGCAAAGGCTTTGAGGACGAGAGACGGAAACCTGGGCGCCGTTGCTACGAGTGCAATCGAACGGGTCACGTAGCGGCCCAATGTAAGCTCACGAGATGCTATGAGTGCGGCAGACAGGTGCATGTTGCGAGATAATGTCCAAGACGTAACCCCCGACCGAACAGAAGGGAACCACAGCACGAGCCGATGGAGATCAAAAACCAGGACTGGAGCGGTAGACGGACTGGTAGGAGAGGCGGAAGACGCTACACCAGCGGAGAATCTTCGGAAGACGAAAGCATCCGGTCTGGGCGCAGTGGTCCGACTACGAGAAGGCAAGAGGTGAGTGCGGGGAATCCCTGGAGGGGAGAACCGTCAGGAACGGAGATAGCGGTAGGACGCGACCGCTCGGAACCGGGTTTAATTATTAACAACAGCGCGAATACAGGACAAGGTTGCCCGTGGCAGGGCTGAGAGAGTCCGGCATCAAATTTCTCATTGACATGGGAAGCACGAACTCCTTAATCAGCAGAGGGGCGGCGGAAAAACTGGGAATCTGGGAGAAACGGGAACGGTGCGATTGTGCGGTGCCAGACGCTGGGGGAGACACTCTTTGACCCCAAGGAACTCACGGGACGCGACTCGTGGATCACGATACATATAATTTCGCAGTTGATGCCGGGTCATGATCTAATAATCGGGTGTGACGTTTTAAACCGCGCTGGGTTTAAAATTAAGAATAGGAACGAGACTTGGCGGTATATAACAGGGAAACGACACTACGAAGTAAAGATGATAGGAAGTAGCGGACTCATGGAAGTCGGGGCCGTGGATTTCATCAAAAACTCGCTAGCGAACTTAGTCGTGCAAAACAAGGAGTTATTCTACCGCGAAAACAAATACCTACCAACCACTGGGCGAACGGTGCATAGAATAAATCTGAAGTCGGAAACCCCAGTTTACGTTAAAATTGGGAGATTAAGATAATCGGAGAACAATTGGGAGAACTTCTTAAGCAGGGCATTATCAGACAGAGTAATTCCCCGTTTAATAGCCCCCTGTGGGTGGTAGAAAAGAAGCAGTGCGGGCAGGGCGGCAACGCGAAACAGTATCGAAGGGTAGTTGACTATAGGAAATTGAACGAGGCGACTAAGGACGAGCGGTATCCCCTTCCTCGGGTCGAGGATATTCTTGATCGACTGTCAGGGGCGACTATTTTTAGTACGCTGGACTTACAGAGTGGGTATCACCAGGTCCGGATGGCCGAGGAGGATATTGGTAAGACGGCCTTTTTGTGGGAAAGGGGACACTTCGAATTCGTTCGAGCTAAAAAGGGCCCCACTGACTTTCCAACGCCTTATGGACGAACTACAGCGAGGACTGGGTGAATCCTACTCACAGGTCTATATGGACGACCTCATCGTTTTTAGAGAAACTGAGGATGACCACGTGCAACACCTCAAACGCGTTTTTTACAGGGTGCGCGAATTCAGTCTCAAGTTATCTCGAGAGAAGTCCCAATTCGGGTTACGGGAAATCAGGTTTCTAGGACACGTGGTCTCACGGAACGGGGTACAGCCAGACCCGGAGCGGGTAAAGGCCATTCAGGAAGCATCATTACCTAAGAACGCCCGTGGGGTCAGGCGGTTTTTGGGTATGATAAATTATTATCGGAATTTTATACCCGGAACAGCGGAACTCACTCACCCATTGACCGAAACATTTAAAAAAGGGAAACGATTTCAATTAGGTCCAGACCAGCTAGCGTGCATCAAGAGATGCCGGGAGATTTTGACCACTCGGCCACTACTAGCTTTCCCCGACTTCGCTAAAATGTTCAAAATCACCACAGTCGCCAGCGAGGTAGCTATCGGGGCCATGCTCTCTCAGAATTTCGAAGGTGGCGAGAAACTCATAGCACACCCGGGCCTTGAAGTTGGGTCGGGCCGGGAAGTTGAATGAAGCCGAACAACGTTATAGTGCAATCGAGCGCGAACTTTTGGCGGTAGTATGGGCCGTGGAATACTTCCGACCATACGTGTACGGGAGACGGTTTGGGTTACTGACCGATCATAAGCCTTTATTACACCTCGAAACTCTTAAAGAATCTTCTGCACGGGTATCACGGCGGAATGACTTCCGGCTAGCGTCTAGCGGCTTATGACTTCCACGTAATACATGAAAAGGGCGTCGACAACGCGGTTGCTGATTGGCTATCACGAGACCTAGTAGTAAACGCGATCGAGGATGAGGAGGTCACGACGGAGCCATTCGCACTACGATATCTACGCGAGTGGGCGGAAGGCGGACCAGAGATTCCTTTAGTACAGAGCGAGGCCGAGGAAATTGCGACACCGACGGACAGACCTGCGGAACTGCCCGAAGTAGGTGAAATCATTAACGATAAAAGACTACAGATCATTATAAATCCAAGGAGGACTCCGGAATAGAAACCAGGGCGAGCACGGACGACGGTTTGTCAACTATATTAGTCCGCACCCCCCCCCATCGATAGATGAAAGCCCGATAGAACGTATATTCGTGGAATTCAGTACGGGCTGAGGCGCTTGTAATAGGTAATCAAAGTTAAGCAACGTCGAGCGTGGTCAGTACTTGGATGGGGGGAGGCTGATTTGGATGAATGTCCACCACGGTAAGACACGCTGCCCGAGATTCCTCTCCCCCCCCCTCGGGTATGTGAGACCTGTCAATCTACTGGAGGCAACTCACGCCGCAGGGAGGTGATTGAGCCTGTGGTAGACATAGCTCCTGGTCCTCCGGGTTGGGGGATGGGTTAAGGGGTAATAACCCTATCCCGTCAAAAACACCATATTAAGAAACCTAAAATCAGCTTCGGAAAATCTGACTGTCTCAATATGGTTACACTCCAGCTTTGTATAACGGACTCCATACCGGATCATGGAATGTTCGGAGCTTATACAGACCAGGAGCCGCCCAAACGATAGTTAATGAAGTAAAAAGGTACAACATACCGTTAACAGCCATTCAAGAGGTAAGGTGACAAGATGGTGGTGAAACCACTATAGACGGCTATACACTGTTCTACACCGGGAGAAACGACAAAAATGGGACAGCTGGCACTGGATTTGTAGTTAATCCGGCCGCAAGGAAGTCAGTAATAAACTTCACCCCAGTTAATGATAGGGTAAGTGTGCTGCGCGTAAGAGGTCTTTGGTTTAATATCACGATTATTATCACGGTGTATGCACCAACCGAAGAAAAAGAGGATGAGGTGAAGGACGATTTCTATGATCAGTTAGAAAAAGTTGTGGACCAGGCTCCAAAACATGACATAAAATTAGTCATGGGAGACTTCAATGCCAAGATAGGTCGAGAAACCCAATTTAAGCCCATCATCAGAGGCCATAGTTTCCATGAAACTAGCAATGGCAATGGAGTTAGATACATTAGTCTGGCAGTAGCTAATGGTCTTGTAGTAAGCAGTACGATGTTCCTGCAGAAGGACATACAGAAGGACATACCTGGGTATGTCCTAAAGGAGCAAAAACCCAAATCGACCATGTGCTGATAGGCAAGAGGCATCAAAGCTCCAAACAAGACATAAGGAGTTATCGTGGAGCAGACTGTGATTCGGACCATGATCTGATTAGAATTAAACTCTGTCAGAGGCTGAAGCGAATCCACCGAATTGGGAACCAAGTGGAAAGACAGAGGTACGAAGTCCTACGAATTGAGCTGTAAAATAAATTCGAACCCTTGAACTCGGAAGGTCTCACGGTTGACCAACACTGGGAGGCACTAGAGTTAGGGCTAAAACAAACAGCTAATTAAGTAATAGGGATTCAGGAAAAAAGAAATGGTTCACAGAACCATGCGAAAAGGCAGTGGAGGAAAGAAGAAAAGTCCCCTGCTTACAAACTGATCAAGCTATGCTGGACAAATACACAGCCACCAAGAAAAAGACAAACAAAATAATAAGAACAGCCAAAAGAAAATCCCTCAAAGAAAGATTACAAACTATTGAGGAAAACTGGCAGGCTGGAAATATATGCGAATTCTTCGCAGATACCAGGAAAGGAAGGGTAGGATATAAAGCGAGAAATACACAAATGCGAGGGAAAGATGGTAAATTGACGGCATTAAAAGAAAAGATCCTAAGCATCTGGAAGGACCACTTCCAGCAGCTGCTTAATCAAGGAAGAAGACATGGGCAGACGAAGAAGATGTGGACCAAACTGAGGACACCGAACCACTTGAGATTGAAAAACCAGATATTCTGGATATGGAAATAGCTATCGGCAGGCTTAAAAGAAGAAAGGTTCCAGGTATAGATCTGCCATCAGAATTGTTCAAGGATGGGGAAGAAGAACTCAAAGCCAAGCTGTTAGATTTAATCCAGAAGATATGGGAGAAGGAACAGACACCAGAAGCATGGAACACAGGTTTGATCTGTCCTATCCTTACGATGGGCTCCATGTATGAATGTGGCAATTACAGAGACATAGCACTTCTTCCGGTCGCCTATAAAATAATGACTAATATTCTACTAAATCTGATATATCCGTTTTATGAAAACATGATAGGCGACCATCAAACAGGATTCAGGAGAGAGAGAAGTACGCTAGATCAGATATTCATCCTGAAACAAGTACTTGAAAAACGATGGGAGGTAGATCAGGACGTACACGAATTATTTGTCGACTTCAAATCAGCCTATGACTCCGTTGATAGAAACTGTCTCTGGAAGATCATGACTAAGCTGGGTGTTCCCGGGAAGTTAGTGAGGTTGACGAAGGCTTGTACAAATGATCCTAAATGCAGAGTACTAATACAAGGAGACGTATCTGAAGCCTTTGAAGTTCGAACGGATTTGAGGCAGGGAGATGGACTCTCGGGGACGCTGTTCAACTTAGCACTAGAGAAAGTAATAAGAATAACATCACGCGTCATTCCCGAAAGTAGACAGATTCAAATACCTCGGTTCCACAATAACCTCAATAAATGATCACCTAACAGAGATAGATCAGCGAATAACAAGTGCGAACAGATCTTTCTTCTCTCTTTCATAGGTACTGAAATCCAGAAAAATACCCAGAAATCTCAAAATAAGGGTGTACAACGCCGTGATTAAGCCAGTTCTGCTGTATGGTTGTGAAACCTGGGCTCTAACCGGCACATTAGAAGCCAGAATTGAGAGATTCGAAAGAAAAGTTCTACGTAGGATAACAGGACCTATTCGGGACCAGAACCTTGACACATCGAGGAGAAGGAACAATAAAGAACTGCCTCTACAAGACAATGAATACCAGAGTAGTAGGCAAGAGACCACTTGGGAGGCCAAAAACCAGATGGATAGATAGGATAAACAAAGATACGGCTGAGCTTCATGCCGCAAACTGGAAAGCAGTAGCCCAAGATAGGCAGAGGTGGAGAAGGTTGGTTCAGGCGGCCAAAGATCTACAAGGTCTGTAGAGCCAACCGAAAAAAAAAAAATGTATATATATATATATATATATATATATATATATATATATATATATATATATATATATATATATATATATTTAAAACAGAGTTTAAAAACCCTAGATTAGCATTTGTCTTCTTGCAGATTTCACCAAACAAATGGGCAGTATGCGGCACTTATTGGCACGGTTCAACAGCATAACCGAGAAGACGAGAGAATTGACAGATATGGTAGAGACTGGAGCCAAGAGGCTTTTCTGTCGACCCTACTAAAGGTACTGCTGGCTAGGAACACAGGGAAGAAGGACGAACTTCTGAGAGAGAAAAACTTCATAGAATGTGCCCAGGACCTGATAGACGCAAGCGCCCGGGATGAGGAAGCTCAGGGCGAAGAGGAAAACGAGAATGGGTGGAATAGGGTTGCATATAGAAGAACAGAAAGCGGTAGGGTCAGACCTAGACAAGAGATGTGGAGGAGAAGAGAAGGAGAATTTAGGGCATGAGAAAAGACGGCGATAAGAGAAAAAAATACCAGGCAAAGAAAGAAGAAATTGGACTAGGGAAGACAGGAAATGTCACGTATGCGGGAAGGTAGGTCATCTGATAACAATCCAAAATTCAGGTTCTTTGAATGTGGAAACGAGGGACATATCGCAAGACAATGTTTTTACATAAGTAGGTGAGGAGATATGGACCGATATAAGCGAGCCGATGGAGACAAACGTACAAAGACTATGGAGGAGGAGAGAGCATCATCAGGATCGGGCGATTCATCACCTACGTCAGGTACGGAAGAATGAGGAGAGTGGGAGAGGAGTCGCAACCACGCGAATATAAATAATATAAAAGGTGAGTGCGTGAGTTTGCCTATCATAAGTGTCGGGGGGAGAGTAAAGTGTCTAGTAGATTCGAGGAGTTCAAATACGATAATGAGTTGGTATGCACTAGGAGAATTGTGTAAAGGAGAGAGGGTACCAGAAATTCGGGCATGTAAATGCAGATTAATCACCTTGGGTGGGCCCTGCAGTGTAAAAAGGAGTTAGATTTGGACAAATGGTGGGCCGGAAGCGGAATTGCGGGTTCATATAGTGGAGAATATGCCAAGGGATTATGGGGTCATAATAGGGTGTGACTTGCTGAGCAAAGTGGAAACGGGGATACATAATAATCATGGCAGGAGTTGGACCATCCGAATCGGAGAGTAGAAGTATCGGTGTAAAGAGTTAAGGATAGAGGGGAAAGTAAGTTTGGGGTGATTGAACAGACGGAGCACTGGGCACAAAAGATGAAAAGGGAATACGCGGACATTTTTTTTAAAGACGGAGAAGTGCAACAGGGAGAACTGCTCACGAAATCTCGTTGAAACAAGACAAGGTGAGGTATATAAAGGAACGAAGGTATCCTCAGGCTCTGAGACGAAATGTCAGGAAAGAGCTTGAGAGTTTAAAAATCCAAGTGATCATCGTGGATAGTACTTCGCCGTACAACAATCCGTTATGGGCAGTAAGGAAAAAGTCTAAAGCTGGAGAAGAAAAGTATAGGGCAGTAGTAAACTATTGAAAGCTTACTGATAACACTCTGGACGAGCGAGAAGTATCCTAACCCACGATTTGAAGATGTCCTAGACAGGTTGAGTGGGACTACAATCTTCAGTACCTTGGATTTGAAGGCAGGATACCTTCAGATAAGCATGCAACCCAAGGAACAGCATAAAACGGCGTCCTCCTTCGAGAGGAGACATTATGAATTCACTCGGATGCCGTTTGGGTTAAAGAAAGACCTGATAACTTTCTAGATATTTATGGATGAATTCCTGGGGGGGCGGGATGAAGCGTTTTGTCAAGTCTATATGGACGACCTCCTGATCTTTAGAAGAAACGAATATCAGCATATTGACCACCTGTGCCTCGTTTTTGATAGGCTAAGACAGTTTGGACTAAAATTGTCAGCTACTGAAAAATCGAGCCTGGGGCAGGAAGAGATAACATTTTTGGGGCACTCGATTTTGAAGGATGGAATTAGACACGATAAAATAAAAGTTGAAGCTATCCAAGACATGGCGATGCCAAGAGACCTAGAAGGGATTCTCTGGTTATTGGGAACATTAAATGATTATCGGATGTTTGTCGCGGAGATGGCGGAATATCTGACTGCCCTCAATAATTTGCTGAAAAAGGGTCAGAAAATCATAATTACACCTGGGATTAAAGACAATGTCAGGAAATGTACGGTGCGGTTACAAGAGGAGCCAGTACTAGCATTTCCCGATTTTGAAAAAAACATTTGTTATCACTACGGACTGAGTATGCATTAGTGGCGGTACTTGCTCAGGAGGGAATCAAGGGCGAACAACCGGTGGCGTACGCGAATAGGCGACTAACAGAAACGGAGGCTAGGTATAGCGCTTTGGAGAGGGAGCTTCTAGGGATAGTATGGGCAGTGGGCCACTTAAGGCCGTATATTTTCGGAAGAAAATTCAAAGTTCAGGCAGATCACCGACCGTTGCTATGGGTAGGGAATCTTAAAGAGTCGTCAGCCAAGGTCACTCGGTGGAAACAATTCCTGAGCCAATACAATATGGAAATAACGTACAAGCCAGGTAAAGAAAACGTAATGGCGGACTGGCTGTCTAGAGCTATCACTGTAAATGCCATCGAGGAAGAAGAAGGGAAAACGTCACGGGACGTGCGACGATTTCTCAGAGCATGGACGATTGAGGGAGAAGGGGAGAGTGAGAACGTGTGAACGAGGGAAGCAGAGGAATCCCAAGAAGAGGAAGGATCGGTAGAGGAGAAGCCAATTGACATGGAGGAACTGTACGGTGCGGTTACAAGAGGAGCCAGTACTAGCATTTCCCGATTTTGAAAAAAACATTTGTTATCACTACGGACTGAGTATGCATTAGTGGCGGTACTTGCTCAGGAGGGAATCAAGGGCGAACAACCGGTGGCGTACGCGAATAGGCGACTAACAGAAACGGAGGCTAGGTATAGCGCTTTGGAGAGGGAGCTTCTAGGGATAGTATGGGCAGTGGGCCACTTAAGGCCGTATATTTTCGGAAGAAAATTCAAAGTTCAGGCAGATCACCGACCGTTGCTATGGGTAGGGAATCTTAAAGAGTCGTCAGCCAAGGTCACTCGGTGGAAACAATTCCTGAGCCAATACAATATGGAAATAACGTACAAGCCAGGTAAAGAAAACGTAATGGCGGACTGGCTGTCTAGAGCTATCACTGTAAATGCCATCGAGGAAGAAGAAGGGAAAACGTCACGGGACGTGCGGCGATTTCTCAGAGCATGGACGATTGAGGGAGAAGGGGAGAGTGAGAACGTGTGAACGAGGGAAGCAGAGGAATCCCAAGAAGAGGAAGGATCGGTAGAGGAGAAGCCAATTGACATGGAGGAACTGGGGGAAATTGGCAATGACAAACGGCGCCAGATGAAATGGAAAGCAAGAACTGAAGTGTAAATTTAAATTGACTATAGACAATGCGGCAAGAACAAAATCACCACTATTTGGTCGCAACCAGAGACGCGGGAGGAACAAATATACAAGGCTCTGAAGGACGCGTCAGAACCAGGGAAAACGAATTACCTATATATGGGGAATGCCACGATATAGGACAAGATTAAAAGAATCTGGAGATCGGAGAAGATTGAAGTAGACAGGATCTTTATTTGGTGGAAGTATTTGATGGAGACGGTGTCGGATGTGGAGCAGCAGAAAGAGGTGACACTAGCGTACCATCAAGGTAAAACAAACTACCGTGGGGTGAATGAATCATTGCAAGCGCTACAAAGGAAATACTTCTAGGAAGGGATGAAGAGAACGATTGGAGACATCATAAACGCATGTGAAGTATGCGCACGCACAAAATACGAAGGGCATCCCCCCCCTCTCCTAAGGAAACAAGAAGAAACCCCTACCGGAGACTGTATGTATAGCCGAATGTATATCCAGGAGTGTAAAGTATGTAAATAGAGAATTAGGAAAGTGTATTTATTTTATGTTTATGTTTTTTTTAAGTTGTTATCAGTAGATAAGAAATGCGGGAGCTGGGACACCGATTGCTCCATCCCCTCCACCCAGCCTTAAGTACCGCGTGGTCTGCCGTCTGGCCAGCCTTAACCATCACGTGGTCGGCCGCCCGGCCAGCCTTAACCACCACGTGGTCGGACGCCCGGCCAGCCTTAACCACCACGTGGTCAGTCACGTGACCCTTAGGCCACGCCCACTTTTACCTTATATCTATCTTAACCACCTAGCCACTCCCCTTTTTTAGTCACGTGATCAGTCACGTGACCATTTGCCACGCCCCTTTTCGATCGTGCGACCTCCACATTTTCCCTCCACTCTTCCCTCGGAGGCTGAGTGTGCCCGGCCGCCATCTTGTTTTCTGATACGAGGTTTTCTTCTTGTATGACGTCATCAGACCCTTTTTGATCGTGTATCTCCTACACTGATTACAGGACGAGTAAACTGGGACAAATTTCGTAAATAACTGGAAATAAATTGGACCTAAATATTCCACTTAAGACGAAACGTGACATTGACACAGCCATAGAAGTACTTACTACATCTATAAGTGACAAAATAAACGATAATACATCTACCAATAAAACTGAAAACTCCCAACAGACAAATTTGCCGCAGCATATTCGTATCTTATTAAGAAAAACACAGAGCAAGATCGAAGTGGCACAGGACTAGATACCCATCAGATAAGACATATTACAACAAATTAACTAACCAACTAAAAGCTGAAATTAGAAAATACAAAGTTCAAAATTTATTTAACATGACAGAAAAACTTACTACTTCTGACAAATCACTATGGTTGACCATTTAAAAAGCTCCTTAAATTCAAAGATTTTAACCACCCACTTATTACTGAAACCCAAACCTAGTTCAGATCTGACGAGCAAAAATCTCAAATATTTGCTCAGCACCTCTCAAAAACATTTAATCCACACCCAGACATCCTTAATCCAACCCATCTTGAGTTTATTGAAGCAGAGTTGGATATCCCACTCCAATTGACTCCTCCACCTAAAGCATTTCATCCTTCAGAAATATCCAATATCATTAATAGATTACCTTCCCGCAAAGCTTCTGGCCATGACCTAATCACATCCCAGATCCTAAAATTTCTTCCTAAAAAGGCCATACTGTTCCTAACCTATATATTTAATGCTGTACTCCGAACCACATATTTTCCTGACTCTTGGAAACTATCCATTCTCAAAATGATACCTAAACCCATAAAGCCGCCAGAACACACACCCTCTTACCGTCCTATCTCCCTTTTACCCATTATGGGCAAAATCCTCGAAAAACTCATTTCACGCCTGCATCCCATTCTAGATTCTAAACACATAATCCCAGATCACCAATTTGGATTCCGCAAATCCCACTCCACTATTCAGCAATGCCATCGTGTGGTAGATGTAATCTCCTCTGCATTGGAGCGCGTAATGTACTGCACGGGAGTCTTTCTCGACGTTGAACAGGCGTTTGATAGCGTCTGGCATCCGGGACTGAGGTACAAACTCCGTAAATTCCTACCATCTACATACTTTCTCATTATCCGTTCCTACCTTACTGACAGATACTTCAAAGTCAATCATAACAATGCTTATTCATCTCGTTTTACTCAGTCTGCCGGTGTTCCTCAAGGTAGTATCCTAGGTCCTATCCTTTACACAGTTTATACAGCTGACATCCCAACCCAATCCAACACTGTCATCACCACCTATGCTGGTGACACGTGTATCCTATCAGTTAATAACGATCCATCAATTGCATCCCAAACTCTTCAATCACACATCACAAATCTTGAAAAATGGTGTCAAAACTGGAGGATTAAAATAAATTCCATCAAATTACCTTCACTCTTCGCCGTAAACCTATGAATTTCTGTCCTACAGTATCCTTCAACAATAGCCCTCTTATCCCTGTCGAACAAATCCGATACTTAGGACTCCACCTTGACAAATGACTCACTTGGAACTCCCATACCAGACTGAAACGACTAGAAACCGCCCGACATTTTCGACTACTGCAGCACTTACTAGACTAAGCTTTCAATAAATTACAAACGACTCATATATATGACAATAATAAGACCTATTTGGATTTACGGAATTGAGCTTTGGGACTCCACTAAGCCATCGAATTCCTCTCGTATCCAATCCTTACAATCCAAATCCTTCGTAAAATCCTCAACGCTCCTTACTTTGTCACAAATAAAATCATCCATAAAGACCTTAATGTTCCATATATTTCTGATTTGGCCCAATCCAGATACCTATCCTTCCATAACAAACTGCAGAACCATCCGAATCCTCTCGTTTCAAACCTTGCTTCCCTGATAACCCTCCGAGGCGTCTGAAAAGAAGATGGCCTCGGGACCTTCTAATACAGAACTTTAATTTGAGTTCTACAAATGGGTAGTTTCTCTTCATGTTGTGCATGTCATGTTAATAATGTCACATTTACATATTGTATTTTCTATGTAATACAGTTGTAAATTTTATTAAAATAAAAAAAAAATCTCTGGTAATCCTCTATACATAGTGTTAGTCTTTGTTCACCTAATCTCTCAAGGATTAAATACAATATTCGTTGGCTGCCACCCATAACTCCCCCATGCCAGTTTATGAACACCTTTCATAAACTAACGCAGGGAAACAAAAATTAAATCATGCCTTATGTATACAAAGAAAGAAAAAAAACGTTTTGCAACTCTTATACTATAAAATACAGTAATAGAAGAAGAAAATAAGGATAACAGTAGATAGTCCCGGGGGTTATTGGTCATTGAAGTTGAAGTGGTTTCGGAAGCGACTTCATTTAAATATCAGTGTTTTTTTTTTGTTTTTTTTTTCATTACTACTAAGATAATAAAAGATTTTCGGGAATTTGGGCTACAAATAAAATATTTCCTATTTTGGTTTTGATATTTCAATTAAGATAGAAAATATAGTTTTTGCTTATTCTGAAAAATTCCCAATGATGATAAGGATTTATTTTGGAAACAAACAACTTATATACGTTAATTCTCAATCTATTTAGAAATAAAATAAAATTTATAAATATTTTATTTAAAAAAAAGGTTTACACCATGACTTCTTATACATAAATGTTATAATAATAATAAAAATACGATTTAATAATTTAGTGAAATTTTATAAATACCTTGATATTTAAAACGATGCAATGCGCGTTCCCAATAATCATGAGCGTTGAAAGGATCAGGTCTTAAGCTTTTGGCGAAATAGCCGTCTAATAACCTATGCTGTGTACGAAACCGGTCGTCGACAACTGATCTGCAGATAGCTCTTTCTATACAAGAAATATGTGTCAAATCAAAGTTATCTTTGAAACAGTAAATTGTAAAGCACACGATACTTACCCAAAAAGTGTGGTTCACGATAAACGATACAGGTTTCTGGAAAAAAAAATCAATACACATGCACATTATATTATATTAATTACGTTGGTAAGATCTATAACAAAGATATATTTATTAATTGAATGTACAGCTATTTATTTTCTTTATCAATGCATACCTGGTACTTCTTGAGATAAATATTTGTAAAAGTTTCCATCTACTTGGGGGTCTGTAACGGTGCCAATGAAGTTGGCAGCAGTGTCGATGTAGTTGTAAACCATGGGGTCGTCATCGTTATAAATAGCTCCTATACTTTGCTTTTGAACTAGACAAAATTGTATTATAAAAACATCTTCTTAAATAAAAAAAAAATATATAAAAATAAATTATATAAAAATATATAAGGATATATCATGATTTCAACTTTATTATTACTATGTCGTATGTCTTGTATACCTATGAGCTGTATAAATTTGAAATATACATGATGTCCGTGATCCTCCCCTCTCGGTATGTGTGTCTCGTCAGTCTACTGGAGGCGTTGGAAAATTCCAACAAAGTTTTTGTCTTTAAAGAATAAAATGACCCATCAACGTTCCGCCAATTCGCATCAAGACAGAAAAAGAAAAGAAATCCAAGATCACATCACTCCATGATATCCAATCGCTTTCTGGAAGAAAGATGAGGTACATCTAAAGCAATTTCAGAAAGTCTTATTTTTTATTTTTTTCTCATCTCATTGGACGGACAAATCGAATAATGAACTATTGACCTTTTTTCAATTTACGATCCTCAAAATAATGATGATCATGATGTTACGAAACGTTGACGGGTTATTTTATTCTTTACATAAATTATAGAGACACAAGGCTCTGTGGTCGAAATTTTCCAATCATAATTTAATATCGATTTTCTGCCTGGTGGTGATTGTTTACTCGTTTACATTGATATGAATAATTGTATGCATATATGTTGGCTGCAAAATTTATTATGGCTTTTTTTTGTCTGAATATACTGAATTCCTTCAGCAGAGATTAGTCTTCAGAGAAAATGTCTGAAATTAGTAAGCTTCAAAATCGTCTTGGACTATGTAGGATTAATTAATTAAAAAGGATGCCTTGGACCAACCAGAACAAAAAAGACAAACAAAATTGAAAAAACACAATTCCACTAACCTGGGCTGTATAAAAACTGCAGCTATAATCTTAATGTTTATGAAGTCTGACCTTAGACATTTAGCGCCCCTGGGCAATGACGTCATCTCCCCCAAAATAAGTTAAGTTTATTTCTTAAGCTGCTTGATATTAAGTAATATTTGAATCTTATTTCATTTAATATTTCTCTAATTCAATTTCTTTATTAAGAGCCTAAAATTGATGATTCTCATACAGTTTGTTGCGTATTCATACGATTTTATTCTTAACAAGTGAAGGGCGCCCCCTTCAAGTCGACGCCCCCGGACAATCGCCCGATCCAAAGGCCGGCATTGATGAAGTCTAATCTCTTCTCTACAAGGACTAAACTGAGACAGATTGTAAGATTTCTCAATAAACGAGTAAAACAAAAAGACAAAAGAAAAAGGACTATTTTCTAGAAGAGATGACAACTTCAGGAAAAACTTCTACAACAATCTTAAATTATTATTTATTATCAGATGATGGATTTGGAAACTTAAACAAAATAAAAATAAATTATAACAGAAAACTATCATCAACAAATGTTTAAAGTGTTCTCCCTCTTCTTTTATGCATAAAGTGGACATCCTTCACACGGAATCTGACTTACTGGGTACTGGTAGATTTTCATACATTACGTTGCAACTTGCGTGGATGTGTTTTACTAATTCTTCTAGAGATTCTGTTCTCACTTCATAGTTTGGACTAAGAGCTAGACTACTCCCTGGCCAGCTAATCCTACCCACCTATCCCTGAAAGTAATGTTTATATATTGTGACCCAACGAAGCTGTTATTATGAGCCCATTTGGAATCACGGATCTCTGCTTTAATCCAGCGTCATTCCCCAGTTAAATCGAAGATATCTATATAAAAAAAAAATATGTGTCTGAAGGCATAAGAATTCAGCCGGCATTCCAATATCAGTAGATCAAGAAGCTTATTTCTTATAATATCCTACCATATGTATAACTGAATTCATATGGGTTGTCATATGATCACATATGTCAATTGTTCAAATGAAGAATATCGTAATTATTCTTTATTATTATTCTTCTGTTGCCTAGTCCGTCCACCGAATTTCGTCTGTCTCACAGACTTACAGAATGAAAGCTTATTCATTGCATATATCTTCCGAGAACAATAATCTCTCCTGCAGAATAAAGAGCTAACTCTTCATTAATACTGATTTTTAATAGTTTATAAATAGAGCTTTTCAATTGTATTTTACATGTTCGTGGTTAAAAAATACAATTAAAAGCTCTATTTATAAACTATTAAAAGTCAGTATTAATGAAGAGTTAGCTCTTTATTCTGCAGGAGAGATTATTGTTCTCGGAAGATATATGTAATTAATAAGCTTTCATTCTGTAAGTCTGTGAGACAGACGAAATTCGGTGGACGGACTAGGCAACAGAAGAATAATAATAAAGAACAATTACAATATTCTTCATATAAAATATAATACATAAAAAAAAAGTAAAAAAAATAAAAATAAAACAATTGTATTAAAAACAATCTGTTTTATATAATGAACCTGGTAATAATTTTCAAATTCAATTTCAATTTACCATTACTTATTTCATTTAACTTAGTAAGTACATGTTATAATATAAAAACATTATTTGTAATCAAGAATAGCGAATACGAGAGCCATAAAATTTGTTTAAATGAAATTAAAAATAATTTATATATATAAAGGATGTCCCGTAAGTAGAGGGAATTTTTTATAGAAGTGATAGCAGACCTCCAGAGCTACAAAAAGGTTCATATAAACAATAGGCCAATTTCCAGCAGAAAATATGAAACTCCAAGTTTAGTGTTTTTTAAGTGTCATGTTTTTTGTTGAATAGAAAAGGATAATTTAATTTAAGTAATTTACGATTGCTTCACCGTAAACAAGATAAAATTTACTTTAAATTAACAAGAATTTTGTGATTGTTAAAAATATTTAAAGATAATTAAGCTATGTTTTGTTATTAAAAAAATCACAAATTATTCGTGATTTTTTTTTCATTAAACTATACTACAGATAGTATAGCGGATCCAGGATTTAATTTCAGGGTAGGGGCTTCAGCCCAAAAGCTTTTTTTTATATATATAAAACAATAATTACTTTGGGAAAAAAAGGAAAATAATAACTACCTATATGAAATGGTGCTTAAGTGATTCTTGAAATCCTATTAAATGTAATTGCACGAACAATAATACTTTAAGAGGTAATTTTTTAATATTTTTTACCATAAACATGGTTACAATTTACCATTTTGAGAGAGAGGGAGCTTCATTTCGAAAGCTCCCCTCCCTCGTAGATCCGCCTGTGCTACACATTCCCCACTTTTAGAAAAACTTCTTCGTTTAATAAGCTTTATGTCCATATTAAATAAGTTGAGGTTTATTAGCCAAAAATTCGAGATACACCTCAAGATATACAATAACATTATGTGATTTTTTATGCTGTCGCCTAAAAGTACCCATGTTTTCATGCAAAAATTACTATAATCAATTGTTGAAAATCTTTTATTTCTTGTTTTTTCTATGATCTGGGATATATCATAACAAACATAATTGCCTAAATACACATTTATTTATAGTTTTTCAAAATAATCATTTTTTTAAATTTTTTTCATGTTACGTGGCTATGAAACTGGTTTTCTCTCAGATCTCCATTATAGAAACTGATCCATATTTATAAATGATCAACTATATCTTTCTGATCTTAATATTTTCGTTTTCATGAAAATAATTGAAGCAATCTGCATGTTTCTTTATTTTAAACGCACATTTTAGTAATAATTGGCCCGTTGCTTATATGAACTTTCTTTAGCACTTAAGATCTGCTCCTAAACAATTTCCCTCAACTTACGAGACACTCTATATATAAATGATATATAATAGAGTTATATATAAATTATTATACAAAAATATAAGTTACATATATATATATACATATAAGGTAACATTTCTTTTATATATACTTTATAGTTTTGACCCCATCCATCCTTTGTCTAATTGCTTCCTTGTCTTATATTTGTTACTGTACAGTTTGTGCTTTAATTTAACTTTAATATTTTAAAATTAAATTATTTCATTTCATAATAGATTTGATCACTCTAATAATATAATAATAATAATAATAAGCAAGACTTTATTTACCAAGAAAAGAAGGTGGGGGAGGTCTCATAAACATTGAAGAGGGGTGTCGGAAACAAGAAATGACCCTCAGAGAATACTTCAAACAAAGTGAAGTACCTTTTCATAGGATAATGTGCAATCTCGACCATGGACACTCAGCATTACAACTAGCCACTCCAGAAACTGCTGCATCCGTAATTTTCACGGACAATGACCGACTGGAAGAATGGAAGTCAAAAACGCTGAATGGAAGATTTTTTTCACCAACTCCAGCAAACTGAAATAGATAAAACATTCTCTACCAGTTGGTTGGTTAAAGGAAATCTGTTTCCCGAGACAGAGGGCTTTCTGATAGCAATCCAAGATCAGGTCATAGCAACGAGGTCTTACTTGCGACATGTCTTGAAGCAACAGACAGTATCAGACAAGTGTAGGCTCTGTGCCAGCACGTTCGAGTCTATTCAGCACATAACTGGAGGGTGCGGAGTGCTGGCTGGTACAGAATATCTCAAGAGACATGACGATGTTGCAAAAATTTATCATCAGGCAATTGGTCTAAAAATAAACTTAGTGAATGATTCAATACATTATTATAAGAACAACCCTAAAGAACTTATCCAGAAGGAAGGAATGAAATTGTATTGGAATCAATCTTTTATAACAGATCATACTGTGCTCCATAACAGATCTGATATCGTGTTGATCAACAGTAATATGAAAACAGCAGAGATAATAGATATCGCTGTACCGAATGATGGGAACACCAACTCAGTCTGCGCCGAAAAAATACGGAAATATCAAACTCTTGCAGCCGAGTTAAAAGATCTGTACAGACTGAACAAAGTGACAGTAAGGGCTTTAGTGATCTCTAGCAATGGGTTGATTCCAAAATCCACTGTAAAAGCTACCGAGAAGTTAGGCCTATCAACAGCTACGATAAATGAAGCCCAGAAAGCTGTGATGCTGAACACTGCGAGAATAGTAAGGAGCTTCCTTAATATCCGATAAAACTACAAACATTAACGTGAAGTAATTGAAGTTAATTCTTCCCCACTTCAGGAAAATACCTTTTTTTAAAGTGAAAAAAATAAATAATAATATAATCATAAATAATGTGTCTGTATTATAACATGCATTTTCTATTAATATATTATTATTTATTTATTAACTGAAAGTTACAAATGCACCAAAACTAAAAATACAAATAAATGAGGAGTATGGTATAATGACGTAAACGGACTTTCAAAGAAACTACCATCGGTTACATTCAAATAACATTTCTGTATTAGAAGGTTTTGGAGCCATATTATTTTCAGGATGAACCGTAGTCAGAAGCTTTTGGGTTCAAATCGGTTTGGCGTGGAAACTAGCTAAGACGGAAACATATTAAGCCGGGAGACTTCTAACGCTGGCCATTTTTATTAATTAATTAAACCCCCGCTCTGGTCTGGTAAAAACCAGAGATGGGCATATTTATATTAAAAAACATAAATACGAATATCATTTATATTTACGGTACTTTTGAATATAAATATAAATATATTTATATTCATAAAAAGAAACATGAGTACAGAGAAAACGTAATCAAATCTGTAAAAATAAATACGGCCGTATTCACCACTTTAAAAGTGAATACGGCTGTATTTACAATTGTAAAAGTGAATACGGCTGTATTCACGTTTATTAAAATGAATACGCTTAAATTTACAGAAGTAAATGGAATTATTTTCACTCAAACTTATGAATGAATACTCGTATTTATTAAATAAATTTTAATTTATTTGTTACTTTAGGTATTTTCCAAAATAAAACAAAAAAAATATGCAAAAATTAAAATAATGTTCTGGACAGTAAGAGGTTTATTAAATAAATCTCTTAAAAAATATTGGAATAATGTAAAAAAATCAGTATTTGCTAAGTAAATGATGTATACATAAACGTTTAATTTTATTAAACATTAAATTATAATTATGAGAACGTAAAGATTATTTGAATTGATCTATTCAGAACAGATTTGAATATATATATAAATTTATATGTATAAATAAATAAATATATATATATATATATATATATATATATATATATATATATATATATATATATATATATATATATAAATATATATATAAACATATTTACACATTCGCAAATGTCAAAAATAATAAATTAAATAAAATAATATGCTAATAAAGTATGGGGTATTTTTAAAACAAAATAAAAGTATCATAAATTGTCTTTCTTTTTTTTTTTTTTTTTTTTTCATTCTAGACTGAAACGACAAGAAACCGCTCGACGTTTCCGATTACTTCAGCACTTACTAGACAAAAGCTCTAAACTTCCAATTAACTACAAAAGACTTATATACTAGACTATAATAAGGCCTATTTGGACTTACGGAGTTGAGCTATGGGGCTCCACTGAACAATCGAATTCCTCTCGTAGCCAATCCTTACAATACAAAATACTTCGTAAAATACTCAAACTTTGTTACAAATAAAACCATCCATAATGACCTTAATGTTTCTTATGTTTCAGAGCTGGCCCAATTCAGATACCTATCATTCCATAATAAACTTCAGAATCATCCCAACCCTTTCGTTTCTAACCTTGCTTCCTCTTCAATTCCTGATAACCCTCCGAGGTGTCTGAAAAGAAGATGGCCCCGTGATCTTCTAATGTAAACATATCATTAGAGTGCTACCATTGGGTAGTTACTCAGCAAGTGTTTTCATGTCATTATATCCATTATGTTCAAATTTGCTAGATGTATTTATTTAATACAATTGTCAATGTGATTAATAAATAAAAAATAAAATAAAAATAAATTGTTTTTTAATCACTTTCTTCAATTTTTTTTTTATCAAAAATAAAATTGTAATACATTTTATTACGGAATCTCCTAAGGTCTTAACATTATAGTTAAGTAAACATAAAATTATAATTTTATGTTTAATAAAATTAAACGTTTATGTATACATCATTTCGAGTTAGCAAATAACAACTTTTTAACATTATTCCAATATTATTTAAGAGATTTATTTAATAAATCCCTTAATGTACAGAATTTTGTTTTAATTTTTGTATTCTGTTTTTGTTTTATTTTTGAAAATATCTAAAGTAACAAATAAATTAATATTTATTTAATAAATAAGAGTATTCATTCTGAAGGTTGTGAGAAAATATTTTCAATCAGTTCTGTAAATTTAAGCGTATTCATTTTAATAAACCTAATAAATTTTAATAAATCTTTACATGACTTTAATAAGATATATCTGGACCTGGATGTGACTCTATAAACCATGATATTCCTTTCATGTTTCTTTTTATGAATATAAATATATTCATATTTATATTCAAAACTGTCATAAATATAAATGGTATTCGTATTTATATTTTTGAATATAAATATGCCCATCTCTGGTAAAAACGTATAGCCTAAAATGTGGCGAAGGGAATGACAAAAAAAGTTATAAAACATTAAGATTATTATTGCTGAATTTATCAGTGACAAATTAAGGAGCTTTTAGGTTTCTGGTTTGTAAGGAATGGATACGAAAGGAATAACATGGTTTATAGAGTCACATCCAGGTCCAGATATATCTTATTTAAGTCATGTAAAGAAGCCTTCTTTAACTAAAACCTTAAAGAGTTTATTAAGTAAGTGTTGAAGTAGACGGAAATGTCGAGCATTTTCGTCGGTTCAGTATGAGGCATCTAAAGCCGGCGCACATTGGTACAAAATACCTTATTTTCGGGGAAAAAACTTCGTCTATCTTATACATACGACTTCAAAGCTCAAATAAGGGTCATTATATGTGTAGTTTCTTGTTGTAAATCGAATGAAATAAAAAGAAAACCGATAGCTTTACAGGTTTTTATTATTATGTTTTAAGTTTTGAAGACAGCCGATGGCACATGTGTCTTACCTGTTAATAATGACCCATCAATTGCATCCCAAACTCTCCAATCACACATCAAAAACCTTGAAGAATGGTACCAAAACAGGA
Organism: Nezara viridula; assembly: GCA_928085145.1. Classification (NCBI taxonomy): domain Eukaryota; kingdom Metazoa; phylum Arthropoda; class Insecta; order Hemiptera; family Pentatomidae; genus Nezara; species Nezara viridula. The sequence goes on from OV725078.1 coordinate 54,800,749, forward strand.
GGATTAAAATAAATTTAAATAAATCCCGTCAAATAACTTTTACCCCTCATCGTAAATCTATGACTTCCTGTCCTACAGTATCATTTAATAATACCTCAATTATCCCTGTTGAACAAATCCGATAACTTCGCAAGAAATCGCTCAACGTTTCCGACTACTCCATTTACTAGACAAACGATCTAACCTTTCAGTTAATTACAGAAGACTCATATACATGACTACAATTAGACCTACTTGGACTTACGGTGTTGAGATCTGGGGCTCCACAAAGCCATCGAATTCCTCACGTATCCAATCCTTGATTGTAAAATGTCTCAATAAACAACTTAAAAAGTTAAAAGAATAATTAATTTTTATTTTTTCAAATTTATTACATTTACAGACAATTCCGATCGAGGACAAAGGCGATTGGCGGTAGTAATGGGGTTTTATAATACCTTCTCCAATAATTTAAAAACTCAAACAATTAGAAAATTTGAGATTTTGGAACCAATTTCAAACTGTAAAAATTAAGAAACAACATTTTACTGAAAGATTTATACTAAGATTTTAAAGAAATACTTAATAAATTACAAGAAAAATTATGCATGACAATGGAAAACTCGAAATCCCACCAAAAGTAATTCGATTGGTCAGTATGAGGGACAGAAGCTGCCATGTAAGAGAGCAAGGATATCTGTAAAATAAATTCAAGTGCGAAGGAGGTTTGAGACCAGGTGGCACTATAGCATGAGCTCTCTTTAACCTAGGTGTAGAAAGCGTATTGAGAAATGTTGGTTTACAGACAACCGGCACGTCATTTACAAAAGCAATCAAACACTAGCTTGCGTCGATGACATATATATTATTAGGGGATCCTTGACAGCTATAAAGGACGCTTACAGTTCTCAAGAGGCAGCAGCAGTGAAGATGGGACTTGAGGTCAGCAAGGTTAAGACAAAATATAAAATAACTGACAGCCGTCAAACTGATCCAACCATCCAAGTTGGTAGATACAACTTCGAAAAAGTTCAAAGGTTAAAATATTTAGGATCGGTAGTGACTACGGATCATGACATGAACCAGGACGTGAAGCAAAAACTTGTTGTCACAAATAGACGTTTTTATGGCCTCCTGAAGTATATGAAAAGCTGTTCATTGCTACGATCAACTAAACTTCTTCTGTACAAAATCCTTATACCACCAGTTCTGAAATACTGGTGTGAAACATTGACATAGACGAAAAGGATAGTAAGAGAAAAATGTTAGTTTTCGGAAAGATTCTGTTTGGGTTAGGATCGGTTCCTTTAAAATGTTTAATTTTAATTTGTAAGGATTGAATCGGGGGAAATTGGAGAAAATGGTTATTGGCCTATGTTGTAGGAATATTAAGTAAAATAATATATCACCTTTTATTTTAAAGGTTTAATTCTCTGGACCACTGTACGGCGTATAAATTATAGTCGGATTATATAATTCATATCTTAAGTTATATATATAAATATATATATATATATATATATATATATATATATATATATAGAGAGAGAGAGAGAGAGAGAGAGAGAGAGAGGTTCGTCATTTCGTGATTCTTAAAAGTATTTTTTAAAAATTATATTTGCTTTTATGAGTCTAGGATTTATTCTTAATTCTCTAAAGGTGTTTTATCACTAATAATAAATCATTCATTTATTAGGAAAAATTTGCGTTAATTGTATTTTATTTAACAGTATTATTATTTGAGTCACCAATAAATTCAATATATCAGCATTCTGTGGCAAAAAAAAAAAACACTTTCGCAGATGTACTCGGAAATTCCGTTGTACTCGGTCAAAATACCCACAATTTCCGGAACATCCCTAAGCGCGAACGTTCGTCATTTGGCATAAGCGACTCTTCGTTCGAAATACGACCACAAGATGCGTCGAACTTCATTTGCCGAACGTTGGTGGACATTCAGCGTATGTGGCCATTGAGCGCTAACTTAATTATGTAGACGTTTGTCTAAGCGGAGTCCTAGATAACGGGCCAGTTCTATAGCGATAAGTGAAGTAAGAATACCATAAAACAAAGTCATACATTCAAGACTAATCAACTCTTAGAAACGATATTTGGTGGTAGAATTATGTCAATATTATTTTATAAATTCAATGTATTAAATGCATTTGTTTTAGCGTGTTTTATTAATTTTTCTTTTCAATTCCTAAGGTCTATTCGATTAAATGAATATTGTATCGTATATCTATTCATACTGCCCTTCTCCCCTTATTAGTTTTCATTTAGAAAAAAAAATATACATTTTTGTAGTTACTGCGATAAGAGTATATTAAAACTCAAAAACAAATTATGTATAAATAACGTTGGTTATGATTTTGAAGAACTGACTAAACGAGAAACATTTACAAATAATGATTACTATAGTATCTATAAATAGATGAAACTGTATTATTCTTACCTCGATATTTATCAAGTTCTTTGCTTTTGAAATCTGTAACAAAAAAAAAAACAGAAATAAAAAAAATAAATTAAATACAGACAGTGAGAAAACGAAGTTTTCTGCTAATAGAAAATCAAGGAGACTTCCTTGGTTAAAGATAAGGTGGTTACCGTGATATAAGATAACAATAATAATTAAATAAATAAATTTGAAATTTAAATTTCAAGGAAGAAAAATGAATGAAACCTTTTTTTATTTACTAGTTGATTTTCAAATATAAAGAAGGAATTAATTAAGTAAACTGTTTCATTTAATGTAACAAAACGAATCGTTATCGTAATGCTACTGGCTTTCCCCAAGTAACCCGAAATTCCACTCGTTAATATCAAGGTAAAATTAAAATATTCGTCTCCCAATGAACCTAGGAGGTCCTGATGTTTAGGATGTCAGGAGTTGAAAAAAAAACTGTGAAGGCTTTAATCGTATTCAAAATTGTGTACAGGTAAGAGTTCGCGTATCGTTTGTAGGCCACAGTGAACCAAGTGAGCAAAACTGAGTAGTTACTTGAAGATAGAAGTTTATCATCACCATTTAACATCCTAGAAATCAGAAGTTGAAGCTTTTTGGTATGATGAATAACCACCATCGAACAATATTCATAATCTATTATTTCATTCAAGAAGATGTTGACAAGACTTGCTTTATTTTTTATAAATTGATTCATATAAAAAAATGTATGAGTGTGAGGTTGCATTCGTTTTTATTTCTTCAATTAATATTGTTTCTAAAAAATACCTGGTAGAATAAACTGATAAAAATTACTTCAAAATTATTGACAAGGTGAAATTTCATGGATAAAAATATTAAAAATTCATAATAAATAACTACAGCTTTATAAGAATTATGATTGCCTTTTGAACAAAAAACATTTCATTGATTTATAAGAATATCTGATAAAAGTAATTTCAATGACACAAATAATGTACATATTTATATTTATATATTTAAATTGAAATAAAATAAAAATTCAAAATCTTGTATATGAATTGGAGTAATTAAAATTTGATTACCAAAAATTAAATGTGAAAGGGGCATAACGATTGCTCTGTATTTGTCACTTCTTGTATTTCTTCTAAAATCTGAAAAATAAAATATTAATGAATATTTTAAAATTAATTTGAATTAAAGTAAGTTAAAATTCATTATAAAACATTAAGACTTATCAATAATAACTTAATTGATGTGGCTATGCCTGAATACGCATATATTCAAATGATGATAGGAAAATTTAAAAAAAAAATATGTTACAAAAACCAACATTTCGGCAAGACCATTTATCATTAAAAATATTTAAAAAGTGATAAAAAAGGTAGATAGTTAGGAATTGAACAAAAAAAAAAGAGAAAAAATGGGCATGCTGGGGGTGGTCACTCCAAACGGCCCAGAATTTTTGTAGGCCACCTTTTTCTCGATTTTGTGATAAAATTATCTTACGATTTAAGTGGAAAGCGAATGGGTGCTCATGTGTTTTAAGTATCTAATGAAATAGATGAAGTTTGCCGATCTCCAGATTGAATACCCCATTATTCCGAGAATTTCCCTAAGTAAAAAGTTGTTTTTTACGATGAGATGAAGCTATTCACGAAGTATTAGGCGGATACTAATTATTTGATAAAAAGGGGTCTGTACCACGGGCTAGAACAAAACTGAGGAAGTCAGTTATATGTTATAAATATTATAAAGTCTAAATATACAAAAACAATTCACGATGTGAAAGTGAAGAATATAATAATGATAGTGATTTAGTTTTCTGTAAAATGTCAGTATAAATTTAATTACCTTATGGCTTGCTTAATAAGTATGATATATTTTATTTTTTTAACTTGAATTTATTTTTTAAACTTTTAAAACTATAATTTTAAAAACTAACACAGTAATTACATTATATCAAGACTAATTTAAAATAAACATCTCAAGAAAATAAGATAAGAGTAATTTAGTTAAACAATGTTCCCTCCTCTTTATAATAATCAGTAATCATGTAAACATTTCGTAATTTTTCAAATGATGCCTGCTAGATTCCTAAAACAGCCCACAGTACTCAACGCAGCACACTGGTTGAAAGGCGGGAAAAACTTATTTTTCAAGGTATTGGAAATTTTTTTTTTCGTCAATGATAAACATATTAATTGCCCTTAGGCAACTAATAAAATATCTTAATATTTCACCAATTCAATCCGTAAAATGTTTATTCTTAACATTGAACGAGCCTTCCAAATCCGACCATGGAACAATGTTTGAATTGCAACGAAAATTGTTCGACATTATTATCATTAATTTCACTCACATTTTGTATGTTTGGTACGATATATTTTTATAATCAGCAGTAGCTATTCCAAACGTTTCTTGCTTTTCCAAACCCATTGATCGGCTCAAAGAGAGGGAAAACCTGTATCACTCCAACACAAGGAAATTTACTCTTAAAAGTGAATAGACTATTTATTATAAAAGGCGTCTAACCCACAGTACATTAATACTAGATACTAGCAGTCGATTCTGATTTATTGTTGATAATTCTTATTATTATATTGAGTTGTCATCTCTTTAAAAATGCAAAGGATGTTGCTTTCTTTGAGCCTATTTTTATTTGATACCGGAAAAAGGAATTCTCTTTGTCTGCCAAATATTAGAACATTAGACCATAGTTAAGGCTTTTTGTTTTCAATGTTTTTGGTATGAGAATTTCTATGTAGGTTTTTAAAATGTATGGTGTGATTAACAGTTGATAGCTAGGTGGTGAGCAGTTCACATTCCTTTGATCTGAAATCATCTAGCCCTCGCAGCTATTCGGCGTAAGATAATATCAGTGATGGTGGTTGCTGAACTATCTTTTTTTTTCTTCTGTTAGAAAAACCGCTTGATATTTCTGCTCAGATTTTGTAAAATCCAAGAATACCTCTTCAGGGTTTTCACGTTTGCGAAATTTCGCGGCAATATTTAGTATAATAGTAAAAGATACATCGATGATCTCATCATCTTTATAATAATAATAATACTTTATTTATTCTGGGACGAGTCCCTTTAGAATAATACAGAAAGGCATAAATATGGTCTAAGGAGCCTCAGAGATACATAAATAAAGACACAGAGTAATTAAACAGTCATAGTAACAACATTTGTTTTCTCTGAAAATTAATACATTCTGCCGCACTGGAGGGCATTAATATTAGGGCTACATTAAACATTCACACAATATATAGAGAAAAGCTAAATGGAATTAAAATATATAAAACACATTCATACCTATATACAATATTTACACTCGACCAGAGGATTCCGAATCATGATTTGTCCCCTAAATGTGGAAGCCAAGGCAGGACCCCAGTGCTTCTCTCCCAGCCGCGTCACTGGTATTGCAAGCCAGTGGAGACTGATGGAGGGCACTAGAGCAAAAGACGCTCAGGACATGAGTGGAGAATCAGGCCATTGCCAGTACTCCAATATACATATTTACAAAAGGTGGCAGGGTCACCGCCGTTTTAACCTCCGGGGAGGATTATAGGGATGGTTGGAGCTAGATAGGGATTGTGCTACAGGATTTGGATGATGAGTGAGTTTCTGGTCAAGTTTGGAAAAATTTTCTGGGATTAGGTCAATAAGAAATGGGATATCAAATCTATGGGGAAGGTCATTATGCAGGGTTTTGTTGGATACATAGAAGGGAGCATCGACTATTAGCATCGAGGACTTTAGACTGAAAGGATTGAATGCGCTTAATGTTAGAAGGTTTTATTGAGCCCCACAGCTCTAGTCCGTAGGTCCAGATAGGTTTCAGGATTGTCTTGTAGATTAGTAGTTTGTTGTCGACTGAAAGTTGAGATTTTCTATTCATTAGTCTAAATAGCTGTCCGAATCGTCTGTTTAGTTGTTATTTTTAAGTCTGGTATGTGGGTTCCACGTTAGTCTTTTATCTAGAAGAAAGCCAAGATACCGGACTGTGTCTGAGAGAGAAAGTGGTATGCATTTGAAGTAGACTGGTGAACAGGGCTTGTGCCGAAGGGTAAAATGATGTGTTTGGATTCTTTAATGCGCCACTTATTACACCAATGTTCAATAAGAGAAAGGTGACTTTGTAGGTTTGAGGATGCTGTTTTAGGGTCTGGATTGGAAGATACGATAGCTGTGTCATCAGTGAATGTTGCCAGGAGGGTTTCGGGATGAGTAGGAATATCAGCGGTAAACAGAATGTAGAGGACGGGACCCAAGACGCTGCTTTGAGGAACTCCCGCCTCAATTGAATGGCAGTTGGAGAATTCTGTACCACAACGAACTCGAAAGGAGAGGTCAGAGAGGTAGGATCGGAGTATTAGATATAAGGACTGGGGTAGGTTGGTTTTGAGCTTGAAGAGTAGTCCGGTGTGCCATACGTGGTCGAAAGCTTGCTCAATGTCCAGGAATGCTTGTTGGAGAATTCTGTACCACAACGAACTCGAAAGGAGAGGTCAGAGAGGTAGGATCGGAGTATTAGATATAAGGACTGGGGTAGGTGGGTTTTGAGCTTGAAGAGTAGTCCGGTGTGCCATACGTGGTCGAAAGCTTGCTCAATGTCCAGGAATGCTCCCGTGTAATACTCTTTGATTTCTAAAGCTGAGGATATGTGGTCAACAATTCGGAGTCCTTGTTGAACGGTGGAATGCTGGAAACGAAATCCGAATTGATTTATAGGAAGATTTTGTGATTCTATTATGGGTAGGATTCTTTTTAATAGGATTTTTTCAAATATTGTTGAAAGGATTGGGAGTTGGCTGATTGGTCTATAGGATGATGTGTTATTGGAAGGTTTGGCTGGTTTCAGAAAAAGGACGATGGTGGAATGTTTTCATAAAAGAGGAAAATGGGTAGTTCTTAGGATGCAGTTGTATATATATTTTCTCGATTTTGTGATAAAATTATCTTACGATTTAAGTGGAAAGCGAATGGGTGCTCATGTGTTTTAAGTATCTAATGAAATAGATGAAGTTTGCCGATCTCCAGATTGAATACCCCATTATTCCGAGAATTTCCCTAAGTAAAAAGTTGTTTTTTACGATGAGATGAAGCTATTCACGAAGTATTAGGCGGATACTAATTATTTGATAAAAAGGGGTCTGTACCACGGGCTAGAACAAAACTGAGGAAGTCAGTTATATGTTATAAATATTATAAAGTCTAAATATACAAAAACAATTCACGATGTGAAAGTGAAGAATATAATAATGATAGTGATTTAGTTTTCTGTAAAATGTCAGTATAAATTTAATTACCTTATGGCTTGCTTAATAAGTATGATATATTTTATTTTTTTAACTTGAATTTATTTTTTAAACTTTTAAAACTATAATTTTAAAAACTAACACAGTAATTACATTATATCAAGACTAATTTAAAATAAACATCTCAAGAAAATAAGATAAGAGTAATTTAGTTAAACAATGTTCCCTCCTCTTTATAATAATCAGTAATCATGTAAACATTTCGTAATTTTTCAAATGATGCCTGCTAGATTCCTAAAACAGCCCACAGTACTCAACGCAGCACACTGGTTGAAAGGCGGGAAAAACTTATTTTTCAAGGTATTGGAAATTTTTTTTTTCGTCAATGATAAACATATTAATTGCCCTTAGGCAACTAATAAAATATCTTAATATTTCACCAATTCAATCCGTAAAATGTTTATTCTTAACATTGAACGAGCCTTCCAAATCCGACCATGGAACAATGTTTGAATTGCAACGAAAATTGTTCGACATTATTATCATTAATTTCACTCACATTTTGTATGTTTGGTACGATATATTTTTATAATCAGCAGTAGCTATTCCAAACGTTTCTTGCTTTTCCAAACCCATTGATCGGCTCAAAGAGAGGGAAAACCTGTATCACTCCAACACAAGGAAATTTACTCTTAAAAGTGAATAGACTATTTATTATAAAAGGCGTCTAACCCACAGTACATTAATACTAGATACTAGCAGTCGATTCTGATTTATTGTTGATAATTCTTATTATTATATTGAGTTGTCATCTCTTTAAAAATGCAAAGGATGTTGCTTTCTTTGAGCCTATTTTTATTTGATACCGGAAAAAGGAATTCTCTTTGTCTGCCAAATATTAGAACATTAGACCATAGTTAAGGCTTTTTGTTTTCAATGTTTTTGGTATGAGAATTTCTATGTAGGTTTTTAAAATGTATGGTGTGATTAACAGTTGATAGCTAGGTGGTGAGCAGTTCACATTCCTTTGATCTGAAATCATCTAGCCCTCGCAGCTATTCGGCGTAAGATAATATCAGTGATGGTGGTTGCTGAACTATCTTTTTTTTTTCTTCTGTTAGAAAAACCGCTTGATATTTCTGCTCAGATTTTGTAAAATCCAAGAATACCTCTTCAGGGTTTTCACGTTTGCGAAATTTCGCGGCAATATTTAGTATAATAGTAAAAGATACATCGATGATCTCATCATCTTTATAATAATAATAATACTTTATTTATTCTGGGACGAGTCCCTTTAGAATAATACAGAAAGGCATAAATATGGTCTAAGGAGCCTCAGAGATACATAAATAAAGACACAGAGTAATTAAACAGTCATAGTAACAACATTTGTTTTCTCTGAAAATTAATACATTCTGCCGCACTGGAGGGCATTAATATTAGGGCTACATTAAACATTCACACAATATATAGAGAAAAGCTAAATGGAATTAAAATATATAAAAACACATTCATACCTATATACAATATTTACACTCGACCAGAGGATTCCGAATCATGATTTGTCCCCTAAATGTGGAAGCCAAGGCAGGACCCCAGTGCTTCTCTCCCAGCCGCGTCACTGGTATTGCAAGCCAGTGGAGACTGATGGAGGGCACTAGAGCAAAAGACGCTCAGGACATGAGTGGAGAATCAGGCCATTGCCAGTACTCCAATATACATATTTACAAAAGGTGGCAGGGTCACCGCCGTTTTAACCTCCGGGGAGGATTATAGGGATGGTTGGAGCTAGATAGGGATTGTGCTACAGGATTTGGATGATGAGTGAGTTTCTGGTCAAGTTTGGAAAAATTTTCTGGGATTAGGTCAATAAGAAATGGGATATCAAATCATGGGAAGGTCATTATGCAGGGTTTTGTTGGATACATAGAAGGGAGCATCGACTATTAGCATCGAGGACTTTAGACTGAAAGGATTGAATGCGCTTAATGTTAGAAGGTTTTATTGAGCCCCACAGCTCTAGTCCGTAGGTCCAGATAGGTTTCAGGATTGTCTTGTAGATTAGTAGTTTGTTGTCGACTGAAAGTTGAGATTTTCTATTCATTAGTCTATATAGCTGTCCGAATCGTCTGTTTAGTTGTTATTTTTAAGTCTGGTATGTGGGTTCCACGTTAGTCTTTTATCTAGAAGAAAGCCAAGATACCGGACTGTGTCTGAGAGAGAAAGTGGTATGGATTTGAAGTAGACTGGTGAACAGGGCTTGTGCCGAAGGGTAAAATGATGTGTTTGGATTCTTTAATGCGCCACTTATTACACCAATGTTCAATAAGAGAAAGGTGACTTTGTAGGTTTGAGGATGCTGTTTTAGGATCTGGATTGGAAGATAGGATAGCTGTGTCATCAGTGAATGTTGCCAGGAGGGTTTCGGGATGAGTAGGAATATCAGCGGTAAACAGAATGTAGAGGACGGGACCCAAGACGCTGCCTTGAGGAACTCCCGCCTCAATTGAATGGCAGTTGGAGAATTCTGTACCACAACGAACTCGAAAGGAGAGGTCAGAGAGGTAGGATCGGAGTATTAGATATAAGGACTGGGGTAGGTTGGTTTTGAGCTTGAAGAGTAGTCCGGTGTGCCATACGTGGTCGAAAGCTTGCTCAATGTCCAGGAATGCTTGTTGGAGAATTCTGTACCACAACGAACTCGAAAGGAGAGGTCAGAGAGGTAGGATCGGAGTATTAGATATAAGGACTGGGGTAGGTGGGTTTTGAGCTTGAAGAGTAGTCCGGTGTGCCATACGTGGTCGAAAGCTTGCTCAATGTCCAGGAATGCTCCCGTGTAATACTCTTTGATTTCTAAAGCTGAGGATATGTGGTCAACAATTCGGAGTCCTTGTTGAACGGTGGAATGCTGGAAACGAAATCCGAATTGATTTATAGGAAGATTTTGTGATTCTATTATGGGTAGGATTCTTTTTAATAGGATTTTTTCAAATATTGTTGAAAGGATTGGGAGTTGGCTGATTGGTCTATAGGATGATGTGTTATTGGAAGGTTTGGCTGGTTTCAGAAAAAGGACGATGGTGGAATGTTTTCATAAAAGAGGAAAATGGGTAGTTCTTAGGATGCAGTTGTATATATATGTGAGGAATATGATTGCTTTGGGTGCTAGTTGATGAAGGATTTGTGGGGTTAGAAGGTTTTATCCAGGAGATTTGCGGGAAGATAATTTTTGTAAATGATTTTTTACCTCAGAAGGATGAACTGCTTTTGGTAGTAGGGAAAGTGGAATTGGTGAGGAGAGGAATTTTTCTACTTTTGTTGTATGGATGGAATGGGATTCAGGATGAGGAGTAAATGTACAGGAGAGGTGTTTGGCGAATTCCTCAGCTTTGTCTTCATCAGACGCCTCGACGGAGGGGATGGGAGTAATAAAATTAAAAATTATAAGTTGCTTTCTAATTTTAATCAGTTAATAATTAAAAATTAATAAAAAAGGATGAAGTAAAAACAATGAAGTACGAGCAAATGATTTATATACATATGATGATTTATTTACATTGGTATCTATTTACAATTTCATAGGGACTGGATGGATAAGAAATGATTGAACATGCGGGATTTAAAGGTAGGAAGAGTATTAGATTGTCGATTGTGGGAAGGGATGGAGTTCCAAAGGGATGAGGATCGGATAATGAAAGATCTGTCGAAAGCGGCGGTTCGGTGGGCCCTTATATATAAGTCAGAAGACCGGGAACGAGTATTACGGGAACGAACAGAGGATTTGAATTGAAGAGAGACGCCCCCATATACCGAACAGCAATAGTCAAAGTGGGGGGAAATTAAAGAAGTGACTAGGAGCCTACGGGTTTCAAATGGAAATAGAATAATTTAGACGTTTTAGAGTGGAAATGGTACGGCGGGAAATATTGGATACATGTTTTTTTAAGGAAAGTGTTTGATCGAAGGTTATTCCAAGGTTTTTGACGGTGGGGTAAAATTTGATGGGATTATCATGAAGGAACAGAGTTAGAATATTAGGAACGGTTTTAAGGAGGTAATTTGAGCCTATTAAGATTGCTTTCGTCTTTCCCGCATTCAACTTCAACTTGTTAGTTCTCGCCCAGTCACAAATCCTATCCAAGTCTTGTTATAGTTTCTCTGTGGCAGATAATAGGTCGGAGGGCGGGAATGACAGGTATAATTGGAAATCATCTGCATAGATATGGTATTGGGAAAGATGGATCATGGGGGGAAGGTCATTAATGTAAATAGCAAACTGAGTAGGAGATAGAGAGGAACCTTGAGGAACACCACAGGAGAGGGGAAGGGTCTTAGATGATCGTTGGCCTGGGACTACTACATACTGGGACCGATTTGAAAGGAAGGATTTGAACCAGCGCAGGGCACTGTTGGATAGAGGAAGATTGTGCAATTTCAACTGTGTCGAACGTTTAGGTTTTGGTTTTGGTGTTCGATGGAAGTCATGGGTTATTTTAAGGAGAGCAGATTGCGTTGAGTAACCAGGTCGAAAGCCAGATTGGAATGGGTTGATAAGGGAACGTTCTTCTAGGAAGTTGGAGAGTTGATTTTGGACAAGGCATTCTAACGGCTTTGAGAGATTGAATAGGAGAGAAATATGACGGAAATCGTGCAGTGAGGTAGGGTTGGGAATTTTATTAAAGGTCGGACTAGGGCGGTTTTCCAGGAGGATGGGAATATAGAGTTTTGCTGTGAAAAGATGTAGATATGGTAAAGAACAGGAATAAGGGCAGGAAGGCTGGATTTTATTAGTTTTACTGGGATATTATCAGGACCATAATCATTAGTGTGGGATTTTAGGATAGTGGAAAGTAATTCATCATAGGTCACATGGGAGAAAAAGAAGTCTTCAGGATTGAAATTGTGATGTTTAATATCGAAAGTAGGAGAAGAATCGAGAGTGAAGGATAGGAAATGGTCATTGAGATCATCTGGAGTCACCGGGATGGAACTGAGTTTATTGGATTCTGGTAGGGATACCTATCCTACCCACCTATCCCTGAAAGTAATGTTTATATATTGTGACCCAACGAAGCTGTTATTATGAGCCCATTTGGAATCACGGATCTCTGCTTTAATCCAGCGTCATTCCAAAGTTAAATCGAAGATATCTATTTAAAAAAAAATATGTGTCTGAAGGCATAAGAATTCAGCCGGCATTCCAATATCAGTAGATCAAGAAGCTTATTTCTTATAATACCCTACCATATGTATAACTGAATTCATATGGGTTGTCATATGATCACATATGTCAATTGTTCAAATGAAGAATATCGTAATTATTCTTTATTATTATTCTTCTGTAGCCTAGTCCGTCCACCGAATTTCGTCTGTCTCACAGACTTACAGAATGAAAGGCTTATTCATTGCATATATCTTCCGAGAACAATAATCTCTCCTGCAGAATAAAGAGCTAACTCTTCATTAATACTGACTTTTAATAGTTTATAAATAGAGCTTTTCAATTGTATTTTACATGTTCGTGGTTAAAAAATACAATTAAAAGCTCTATTTATAAACTATTAAAAGTCAGTATTAATGAAGAGTTAGCTCTTTATTCTGCAGGAGAGATTATTGTTCTCGGAAGATATATGTAATTAATAAGCTTTCATTCTGTAAGTCTGTGAGACAGACGAAATTCGGTGGACGGACTAGACAACAGAAGAATAATAATAAAGAATAATTATAATATTCTTCATATAAAATATAATACATAAAAGTAAAAGTAAAAGTACATAAAAGTAAAAAAAAAAAAAAATAAAACAATTGTATTAAAAACAATCTGTTTTATATAATGAACCTGGTAATAATTTTCAAATTCAATTTCAATTTACCATTACTTATTTCATTTAACTTAGTAAGTACATGTAATAATATAAAAACATTATTTGTAATCAAGAATAGCGAATACGAGAGCCATAAAATTTGTTTAAATGAAATTAAAAATAATTTATATATATAAAGGATGTCCCGTAAGTAGAGGGAATTTTTTATAGAAGTGATAGCAGACCTCCAGAGCTACAAAAAGGTTCATATAAACAATAGGCCAATTTCCAGCAGAAAATATGAAACTCCAAGTTTAGTGTTTTTTAAGTGTCATGTTTTTTGTTGAATAGAAAAGGATAATTTAATTTAAGTAATTTACGATTGCTTCACCGTAAACAAGATAAAATTTACTTTAAATTAACAAGAATTTCGTGATTGTTAAAAATATTTAAAGATAATTAAGCTATGTTTTGTTATTAAAAAAATCACAAATTATTCGTGATTTTTTTTTCATTAAACTATACTACAGATAGTATAGCGGATCCAGGATTTAATTTCAGGGTAGGGGCTTCAGCCCAAAAGCTTTTTTTTATATATATAAAACAATAATTACTTTGGGAAAAAAAGGAAAATAATAACTACCTATATGAAATGGTGCTTAAGTGATTCTTGAAATCCTATTAAATGTAATTGCACGAACAATAATACTTTAAGAGGTAATTTTTTAATATTTTTTACCATAAACATGGTTACAATTTACCATTTTGAGAGAGAGGGAGCTTCATTTCGAAAGCTCCCCTCCCTCGTAGATCCGCCTGTGCTACACATTCCTCACTTTTAGAAAAACTTCTTCGTTTAATAAGCTTTATGTCCATATTAAATAAGTTGAGGTTTATTAGCCAAAAATTCGAGATACACCTCAAGATATACAATAACATTATGTGATTTTTTATGCTGTCGCCTAAAAGTACCCATGTTTTCATGCAAAAATTACTATAATCAATTGTTGAAAAGCTTTTATTTCTTGTTTTTTCTATGATCTGGGATATATCATAACAAACATAATTGCCTAAATACACATTTATTTATAGTTTTTCAAAATAATCATTTTTCAAATTTTTTTCAGGTTACGTGGCTATGAAACTGGTTTTCTCTCAGATCTCCATTATAGGAACTGATCCATATTTATAAATGACCAACTATATCTTTCTGATCTTAATATTTTCGTTTTCATGAAAATAATTGAAGCAATCTGCATGTTTCTTTATTTTAAACGCACATTTTAGTAATAATTGGCCCGTTGCTTATATGAACTTTCTTTAGCACTTAAGATCTGCTCCTAAACAATTTCCCTCAACTTACGAGACACTCTATATATAAATGATATATAATAGAGTTATATATAAATTATTATACAAAAATATAAGTTACATATATATATATACATATAAGGTAACATTTCTTTTATATATACTTTATAGTTTTGACCCCATCCATCCTTTGTCTAATTGCTTCCTTGTCTTATATTTGTTACTGTACAGTTTGTGCTTTAATTTAACTTTAATATTTTAAAATTAAATTATTTCATTTCATAATAGATTTGATCACTCTAATAATATAATAATAATAATAATAATAATAACCTTTTGTAAAAGTGTTGACAAATAAAATAATAATAATAATAATAAGCAAGACTTTATTTACCAAGAAAAGAAGGTGGGGGAGGTCTCATAAACATTGAAGAGGGGTGTCGGAAACAAGAAATGACCCTCAGAGAATACTTCAAACAAAGTGAAGTACCTTTTCATAGGATAATGTGCAATCTCGACCATGGACACTCAGCATTACAACTAGCCACTCCAGAAACTGCTGCATCCGTAATTTTCACGGACAATGACCGACTGGAAGAATGGAAGTCAAAAACGCTGAATGGAAGATTTTTTTCACCAACTCCAGCAAACTGAAATAGATAAAACATTCTCTACCAGTTGGTTGGTTAAAGGAAATCTGTTTCCCGAGACAGAGGGCTTTCTGATAGCAATCCAAGATCAGGTCATAGCAACGAGGTCTTACTTGCGACATGTCTTGAAGCAACAGACAGTATCAGACAAGTGTAGGCTCTGTGCCAGCACGTTCGAGTCTATTCAGCACATAACTGGAGGGTGCGGAGTGCTGGCTGGTACAGAATATCTCAAGAGACATGACGATGTTGCAAAAATTTATCATCAGGCAATTGGTCTAAAAATAAACTTAGTGAATGATTCAATACATTATTATAAGAACAACCCTAAAGAACTTATCCAGAAGGAAGGAATGAAATTGTATTGGAATCAATCTTTTATAACAGATCATACTGTGCTCCATAACAGATCTGATATCGTGTTGATCAACAGTAATATGAAAACAGCAGAGATAATAGATATCGCTGTACCGAATGATGGGAACACCAACTCAGTCTGCGCCGAAAAAATACGGAAATATCAAACTCTTGCAGCCGAGTTAAAAGATCTGTACAGACTGAACAAAGTGACAGTAAGGGCTTTAGTGATCTCTAGCAATGGGTTGATTCCAAAATCCACTGTAAAAGCTACCGAGAAGTTAGGCCTATCAACAGCTACGATAAATGAATCCCAGAAAGCTGTGCTGCTGAACACTGCGAGAATAGTAAGGAGCTTCCTTAATATCCGATAAAACTACAAACATTAACGTGAAGTAATTGAAGTTAATTCTTCCCCACTTCAGGAAAATACCTTTTTTTAAAGTGAAAAAAATAAATAATAATATAATCATAAATAATTTGTCTGTATTATAACATGCATTTTAATTTTTAATAAAATTAAACGTTTATGTATACATCATTTCGAGTTAGCAAATAACAACTTTTTAACATTATTCCAATATTATTTAAGAGATTTATTTAATAAATCCCTTAATGTACAGAATTTTGTTTTAATTTTTGTATTCTGTTTTTGTTTTATTTTTGAAAATATCTAAAGTAACAAATAAATTAATATTTATTTAATAAATAAGAGTATTCATTCTGAAGGTTATGAGAAAATATTTTCAATCAGTTCTGTAAATTTAAGCGTATTCATTTTAATAAACCTAATAAATTTTAATAAATCTTTACATGACTTTAATAAGATATATCTGGACTTGGATGTGACTCTATAAACCGATATTCTTTTCATGTTTCTTTTTATGAATATAAATATATTCATATTTATATTCAAAACTGTCATAAATATAAATGGTATTCGTATTTATATTTTTGAATATAAATATGTCCATCTCTGGTAAAAACGTATAGCCTAAAAGGTGGCGAAGGGAATGACAAAAAAAGTTATAAAACCTTAAGATTATTATTGCTGAATTTATCAGTGACAAATTAAGGAGCTTTTAGGTTTCTGGTTTGTAAGGAATGGATACGAAAGGAATAACATGGTTTATAGAGTCAATTCCAGGTCCATATATCTTATTTAAGTCATGTAAAGAAGCCTTTTTTAACTGAAACCTTAAAGAGTTTATTAAGTAAGTGTTGAAGTAGACGGAAATGTCGAGCATTTTCGTCGGTTCAGTATAAGGCATCTAAAGCCGGCGCACATTGGTACAAAATACCTTATTTTCGGGGAAAAAACTTCGTCTATCTTATACATACGACTTCAAAGCTCAAATAAGGGTCATTATATGTGTAGTTTCTTGTTGTAAATCGAATGAAATAAAAAGAAAACCGATAGCTTTACAGGTTTTTGTTATTATGTTTTAAGTTTTGAAGACAGCCGATGGCCCATGTGTCTTACCTGTTAATAATGACCCATCAATTGCACCCCAAACTCTCCAATTACACATCAAAAACCTTGAAGAATGGTACCAAAACTGGAGGATTAAAATAAATTTAAATAAATCTCGTCAAATAACTTTTACCCCTCATCGTAAATCTATGACTTCCTGTCCTACAGTATCATTTAATAATACCACACTTATCCCTGTTGAACAAATCCGATAACTTGGACTTCACTTAGACAAACGTCTAACTTGGAATCCTTATACCAGACTGAAATGACAAGAAATCGCTCGACGTTTCCGACTACTCCATTTACTAGACAAACGCTCTAACCTTTCAGTTAATTACAAAAGACTCATATACATGACTACAATTAGACCTACTTGGACTTACGGTGTTGAGATCTGGAGCTCCACAAAGCCATCGAATTCCTCACGTATCCAATCCCCAATCCTTACAATTCAAAATCCTTCGTAAAACCCTTAATGCTCCTTACTTTGTCACTAATAAAATCATCCATAACGACCTAATGTTCCTTATGTTTCCGATTTGGCCCAATCCAGATACCTATCCTTCCATAATAAACTTCAAAACCATCCGAACCCTCTCGTTTCTAACCTTGCTTCCTATTCGATCCCTGATAATCCTCCTAGGCGTCTGAAAAGATGATGGTCTCGAGATCTTCTATTGTAAATACATCTTTTTTTTTAGAGTGCTAACAGTGGGTAGTTTCTCAACAACTGTTATCACATTTGTTGTTTGTTGTTTGTCACATCTGTTAATCAATACACTTAATGTATTTTTTTTTCTGAATACAGTTGTAAATATCATAAATAAAAAAAAGAAAAGTTTGGAAGAAAAATAAATCTGATAACTCAAGTCAATATTATTAGGTAAAGATTTTCAGTATCACAAGATTGAAATAATAACTGACTTAATAAATGATTAAATAAATAGATTTATAATAATTACAAATATGGAACTTAAGTTTCAAGTATAAATATTATTTTCTTTTTAAAAATCGACATTCTTAGTTGAAGGGGAATCCTTATTTTGAAATTGTTACTATTGTTGTGGTTTATGATGTTTTCACCTAACTATTCTCTGAAAATTATTGCATAGTTGCATTGTTAGGATTGTTTTAAATGTGCTTAATTGAGACCGATTGTAAAATGTCTCAATAAACAACTTAAAAAGTTAAAAGAATAATTAATTTTTATTTTTTCAAATTTATTACATTTACAGACAATTCCGATCGAGGACAAAGGCGATTGGCGGTAGTAATGGGGTTTTATAATACCTTCTCCAATAATTTAAAAACTCAAACAATTAGAAAATTTGAGATTTTGGAACCAATTTCAAACTGTAAAAATTAAGAAACAACATTTTACTGAAAGATTTATACTAAGATTTTAAAGAAATACTTAATAAATTACAAGAAAAATTATGCATGACAATGGAAAACTCGAAATCCCACCAAAAGTAATTCGATTGGTCAGTATGAGGGACAGAAGCTGCCATGTAAGAGAGCAAGGATATCTGTAAAATAAATTCAAGTGCGAAGGAGGTTTGAGACAAGGTGGCACTATAGCATGAGCTCTCTTTAACCTAGGTGTAGAAAGCGTATTGAGAAATGTTGGTTTACAGACAACCGGCACGTCATTTACAAAAGCAATCAAACACTAGCTTGCGTCGATGACATATATATTATTAGGGGATCCTTGACAGCTATAAAGGACGCTTACAGTTCTCAAGAGGCAGCAGCAGTGAAGATGGGACTTGAGGTCAGCAAGGTTAAGACAAAATATAAAATAACTGACAGCCGTCAAACTGATCCAACCATCCAAGTTGGTAGATACAACTTCGAAAAAGTTCAAAGGTTAAAATATTTAGGATCGGTAGTAACTACGGATCATGACATGAACCAGGACGTGAAGCAAAAACTTGTTGTCACAAATAGACGTTTTTATGGCCTCCTGAAATATATGAAAAGCTGTTCATTGCTACGATCAACTAAACTTCTTCTGTACAAAATCCTTATACCACCAGTTCTGAAATACTGGTGTGAAACATTGACATAGACGAAAAGGATAGTAAGAGAAAAATGTTAGTTTTCGGAAAGATTCTGTTTGGGTTAGGATCGGTTCCTTTAAAATTTTTAATTTTAATTTGTAAGGATTGAATCGGGGGAAAGTGGAGAAAATGGTTATTGGCCTATGTTGTAGGAATATTAAGTAAAATAATATATCACCTTTTATTTTAAAGGTTTAATTCTCTGGACCACTGTACGGCGTATAAATTATAGTCGGATTATATAATTCATATCTTAAGTTATATATATATAATATATATATATATATATATATATATATATATATATATATAGAGAGAGAGAGAGAGAGAGAGAGAGAGAGAGAGAGAGAGAGAGGTTCGTCATTTCGTGATTCTTAAAAGTATTTTTTAAAAATTATATTTGCTTTTATGAGTCTAGGATTTATTCTTAATTCTCTAAAGGTGTTTTATCACTAATAATAAATCATTCATTTATTAGGAAAAATTTGCGTTAATTGTATTTTATTTAACAGTATTATTATTTGAGTCACCAATAAATTCAATATATCAGCATTCTGTGGCAAAAAAAAAAAAACACTTTCGCAGATGTACTCGGAAATTCCGTTGTACTCGGTCAAAATACCCACAATTTCCGGAACATCCCTAAGCGCGAACGTTCGTCATTTGGCATAAGCGACTCTTCGTTCGAAATACGACCACAAGATGCGTCGAACTTCATTTGCCGAACGTTGGTGGACATTCAGCGTATGTGGCCATTGAGCGCTAACTTAATTATGTAGACGTTTGTCTAAGCGGAGTCCTAGATAACGGGCCAGTTCTATAGCGATAAGTGAAGTATCATTAAAGAATACCATAAAACAAAGTCATACATTCAAGACTAATCAACTCTTAGAAACGATATTTGGTGGTAGAATTAAGCCAATATTATTTTATAAATTCAATGTATTAAATGCATTTGTTTTAGCGTGTTTTATTAATTTTTCTTTTCAATTCCTAAGGTCTATTCGATTAAATGAATATTGTATCGTATATCTATTCATACTGCCCTTCTCCCCTTATTAGTTTTCATTTAGCAAAAAAAAAAATATACATTTTTGTAGTTACTGCGATAAGAGTATATTAAAACTCAAAAACAAATTATGTATAAATAACCTTGGTTATGATTTTGAAGAACTGACTATACAAGAAACATTTACAAATAATGATTACTATAGTATCTATAAATAGATGAAACTGTATTATTCTTACCTCGATATATATCATCTTTTTTCCTTTTGTTGAAAACTGTAACAAAAAAAAAGAAGAAATAAAAAAAAATAAATTAAATACAGACAGTGAGAAAACGAAGTTTTCTGCTAATAGAAAATCAAGGAGACTTACTTGGTTAAAGATAAGGTGGTTACCGTGATATAAAATAACAATAATAATTAAATAAATAAATTTGAAATTTAATTTTCTAGGAAGAAAAATGAATGAAACCTTTTTTTATTTACTAGTTGATTTTCAAATATAAAGAAGGAATTAATTAAGTAAACTGTTTCATTTAATGTAACAAAACGAATCGTTATTGTAATGCTACTGGCTATCCCACCACTCGTTAATATCAAGGTAAAATTAAAATATTCGTCACCCAATGAACCTAGGAGGTCCTGATGTTTAGGATGTCAGGAGTTGAAAAAAAAAACTGTGAAGGCTTTAATCGTATTCAAAATTGTGTACAGGTAAGAGTTCGCGTATCGTTTGTAGGCCACACTGAACCAAGTGAGCAAAACTGAGTAGTTATTTGAGGATAGAAGTTTATCATCACCATTTAACATCCTAGAAATCAGAAGTTGAAGCTTTTTGGTATGATGAATAACCACCATCGAACAATATTCATAATGTATTATTTCATTCAAGAAGATGTTGACAAGACTTGCTTTATTTTTTATAAATTGATTCATATAAAAAAATGTATGAGTGTGAGGTTGCATTCGTTTTTATTTCTTCAATTAATATTGTTTCTAAATAATACCTGGTAGAATAAACTGATAAAAATTACTTCAAAATTATCGACAAGGTGAAATTTCATGGATAATAATTTTAAAAATTCATAATAAATAACTACAGCTATATAAGAATTATGATTGCCTTTTGAACAAAAAACATTTCATTGATTTATAAGAATATCTGATAAAAGTAATTTCAATGACACAAATAATGTACATATTTATATTTATATATTTAAATTGAAATAAAATAAAAATTCAAAATCTCGTATATGAATTGGAGTAATTAAAATTTGATTACCCATAAGTTTATGTGAAAGGGGCATAACGATTTTTCTGTATTTGTCACTTCTTGTATTTCTTCTATAATCTGAAAAATATAATATTAATGAATATTTTAAAATTAATTTGAATTAAAGTAAGTTAAAATTCATTATCAAACATTAAGACTTATCAATAATAACTTAATTGATGTGGCTATGCCTGAATACGCATATATTCAAATGATGATAGGAAAATTTTAAAAAAAAAATATGTTACAAAAACCAACATTTCGGCAAGACCATTTATCATTAAAAATATTTAAAAAGTGATAAAAAAGGTAGATAGTTAGGAATTGAACAAAAAAAAAAAGAGAAAAAATGGGCATGCTGGGGGTGGTCACTCCAAACGGCCCAAAATTTTTGTAGGCCACCTTTTTCTCGATTTTTATCTTACGATTTAAGTGGAAAGCAAATGGGTGCTCATGTGTTTTAAGTATCTAATGAAATAGATGAAGTTTGCCGATCTCCAGATTGAATACCCCATTATTCCGAGAATTTCCCTAAGTAAAAAGTTGTTTTTTACGATGAGATGAAGCTATTCACGAAGTATTAGGCGGATACTAATTATTTGATAAAAAGGGGTCTGTACCACGGGCTAGAACAAAACTGAGGAAGTCAGTTATATGTTATAAATATTATAAAGTCTAAATATACAAAAACAATTCACGATGTGAAAGTGAAGAATATAATAATGATAGTGATTTAGTTTTCTGTAAAATGTCAGTATAAATTTAATTACCTTATGGCTTGCTTAATAAGTATGATATATTTTATTTTTTTAACTTGAATTTATTTTTTAAACTTTTAAAACTATAATTTTAAAAACTAACACAGTAATTACATTATATCAAGACTAATTTAAAATAAACATCTCAAGAAAATAAGATAAGAGTAATTTAGTTAAACAATGTTCCCTCCTCTTTATAATAATCAGTAATCATGTAAACATTTCGTAATTTTTCAAATGATGCCTGCTAGATTCCTAAAACAGCCCACAGTACTCAACGCAGCACACTGGTTGAAAGGCGGGAAAAACTTATTTTTTAAGTTATTGGAAATTGTTTTTTTCGTCAATGATAAACATATTAATTGCCCTTAGGCAACTAATAAAATATCTTAATATTTCACCAATTCAATCCGTAAAATGTTTATTCTTAACGTTGAACGAGCCTTCCAAATCCGACCATGGAACAATGTTTGAATTGCAACGAAAATTGTTCGACATTATTATCATTAATTTCACTCACATTTTGTATGTTTGGTACGATATATTTTTATAATCAGCAGTAGCTATTCCAAACGTTTCTTGCTTTCCAAACCCATTGATCGGCTCAAAGAGAGGGAAAACCTGTATCACTCCAACACAAGGAAATTTACTCTTAAAAGTGAATAGACTATTTATTATAAAAGGCGTCTAACCCACAGTACATTAATACTAGATACTAGCAGTCGATTCTGATTTATTGTTGATAATTCTTATTATTATATTGAGTTGTCATCTCTTTGAAAATGCAAAGGATGTTGCTTTCTTTGAGCCTATTTTTATTTGATACTTGAAAAAGGAATTCTCTTTGTCTGCCAAATATTAGAACATTAGACCATAGTTAAGGCTTTTTGTTTTCAATGTTTTTGGTATGAGAATTTCTATGTAGGTTTATAAAATTTATGGTGTGATTAACAGTTGATAGCTAGGTGGTGAGCAGTTCACATTCCTTTGATCTGAAATCATCTAGCCCTCGCAGCTATTCGGCGTAAGATAATATCAGTGATGGTGGTTGCTGAACTATCTTTTTTTTTCTTCTGTTAGAAAAACCGCTTGATATTTCTGCTCAGATTTTGTAAAATCCAAGAATACCTCTTCATGGTTTTCACGTTTGCGAAATTTCGCGGCAATATTTAGTATAATAGTAAAAGATACATCGATGATCTCATCATCTTTATAATAATAATAATACTTTATTTATTCTGGGACGAGTCCCTTTAGAATAATACAGAAAGACATAAATATGGTCTAAGGAGCCTCAGAGATATAGGTCAATAACAAATGGGATATGAAGGTAATTATGCAGGGTTTTGTTGGATACATAGAAGGGAGCATCGACTATTAGCATCGAGGACTTTAGACTGAAAGGATTGAATGCGCTTAATGTTAGAAGGTTTTATTGAGCCCCACAGCTCTAGTCCGTAGGTCGAGATAGGTTTCAGGATTGTCTTGTAGATTAGTAGTTTGTTGTCGACTGAAAGTTGAGATTTTCTATTTATTAGTCTATATAGCTGTCCGAATCGTCTGTTTAGTTGTTATTTTTAAGTCTGGTATGTGGGTTCCACGTTAGTCTTTTATCTAGAAGAAAGCCAAGATACCGGACTGTGTCTGAGAGAGAAAGTGGTATGGATTTGAAGTAGACTGGTGAACAGGGCTTGTGCCGAAGGGTAAAGGTCAGAGAGGTAGGATCGGAGTATTAGATATAAGGACTGGGGTAGGTTGGTTTTGAGCTTGAAGAGTAGTCCGGTGTGCCATACGTGGTCGAAAGCTTGCTCAATGTCCAGGAATGCTTGTTGGAGAATTCTGTACCACAACGAACTCGAAAGGAGAGGTCAGAGAGGTAGGATCGGAGTATTAGATATAAGGACTGGGGTAGGTGGGTTTTGAGCTTGAAGAGTAGTCCGGTGTGCCATACGTGGTCGAAAGCTTGCTCAATGTCCAGGAATGCTCCCGTGTAATACTCTTTGATTTCTAAAGCTGAGGATATGTGGTCAACAATTCGGAGTCCTTGTTGAACGGTGGAATGCTGGAAACGAAATCCGAATTGATTTATAGGAAGATTTTGTGATTCTATTATGGGTAGGATTCTTTTTAATAGGATTTTTTCAAATATTGTTGAAAGGATTGGGAGTTGGCTGATTGGTCTATAGGATGATGTGTTATTGGAAGGTTTGGCTGGTTTCAGAAAAAGGACGATGGTGGAATGTTTTCATAAAAGAGGAAAATGGGTAGTTCTTAGGATGCAGTTGTATATATATGTGAGGAATATGATTGCTTTGGGTGCTAGTTGATGAAGGATTTGTGGGGTTAGAAGGTCTTATCCAGGAGATTTGCGGGAAGATAATTTTTGTAAATGATTTTTTACCTCAGAAGGATGAACTGCTTTTGGTAGTAGGGAAAGTGGAATTGGTGAGGAGAAGAATTTTTCTACTTTTGTTGTATGGATGGAATGGGATTCAGGATGAGGAGTAAATGTACAGGAGAGGTGTTTGGCGAATTCCTCGGCTTTGTCTTCATCAGACGCCTCGACGGAGGGGATGGGAGTAATAAAATTAAAAATTATAAGTTGCTTTCTAATTTTAATCAGTTAATAATTAAAAATTAATAAAAAAGGATGAAGTAAAAACAATGAAGTACGAGCTAATGATTTATATACATATGATGATTTATTTACATTGGTATCTATTTACAATTTCATAGGGACTGGATGGATAAGAAATTATTGAACATGCGGGATTTAAAGGTAGGAAGAGTATTAGATTCCTCTGTTAGATTCCTTAGATTCCTCTATTAGATTCTCCCTTGGAGTTCCAAAGGGATGAGGATCGGATAATGAAAGATCTGTCGAAAGCGGCGGTTCGGTGGGCCCTTATATATAAGTCAGAAGACCGGGAACGAGTATTACGGGAACGAACAGAGGATTTGAATTGAAGAGAGACGCCCCCATATACCGAACAGCAATAGTCAAAGTGGGGGGAAATTAAAGAAGTGACTAGGAGCCTACGGGTTTCAAATGGAAATAGAATAATTTAGACGTTTTAGAGTGGAAATGGTACGGCGGGAAATATTGGATACATGGTTTTTTAAGGAAAGTGTTTGATCGAAGGTTATTCCAAGGTTTTTGACGGTGGGGTAAAATTTGATGGGATTATCATGAAGGAACAGAGTTAGAATATTAGGAACGGTTTTAAGGAGGTAATTTGAGCCTATTAAGATTGCTTTCGTCTTTCCCGCATTCAACTTCAACTTGTTAGTTCTCGCCCAGTCACAAATCCTATCCAAGTCTTGTTATAGTTTCTCTGTGGCAGATAATAGGTCGGAGGGCGGGAATGACAGGTATAATTGGAAATCATCTGCATAGATATGGTATTGGGAAAGATGGATCATGGGGGGAAGGTCATTAATGTAAATAGCAAACTGAGTAGGAGATAGAGAGGAACCTTGAGGAACACCACAGGAGAGGGGAAGGGTCTTAGATGATCGTTGGCCTGGGACTACTACATACTGGGACCGATTTGAAAGGAAGGATTTGAACCAGCGCAGGGCACTGTTGGATAGAGGAAGATTGTGCAATTTCAACAGTGTCAAACGTTTAGGTTTTGGTTTTGGTGTTCGATGGAAGTCATGGGTTATTTTAAGGAGAGCAGATTGCGTTGAGTAACCAGGTCGAAAGCCAGATTGGAATGGGTTGATAAGGGAACGTTCTTCTAGGAAGTTGGAGAGTTGATTTTGGACAAGGCATTCTAACGGCTTTGAGAGGTTGAATAGGAGAGAAATATGACGGAAATCGTGCAGTGAGGTAGGGTTGGGAATTTTATTAAAGGTCGGACTAGGGCGGTTTTCCAGGAGGATGGGAATATAGAGTTTTGCTGTGAAAAGATGTAGATATGGTAAAGAACAGGAATAAGGGCAGGAAGGCTGGATTTTATTAGTTTTACTGGGATATTATCAGGACCATAATCATTAGTGTGGGATTTTAGGATAGTGGAAAGTAATTCATCATAGGTCACATGGGAGAAAAAGAAGTCTTCAGGATTGAAATTGTGATGTTTAATATCGAAAGTAGGAGAAGAATCGAGAGTGAAGGATAGGAAATGGTCATTGAGATCATCTGGAGTCACCGGGATGGAACTGAGTTTATTGGATTCTGGTAGGGATAGGTTACGAAGTATTTTTCATTTCTATTTGGAATCAGGAGCATTGGAAAGGTCATTATGAAAGTAGGTGGCTTTAGCAAGTCGGATTGTGGATTGGGTTCCATTGCGAAGTTTCTTAAAAGACGCCTAATCGGCTGGCAAACGGGTTCGACGGCATTTGCACCTTGCTGCATCCCTTCTTTTCATCATTTCCTTTATTTCAGGAGTCAGCCAAGGTACAGTGGGGCGACGTAAGGTTTTAGTTTTCAGAGGAGCATGGGTGTCTAATAAGGATTGTAGGTGGTTTGAGGTTAGGGTAGATACCATAGGATCAATAGAGTCATAGGAAGATATGATGTTCCATTGGAAAGAATCAAGGTCAGGTTGTAGGGATTCATAGGACACAAGGTTTAAATTACGGTATGAAACTATTTTGGGTGTAAAGGATTTCACGGGTAGGTCGTATGTAATTAGGATCAGGTCGTGTGATGAAAGAAGTGGAACGGGTTGTTGGGAAGAGGAGAGGATTTTGATGTGAGAGTCAGAGATGTAGAGGTGTAACCAGGTGTCGGGAAATTGCGTGTGATGGGTAGGTGAATAAGGAACAAGATAAAGATTAAGGGAAACAGTAGGTCGGTTAGGAAGTATTTTTCAGGAGATTGTGAAAGCATATTCACGTTGAAATCGGCGGTGATAATAATATTGGTGTAGTTGGAAACCAGGTCAGTAAGGGAAGATTCAAAAAGGTAGTCAAATGGAACACGAGGAGGACGGTAAACTACGACAACTACGAACAGAGGAGAGGGAATAGAGGAAATTTCAACGAACATGTATTCCACGTGAGGAAAATCATGACAGTCTCCTGTAGAAGGATTTTGGCCTTAAGACTGTCATGAATATACACTGACAGGCAAAAATTCCACCCACTTGATTTTTTCTTGTTTTCATCTTAAAATATTTCTGCTTTGGATTGGTCTATTGTTTTTAATGAATAAATAGGTAATCTTTTTGTTTGTTTTCAATTAGGAATGTTAATATAGAGGACAATAACCCTTAATCCTTAATTTAATGAAATGATTCTAGATTCCAGTGTTTACTTTCTATGGAATCAAAATGTTTATTCAGTATCATTAGTTCAGTGCCGTTTCTTGCAGCACATTTCTTAGTCTCCGGCTTTTAATTTTTTCAATATTAAGTTTAAAAATGCCCCTTAGTGCTGAGGATGTTGCGCGTGGTGTGGCACTTAATGATGATGGACGTTCCATTAGATATGCAGCTAATGCCATCGGAATTCCCTATGAAACTTTACGAGACGCCGTCAGGCGTTTTCGGGAAACTGGTTCTTACAATAGAAGGCCCGGTTCTGGACGTCCTAGGGCAACAGAACCACGGGATGACCATTTTTTGACTTTGAGAATTTTACGAAACCGGCACCTTACCGTTGTTCAAGCGATTCATCAGCTCGAAGAAGTTCGAGGTGTGCAAATTTCTGAACGTACCGCTCGGAGAAGATTAAATGAGTATGGATTAATGGCTTTTCGTCCAGTAAGAGGAACAGAGTTGACCAGAACTCTCAGAGTAACACGTCTGTCTTTTGCTCGAGAACATAGCCATTGATCAATGGACGAATGGAGTGCTGTAATTTTTACAAATGGGTCAAGATTCGCTCCTCGATCTCCAGACAGAAAGGGTGTGGAGAAGAAGAAACGAAAGATATGCAGCCTGTAATTTTTCCCAGAGCCAACCTTTCCAACGTAGTTCCTTAATGGTGTGGGCTGGGATTTCAATGGAGCGCCGCACAGAATTGGTTGTTGTTCGTGGAGGGTCTTTGACGGCCATTCGCTATGTAGATGAGATTTTGGAACCTCATTAGTTGCCTATCCTCAACGAAATCTGCGATCGTTCTATTCTAATGCACGATAATGCACGCCCACATGTCGCCCGCATAGTGAAGACGTTCCTTCATCAGAACAATATTGAGGTTTTAGCCTGGCTAGCACGTTCTACAGATTTGAAACCCATTGAACATTTATGGGATAACTTCGGAAGACGAATAAGAGCGCGTGCAACACTTCCTGATACACTGCAGGACCTTGAAAGGGCTCTTCGGGAGGAATGGGTTATCCTCCAGCAAAGGAACATTTAGGGACCCTATGGGAAAGTATGCCGAGGCGTCTTCAAGAAGTAGTGAAGGCAAGAGGAGGAAACACGCGCTACTAAACGATGATGTTATTAATTTATTTTAGAATAATAATGGTTCGTTTTGGAATCTTGGAAACATTGGAATCTAGAATCATTTCATTGAATTAAGGATTAAGGGTTATTGTCCTCTATATTAACATTCCTAATTGAAAACAAACAAAAAGATTGCCTATTTATTCATTAAAAACAATAGACCAATCCAAAGCAGAAATATTTTTAGATGAAAACATTAAAAAATCAAGTGGGTGGAATTTTTTACCTGTCAGTGTATAATCCGATACCACCTCCCGTGCGATGAGATCTATCGTGACGTAGGAACGAGTAATCGGGTAAGAAAATCTGGGAGGATGGGATAAAAGATTTTAGCCAGGTTTCAGATACTGCTATAATGTGGTAAAGATTGTCAAGGAAATATTTCTGGAATTCATCGTAGTGTGCAATAAGGGATTGATGTGACATGCGACATGGATGCGTTGATGTGACAGGAATTCAGGATATTTGTCATAACAGTAGAGTTGGGAAGGAGAATTTTGGGGAAAAGGGTAGAGGATAAAGGTTAGGATATAACACTTTTTTAAACAAATATTCCGTTAAAAAAAATCTCGAAAAAAACACAATGAATTTTCAGTATTTCCAAATAAACATTATGTTAAGTTTAGTTTATAGCATAGAAAAATATTCCCTTGCTTTAAATACATTAATAAAGTTTGGTAAATAACCAAATAAAGGTCTAAATCATCAGTACAAAAATAAAGAAAGCTAAAAATAAAAAAGGTTAAAATTAAAATATTTCTGGCGAAAATAAATGTATACAAATATAAAAAAGGCTTCAATATAAATAAAAAAAGCAAAACATTTCTGCAAAAATAAAAAAAAGCCTGAATTTAAAAAAAAAATAAAATAAGAATATTTCTGGCGAAAATAAATGTATACAAAAATAAAAAAAGCTTCAATACAAATAAAAAAAAGTAAAAAAAGCTACATTTATATAAAAATAAAAAAAAACTGAAAATAAAAAAAAATAAAGTAAAAATATTTCTGGCGAAAAAAAAAAATTAAATGCAGACTCAGGGTAACTTGTAAACAACGTTCAGCTGAATACGTCCAGGTCACGGGGTTTTCCTATAATCACCGGTGAGTATCCATCTGACTGTCTGCTACCTCCTCTAAACCAAATATATTTTATTTTTGAAGTCAATTTCTTCTGCCTGGCTAACCAATAGAGGTGGGCGTCATGGCTTCACTCATATAAACGCGGTGAGAGTCATTCTCTACCCAGCCTAGATGTCGTGTGGAGAAATCTCTTTGTTCTTCGCTGCCGCACTAGCTCATCTTTCACCGTCTGTCTAACAAATTTTGCGATGAATGGGCCTGGTGTCCCTTCCTGCTTGGGCTTGACTCTCACGGCGTGATCAAGATCTTCCGGACTCAGCTTGACGCCCAGACCCGCTCCGACGCTAAGAATTGTGCTGGTCACCGTTTCACCCAGCTTCTCCGGGATTCCTCTTATTTCTATAGTATTTTTTAACTGAAATTGTTCTGTAGAGTTCAGTTGACTTTCAAGATCTGATATTTTTGTTTTTAGCCTATTATTTTCTATAGTTAAGTTTTCGACATTGGTTTTGTGGTCTTCTAAAAGTGTTTCTATTTTTTTTAGCCGGTCCATGTTTTCAAATGATAGGTCCGACTGCTTCTGCAGGGTTTCCTTTATCTACTTCAGTTCATCCATGCCCTGAAGTTTGGTCTTCAATTCCCTGACTTCCTCTGTCAGCGCCCTCAGTAGTTCAAGTATATTACTTGAGTCAGCAGCTGGCAACGTACCCGATGATAACTCGCAATCGGTACATATCCATTTTTGCTGGTCTCTTTTAGGCCTTTTAAGTCCGTGAAATCGAATTTCACACATTTCGCGTGAAATATGTTTTGGCATGAGACACAAACTAATTTAGTTTTGTCTTCTCGACCTACTGTTTTCGCTCACAATTTGCAATTAAGCATGGTGATAAATATATTGGAAATTAAAAATAAAGTCACTGTTGCTTTAAAAATACGTGAGTGGCCGAAAAAAAATAATAATAACAAGATACACACACACACCTGTTTGTTTGGGTGGAATCTGGTAGGATTAGCCTGCTGCCGGCTATCCCCACTACTCCAACTCGAGTGCTTCCTTCACGGACACTTATCCTTTTTTTTTTTTAACTACGTATCACTATATAAGTGAGTCTTAGAGTATCTCTCGCTCAATCAAGACCTCAAGCGTGCGTTTCTGTCCCTCTATATATTTATCTAATAGTTATCCATAGACATTCCGGTTAAAAAATCTCCACATTTATTTAATATAGCATCCAGAAAATTCCGTATAGTTAAGAGTAGTGTTATATCTTCGTTGATATTAAAAAAAATTGTAATAAAGTACCCGTTATAAAAGCAGCTGAGTGAAAGTAGTGGGGCAGTTTATCAAGCTTCACCTTAATCCCGGCAGCCGCCCCCCAAACAAACAGGTGTGTTGTTGTTTTTGTTGCTCATTGATTTCATTTAACTCTCCTCATTTAAATAGCGCTATTTTAAAGAAATAATAATCTCAATAAAATGGTTAATTGTAAAACATGCAGTAAATCGGTGGCACGAGATGAGAAGAACAAATTAGCCTGTACAGTATGTACAAATATATTTCATGCTAAATGTAACAAAATTGATAGTGATTCGGAAGGCCTCAATGAAATTAACAAAAAATGGATATGCCCCGATTGCGTCTCTGAGCCTACAATGATTGAACTATTGAAGGCCCTGACCGAGGAAGTTAAGCAGATGAAGACCAAGCTTCAGGGCATCGACGAGTTAAATTAAATAAAAGACTGCCTCAACAAACAGTCGGAACTGTCTTTTGAAAATATGGAAAAGCTGTTAAAAATAAAAACCCTGCTGGAAGAACAGCAAAAACAAATTCGAAAAATTGTCTATCGAAAATACCACCTTAAAGAAAAAAATATCGGAGCTGGAAATTCGGTTAAATTATACTGAGCAATCTCAGTTAAGAAATACAGTCGAAATTCGAGAAATCCCAGAAAAGCCGGGTGAGACTGTGACTGGGACCATCCTTAGCATCGGAGCGGGTCTGGGCATCAAGTCCAGACGATCTGGATTACGTAGTGTGGCTCAAGCCAAAGCAAGAAGGAACTCCTGGCCCTATCATTGCTCGCTTCGTTAGGCAAACTACAAGAGATGAACTGCTGCAGCAGAGAAGAACGAAAAGAGACTTCTCTTCACGCCATCTGGACTGGGGGGACAGCGATTCGCACCGGGTTTACGTGAGCGAAGCAATGACCCCCACCAATTAACATCTATACTGGTTAGCTAGACAAAAAAAGATAACGGCAAAGATAAAATACCTGTGGTTCATTGGTGGTAAAATTTGATGCAGTCCGGCGGTAGTTATAGGGAAATCTAGCGACTTGGAAGTTTTTATATGAATTTTGTATGTAAGTCTCCTAATATTTGTATCAATTTTAGTCTTTCCTTTAAAAAATATTTTAATTTTAATTTTTGTAAGTTACCTTCTTCATTATCGTTTTAAAGAGCTGGAATTTCATTTGACTGAATGTTTTTTCTTTATAATTTATTGTAACCAAAGCCATCTTTATATTTTTTCACATCATAAATTAATTCTTTATATTTATTTTTATTCGAGTCTATATGATTTTAACTCCTTCTTTTCAAAGTTTATTTCATGCTTATATTTTCTTTTCTGTTGCAAAAATGAATATCTTGTTAAAAAACTGTTATATCCTACTCTCCTTCCTCGATCCTTTTCCCCGCAACTCTCCTTCCCAACATCTCAGTTATGACTAATATCCTAAATTCCTGTCACGTCAATACACAATCCCTTAATGCCCACTTAGATGAATTCCAAAAATATTTCCTCGATAATTTTTACCACACAATACCAGTATCTAAAACCTGGCTGAAACCTTTTATTCCTTCCTCCCAAATTTCCCTCCCCAATTACTCTTTCCTACGTCATGGCAGATCTGATCGCACGGGAGGTGGTGTCGTGCTATATGTACATAATAGTCTAAAAGTCCAAAATCCTCTTACAGTCCTCTTTTATTGATCTCCCTCACGTCGAATATTTATTTGTTGAAATTACCTTTATTTCCTCTCCTTTACTGTATGTTGTTGTCTACCGCCCTCCTCGTGTTCTATTTGACCAACTCTTTGAATCCTCCCTTGTCAACCTGGTTTCCTCCTACTCCAATATCATCATCTCCGGCGATTTTAATGTAAATATGCTCTCAGAATCGACAAATACTACCTCAATGACCTAATATTTTCTCTCAATCTTCATCTTGTCCCTTATTCTCCCACCCATCGCACTCAGTTCTCTGACACCTGGTTAGACCTCCATATCTCTGACTCACGGCTTAAAATCCTTTCCTCCTCTCAACACCCTGTACCCTTTCTATCATCACACAACCTGACCAACTGATCAAATCTCCAAATACATCCAAATCTCGTACGACCTACCCGTGAAATCATTTACTCCCAAAATAGTGTCATATCGCAATCTAAACCTCCTTTCATATGAATCCCTTCAACCTGACCTTGATTCTGCCCAATGGGATACCATATTTTCCTATACCTCCCTTGGCCCTATGATATCCACCCTTACCTCAAACCTACAATCCATATTAGACATCCATGCTCCTCTGAAAACCAGAATCTTACGTCGTCCCACGGCTCCTTGGCTGACTGTTGAAATAAAGGGAATGATAAAGAGAAGGAATGCAGCAAGGCGCAAATACCGTCAGACTCGCTTACCTGCTGATTATGCCTCTTTCAAACAACTTCGCAATGCAACCCAATCCACAATCCGACTTGCTAAATCCAACTATTTCCATAATGTCCTTTCCAATGCTCCCGATTCCAAATCAAAATGGAAAATACTTCGTAATCTATCCCTACCAGATTTCAATAACCTCATTTCCCTCCCTGTGACTCCAGATGATCTTAGTGACCATTTCTTATCCTTTGCTTCTAATCCTTCTCCTACTCATGATATTGAACACCACAATTTTAATCCTGAAAACTTCTTTATTTTCCATGTGTCCTACGACAAAGTACTTTCCACTATCCTCAAATCCCACACCAATGATTATGGTCCTGACAATATTCCAGTAAAACTAATAAAATCCAGCCTTCCTACCCTTATTCCAGTACTTTATCATATCTACAACTTTTCATTGCAAAATTCCATATTTCCCTCTTCCTGGAAAACTGCACTAGTCCGACCTTTGAGTAAAACTTACTTTCACTCTGTGAACTGTCCAGATCCCCTTCCTCGCTGGTCTTTCCCGTTCCACCTGACGATATAAATTCACATTTTATTTCTGCCTCCTCTACCTCTTCTTTTCCCGTCTCTTCCAACTTTGCTCCTGAGTCATCATTTAATGATGATGACTTTTATTTCTCCGACATTTCCCCGAATGACTTATTAACCGCAGTAATGAAATCCCACACCAATTCCATTGGACCAGATGGCATTCCTGTCAAAATGATAAAATTATGTCTATCCGAAATCCTCCCAGTTCTCCTTTTCATCTACAATTTCTCCCTACAGAACTCAATATTCCCTACCTCTTGGAAAAAAAGCCATTGTACTCCCTTTAAATAAAAAGCCTAATCCATCCTCTCCCGATGACTTTCGCCCAATCACAATTCTTTCCAATCTCTCAAAACCCCTAGAAAGATTGGTGCAATCCCAAGTTTCCAATTTCCTCGAAAAGTCCAACCAACTTGATCCTCTCCAATCTGGTATTCGTCCCGGCTACTCCATCCAATCCGCCTTAATCAAAATCACCAATGATGTTCAGACTGCAATAGACAATAAACAATCAACTGTCCTCATACTTTTTAACTTCTCTAAAGCCTTCGATTCCATCAACCATCCCATCCTTTTCTACAAACTAAAATCACTTTCCTTCTCCAATAGCTCCATATCTTGGTTCCAATCTTTTCCCTCACAACGCACCCAAGCAGTCTCCATTCCTAATCAACCACTATCTGCCTACCTGCCTTTATCCTCTGGAGTTGCCCAAGGATCCAGCGTATCTCCTCTCCTTTTTAGTTACTATATTAACGACATCCATGACTCAATTCTCCATTGTTGCCACCACCTTTATGCAGACGATTCGCAAATATACGTATCCTTTTCTTCACCTGAGCTATTGGTAGCATTTACTAAGATCCAAGCAGACCTAGATCGAATCTGTGCCTGGGGAAATTTAAACGGATTAAGGTTAAATGCTGCAAAAACTCAGGCTATTGTCATTGGTTCCAAGCCCCTCCTTAGATCCTATACCGACTTTCCCATACTAAATCTTGGTGACCAGCCCATCTCCTTCTACTCCACTGTCAAAAATGTAGAACTATTTATTGATCAAAACCTCTCCTGGGATCACCATATTTCCCACATCTCCCGACGGACAACTTCTACACTCAAACTATTCCATCGCTTCCGCCATCTCCTACCTCAACATAAGCGTAGACTCTTGGTTTCCTCTCTCATCTTTCCCCAATTTGACTACAGCTGTGTGGTGTATGATGGACTCTCGGTGGAGCTCCGTGACAGACTGAAAAGATTAATGAACAGTTGCGTGAGATTTGTAATTGGTGCCCCGAGATACTATCATGTCTCTCACCAGTAAACTGAGTTAGAGTGGCTCTTCCCCTCCATTCAAAGACAATATTTCCTAGGTACATTCCTCTATCATATTATCAACAATCATCGTCCTTCTTACGCCTACAACCTTCTCCAATTCAAATCCTCAGTCCACTCTCTTTCCACAAGATCTAGACCTTCCGACCTTTATATTCCTTATCACAGATCTGCCTCGTTCCAAAACTCCTTCATAGCTCGCTCTGTTAATTTTTGGAATTCCCTTCCTATCAAAATTCGGCATTCTTCATCCCTGTCTACATTCAAAACCCTCCTATTCCAATTCCTGTCCCAAAAAGGGTCAGATACCCGCTAACCTTTTATGTAAAATTACATGTTATTCATAATAATCTATTTACATACAGCTCATAACTGAAATACTTATTAGCAGATTCAACTTTTTTTCTAAAAGTGTATATTTATATTTTACAATTGTAGGTACTTTTAAGTGGGCAAGGTTTCAAGAGTTTTGTATATAGATTTTTTTTTTTTGTATATAGTATGTAAAACTAATATTTTCTTTACTGATTTAGCTTTACCTTTACTTTTTATGTTTGTTTTTATTTGGCCAGATATAACATTTTAATTTTGTAATTTTTTGTTATTCTGAAGGGACTTCGTCCCAGAAAAAAATTATTTTCTATTCTATTCTATTCTAAAACATCTAACCCCTCCTCACAGAACGACTTCCGTCCTCTTTCTCTTCTTTCCAACCTCTCAAAACCACTGGAACACCTTGTCCAAAACCAATTTTCCAACTTCCTAGAAGAACGTTCCCTCATCATTGCATTCCAATCTGGCTTCCGACCTGGCTAATCAACGCAATCTGCCCTCCTTAAAATAACCCATGACCTCCAAAATTCCATTGAACACCAAAACCTTACTATCCTTATCCTTCTAGATTTTTCCAAAGCTTTTGATACAGTTGACCATAACATCCTTCTTACCAAATTGCAAAATCTTCCTCTATCCAACAGTGTCCTGCGTTGGTTCAAATCCTCCCTTTCCGATCGATCCCAGTATGTAGTCGTCCCAGATCAACCTCCTTCAAAGACACTTCCCCTCTCCTATGGTGTTCCTCAGGGTTCCTTCTTGTCTCCTACTCTGTTTGCTATTTACATTAATGACCTTCCCCTTCTGATCCATCACTCCCAATTCCACATCTATGCTGATGATTTCCAAATATACCTGGTTCTTCCCCCCTTCTGACCTATTAGCCGCCACAAGAAAGCTTCAAGAAGATTTAAATAGAAATAGAATATATGACTGGGCAGGAGCTAACAAGCTGAAGTTGAACGCGGAAAAGACCAAGGCAATCCTAATAGGCTCCAATCACCTCCTCAAAACTTTTCCTAACTTTCCAACCCTGGTCCTACATAATAATCCCATTAAATATTATCCCATCATCAAAAACCTTGGAATAATCTTTGATCAAACCCTTTCCTGAAAAAAAACATGTGTCCAATATCTCCCGACGTACCTTTTCCACCCTAAAACACTTAAATAGCCTGAGACACCTTTTTCCTTTTGAAATCCGTAGACTCCTGGTCACCTCCTTAATATTTCCCCAGTTCGACTATTGCTGCACGGTATATGGGAGCGTCTCTGGGGATCTCGAGGCGAAACTAAAACGTTTGATAAATCGCTTTGTACGATTCATCTTCGGGACCCCAAGAGATGCTCCTGTTTCCTGTTTCTATGAAGAGTTGAAGTGGCTTTATCCTTCCTACCGCCGTATTTCCTGGCATTCTCCTCTTCCAAGTAATTCACTCCCGCCGTCCTTCATACATCAACGAACTCCTTCAATTTAAATCCTCTGTCCACTCCCGCAATACCCGTTCCCGGTCTTCAGATTTATATATAATGGCCCACCGAACCGCTGCTTTTGATAAATCTTTTATTATTCGATCCTCTTCCCTATGGAACTCTATCCCTCCCCACATTCGTCAATCCAAAACCCTTCCTACCTTTAAATCACAACTGCTTAATCATTTCTTATCCATCCAGTCCTGATAAAATTGTAAATAGTTACTAGTGTAAATATGTATATAAATTATTAGATCGTTCTTTATTATTTTTACTCCATGTTTATTTTCAATTTTTTATTTTTTATTATTAACTGATGTAAATTAGTAAGTAACTTATAATTTCTCTTATTATTTTTTTTTATTTATTTATATATTTTATTTTTTATTTTTTATTTTTACTATTAAATCAAACTATATTCTTGTTTATGTATCTCTGAGGCTCCTTAGCCCACATTTTTGTCTCTCTGTATTACTCTAAATTGACTCATCCCAGAATAAATAAAGCATTATTATTATTATTATTATATCGACTGCACTGAGGCAGTAATGTTAATATGATTATACAGGATGAGGTATCTGTGAAGAACAATTGACAGAGATGTCTAAAATGTTCGTTTATAATAATGTTTAGCGGGAGGGACTTAGTTAACCTGTTGACTGGTCGAGAGATACTATAAGACTTGAAGATATATTTGAATAAATTGGACAAGTTTATTATAGCTCTGTTCATATTCCTAACTCAAAATCCATTAAATCGAATCCGTCAGAAGCAGGTATTCTAAATAATTGTAAAAAATATTAAAAAACAAAACAATGATTACCATATAACCAACCGCCATACAATGGCCCACCAAGATTATCAGGTGATCCAAGATAGGTTGTTCGAGATTTATCACGATTTGGTTTAATATAGACCGGTTGACAGGGTTCGTCAGGCGTGTTGTCCCTAATTTGTTTTAGCTGAAGGAAAAGATTGTCCGATCTGGTTCCTAAAGTTCTTTCTCTTATTGGATTCCAGTTATAAACGTGATAAAATGGAATAATGTTTTCGTCGTTCAATAAGTTTCTATTTTTCGGGGAAAATTGTATAAGA
This sequence comes from Nezara viridula, assembly GCA_928085145.1. NCBI lineage: Eukaryota > Metazoa > Arthropoda > Insecta > Hemiptera > Pentatomidae > Nezara > Nezara viridula. The sequence continues at coordinate 54,839,110 of OV725078.1, forward strand.
CGGTTAATTTCTCTTATAATTTCGACTAATAAACAGTTGTTTTCTCCCAGTTTCGTTTTGAAACCTATCTTAGGTTTGAGATTTTTAAAGTAAGATAATCTTATCGCTGGTTTATCAAGTATGTTCTTTTCTTTCTCTATTTCTAGGACCCGTTTGAATATTTGCTTCTTATAAGTGGTCAAATCCGGGTCGTTTGAGATTTCCGATTCACTGTGGGAAGCACAGCCCATACTGAGGACATTCTGGAGGTTTCCCATCGAATCAACGGTGACTCTGGTACGATTGTACCGCCTTTTGTTCTTACGTGTCCAAGGAATTTTTTTATCAGATTTAATACATCTATTGATCTCCAGGGGTGGGTAGTATACCCGCTTGGGCTGAAGGTAATAATCCATAAGTGGATGATTCATGGCTACCGCTAATGTCTACTATATCCTGTATCTACTACAAATCATTAATGTGCTATAACTGACTTTATTTTCATCGCTATAGTAACTTAACAATTAAACTATCATATTATTCCAAATTTTAAAACCTATGTAGCCGTAACCGTCATTAATCAACAAACAACCACGCTTCCCAATACATCTCTTTTTAAACACACCACAATGCTGAAAATAGTCAAATCGCTAAGAAAAGTTAAGTTTTACGCTGCAAAAGGATCACATAAACGAACAATATTACACTTGAGTATAAATATAGTTTACTATATTGATAACCAAGAATAAGATGGTAAATTGGTACTCAGTTTGATAGCTGAAATTCCCTTATCTTACTAGCGCTAAGTTCATGGTCAAGACATCCTTCCGTCGTACAGTTGGCTATCCCGGTCTATCTAGCAGAACAAAAGTCAAAATATCGATAATTTTTTCTTAAAGGAAAATTGCATTAAACGTTTATACATCGGAAACAGAAGAGTTAGTCGAACATACAAATAATATGGGCATGATTGACGACAAACATCGACAATTGAGAGCCAGTTTTAAACATAAAGGGTACTGGTTCGATTATCAGAGTGAATAATAAATAAATCTTACACCTTTCCGTTAAGATATTTTCCCAAAAACATGGCTGTAATACAAATAAATAAGCATTCTATAAATGTTAGAAATGAATTCATAAAAAGTTTCGGTTAAGTTATATGTAATATTTTTTCAATCGCGTAAAAATTTGAAATGAAGATCAGTTATGCAAATTTTAAAAATCTTTAGCTTTACCGGAACCTTATAACATGCAGATTGTCCCGTAAATGGTGGGAAATTTTTATAGGAGTGATAGCAGACTTCAGGAGCTACAAAAAAAGTTCATATAAGCAATTGACCAATTTTCAGAAGTAGTAGTAAAAAAAAAAAAAAGTAGGAAATCCATTTTTTGTTTACTTTCTAGTAAATCGTGTTTTTTGTAGAAAGCGATAACTAAATAACAATTTTATTTAAGTAATTAATAATTACTTCACTGTAAACTAAATACAATTTAGTTACAAATTCAAATGAAAATAGAGTTTGTCATTATTAAATCCATTAAAAGAGGACTTTTGAATGACTAAACTAAGCTAAGTTCTATTTTTAAAAATATCATAAATTATTCGCGATTTTTTTTTCATAATACAATTATACTACAGGTACCTCACTTTTGGAAAAAAAACTTCCTCGTTTAATAAGCTTTAAGTTCATATTAATTAAGCTGAGGTTTAAGGCAAAAAAAAAAAATCTAAAGCATACGGAATATATGTTTTCCAAACTGAGTTTATAAATCTTAGTACTGTTTCTTCGGCGATATCTCCTAGGCAGGGCCGTTGCGGGACGCCAAGGCTGGAAAGGGGGGGAGCGCCACGGATCGGAACAAATATTAAAACCAATTAACAGAGAACACGATTTAAGTAAGAGTTTGCTAAGAAAATATATGTACCTATACAGTTTTAGGAACAAATATAAGCAAATACAAAAATCTTTCCAATCTACAATAGCTAAATAATAATATGAACTTTTATCATTACCTGACACACTAGTCTAACTTAAAATTATTTTGTTTACTGTCTAAAAATTAAAGAAAGTTGAGGTTTTGAAAGCATTTCTGTGAGAAATATTAGGTTCATGTTCGGTGAACATCAGACAAAAACAATAGGAAAAATTCCTCCCTCCATTCACCAAATTTTTTTTTTTGGTCTTGTCTCGGTTTCTTGTCTCATATCAAAATCCATCGCTGCTGGGAGGTGGAAAAATGGTCTATACTGCATATAGCAGGCTCTAATTCTAAATGAGAATAACTTAATAGAATAGACACCCATACTGTTGCAATGTTGAAAATTACACATGCCTTTATTACCAATTTGAACCCATCGGGAGACTACCCATTTTGGGCGGAATAAGTAATCTACATTAAAACTATCGCTTTCGCTCCTAAGCCCTCGTCCTCTCCTACACTGATTACAGAACGAGTAAACTGGGACAAATTTCGTAAAGACCTGGAAAATAAATTGGACCTAAATATTCCACTTATGACGAAACATGACATTGACACAGCCATAGAAATAATTAATACATCTATAAGTGACAAAATAAACGATAAAACATCTACCAATAAAACTAACAACTCACAACAGACAAATTTGCCGCAGCATATTCGTATGTTATTAAGGGAAAAAACGCGTAATTTTTCCTGCACGGGAGTCTTTCTCGACGTTGAACAGTAGTTTGATAGAGTCTGGTAACCGACACTGATGTACAAACTCCGTAAATTCCTACCACCTACATACTTCCTCATTATCCGTTCCTACCTTACTGACAGATACAACAAAGTCAATCATAACAATGCTTATTCATCTCTTTTTAATCAGTTTGCCGGTGTTCCTCAAGGTAGTATCCTAGGACCTATCCTTTACACAGTTTATACAGCTGACATCCCAACACTGTCATCACCACCTATGCCGATGACACGTGTATCCTATTAGATAATAACGATCTATCTATTGCATCCCAAACTCTTCAATCACACATCACAAGTCTTGTAAAATGGTCTCAAAACTGGAGGATTATTTTTTAGCTTATTTATTGAAAAATATTACAATCTGTCTCAAGGACATTTATAATAGTGTTCACAGATCACATTCACACTCTATGTACAATAAATAAAATAAAATTATACAAAGAGATAATATATATGTATACAATAAATAAGAATAAAATAACCAAAAAATGATTTAATAAAAATAACACATACATACCTATATACAATATTTACAATCTGGGGAGAGAACGCCAGACCAGACTTGTCCCTCCAACTGTGGAGGGAAAAGTATGACTCCAGGAGATCCCTGCACTTCTCTCTCAACCGCGTCACTGGGGCTAAACCCAGTGGAGATTGAGCAAGAGTGCTTAAGCCACATACATTCATGTCGTGAGTGGAGAATCTGGCCATTGCCAGAACTCCAATATTTACATAATACAAAAGGTAGCGGGGTCACTGCCGTTTTAACCTCCTTGGAAGATTATATGGATGGGTGGTGCCGGATAGAGATTGTGCAAAGGGATTTGAATGATGGGCAAGGTTCTGGTGCAATTTGGAGAATTTTGATGGGATAAGGTCTAGGACAAATGGGATATTAAGGTCATGGTGCAGGGTTTTGTTGGTTACATAGAAAGGAGCATCGACTATTGTTCGAAGGACTTTGGATTAGAAGCATTGAATGCGTTTGATGTTAGAAAATATTTCTGTTCCCCACAGTCCAAGTCCGCAGGTCCAGATAGGTTTCAGTATTGTCTTGTAGATCAGTAACTTGTTTTCAATGGAAAGTTTAGATTTTCTGTTTAGTAGTTGGTATAGTTGTCCGTATCGTCGGTTTAGTTCCTGTCTTTTAAGTCTAGTATGAGGGTTCCACGTTAGTCATCTGTCTAAGAGAAAGCCAAGGTACCGGACTGTGTCTGAGAAAGGAAGCTGGATGGAATTAAAGTGTACTGGTGGACAGGAACTGCGTCGGAGCGTGAAGGTAATGTGTTGGCATTTGGATTCGTTTACTTTAATACGCCATTTATTACACCAGTGCTCAATCAGAGAGAGGTGTCTTTGAAGGTTTAAGGATGCTATATCAGGATGTAAAGGACGGGACCTAATACGCTACCTTGAGGAACACCTGCCTCAATTGGATAGCAATTCGAAAATTCAGTACCGCAGGGAACTCGGAAGGTATGATCTGAGAGGTAGGAATGGAGGACAAGGTATAAGAACTGAAGAAGATGGGTTTTAAGTTTGTAAAGAAGCCCGACGTGCCATACCCGGTCAAAAGCTTGAGCTATGTCCAGAAATGCAACTGAGCAATATTGCTTGCTTTCCAAGGCTGCGGAAATATGGTCTACCAATCAAAGTCCTTGTTGGACTGTCGAGTGTAGGGAACGGAATCCGAACTGATGTGAAGGAAGATTTTGAGATTCTATAAAGGGTAGGATTCTTTTCAGAAGGATCCTTTCAAGGATTTTTGAAAGGATTGGGAGTAGGCTAATGGGTCTGTAGGGAGTTAAGCTGTTGGGAGGTTTGCCTGATTTTGGGAATAGGATGATAGTAGAATGTTTAAATAAAAGAGGAAAGTGGGTGGTTCGTAGGATGCTATTATATATGTAAGTAAGGAATATGACAGCTTTAGGAGGGAATTGTCTAAGGATCTGAGAGGTAAGGAGGTCGTATCCAGGTGATTTGCGGGTAGGTAGTTTTTGTAAGTGGAATTTGACCTCAGAAGAATTAACTGCTTTAGGCGGTAAGGAGAGTGGGATGGGTGAATTAAGGAATTCCTCTACTGCTGACGTGTGGGTGGGATTGGATTCCGAATGAGAGATGAATTTAAGGGAAAGGTGTTTGACGAATTCCTCGGCTCTATCTTCGTCAGACGCTGCCCAAGAGCCATCACCTCGACGGAGAGGATGTGATGTATGACGGGGTTTTAGGAATTGTTTAGTGATCTTCCATAGGAATTGTCATGAAAAGAAAGGGAAGGAAGGTAGGAGTTGAAGGATTGAGATCTTTAGGTGGCCAATTCTAGCTTTAATTTTGGCAAAAATAATTATAGGATTGACGATCAGTGGAGTGTCTACTACGTTGCCATAATAATCTGGCACGGCGTTTGGTATTGATTAGGTCTATGAGGTGTTGAGGTAACTTATTTTTCTTGGGAGTTCTTGAGAAGTGGTTTGGAGAGGAAGCAGTCCAGATTGCTTGTTGGATAGTAGTGGTAAAAAAGTCATCTGGGGTTTTCAGAGTTATTCTGAGGTCAATTTTATCGGAAAGGATTTGTTGAAAGAGTTTCCAGTTAACTGGGCCTCTGATGAAAGACGGTGGAGAAGACTTAGGAATTGGAGCTAGAGATAATTGGTAATAATGGACTATGATCTGAGGATAGTCCGGCAAGACGGGTAAGGGAATGATTGAGGGAACCTAAGCCACTGTGGATGAAAAAATCAAGGATATCGGGATTGCGGTTAGGATCTGTGGGCCAATAGGTAGGTGAGTTAGGAGGAAGAATACTGAAACGTTGGAAATTGAGTGCAGATAACAATGTTCTGCCACGAGAGTTCGTTGTTCTAGAACCCCATTGATGGTGTTTGGCTTTAAATCTCCACCCAGGATGAAATGATGTCCTAAGGAGTTGAGAAGAGAACTGAACTGGATATTGGATATGGATCTGTTAGGAGGGCAATATGCTGATGCTATGGTGACGGGAAAGGAGAAGGTTTTGATTACGATACCAGTGGATTGTAGGAAATCTTGTGTCGGTAATGGGAGCTGGTGATGAGAAAGGAAGTGGTGTACAATAACAGCAGTACCAGCATGTGCTTTACCATCAGGATGGTCAGTACGGTATGTTATGTATTGCTGTTATTAAGGTATTTTTAAATGCTGTTTAACGTTCTTTTCTTGTAGTACAACTGTTAGTTCGTCAACGTGATTTCTAACACCATTCGCATTCCAAAGGAGAATGGATATGGGTTTTGGGATGTGAATCATTAAGGATTCTTTAAAGGAGGGATGAGGTGAGATACGAGATTCGTGAGGATACTGGAGTGATATGAGTGATATGAGGAGGAGTGATATGAGTGGAGTAACTAAGGATTTAAAATCGGCAAGGAAAGATGCCAACAAACTGGTGAGATCTGTTGCATTTGAAGGAGGAAGGATATGATGAATTTGTTGTTGATGGTTAGGTATATTCGGATCAATAGGATTTTGAGGTTGGGGTTGAGGGGGTTGTTGCTGCAGGGCTTGACAGTTATCGGTTGAGCTCTTACCTCTAAGTAGCTGGGAAAATGATACACCATTGTTTACTATTCTAGAAGGCTCTCTATCTCTTCTTGGTCTTCTTGCTTCATCTTGAATCGGGTTTTTCTGGTGTCTGGATTTGAGATTCTTGTAAATTTGGCATACTTTGTAGTTGGCCGGGTGTCCCTCCAGGCATAGTGCACACACTGCAGGATCTTGTATCGGTTTTGTGCACTCCACTGATTTATGCTGTTCACCGCATTTCACGCAACGCGGCAGGTGGTGACAATAAGTCTTGGTTTGGCCATACGCCTGACAATTATGGCACTGCACGATTTATCTATTGGAGTATGGTTTCTCTACTTTCACCATTGTGTAATATACCCTTGTGGTATCATATATTTTTTCGATACCTAGTGATGGCTCAAAGTCCACGAAAAACAATGGTAGTGGGATCCTCTTTCGTAATCCTGGATGATCCTTATTCTCCTTCAGAACATTGGTTACTTGACGTACTTTGAAATAGGCAAATACTGAGAGACCAGTTGAGAGCATAACCTTCCAATCAGCTGATCCACTGCCTTCGAAAACTGGAGGATTAAAATAAATTCCAATAAATCCCATCAAATTACCTTTACTCTTCGTCGTAAACCTATGACTTCCTGTCCTACAGTATCCTTTAATAATACCCCGTTTATCCCCGTTGAACAAATCCGGTACCTTGGACTCCACTTGGACAAACGACTCACTTGGAACCCCCATACCAGACTGAAACGACTAGAAACCGCCCGAAGTTTTCGACTACTGCAGAACTTACTAGACAAACGCTCTAAACTTCCAATTATTTGCAAAAGTAGAATGCTATATATATTACTAATATAAGGCCTATTTGGACTTACGGGATCGAGTTTTGGGGCTCTGCTACTACTAAATCATCAAATTCCTTTCGTATTCAATCCCTACAATCCAAAATCCTTCGTAAAATTCTCAATGCTCCCTACTTTGTCACATATAAAATCATCCATAACGACCTTAATGTTCCATATGTTTCCGATTTAGCTCAATCTAGATACCTATCCTTCCAAAATAAACTTCCGAACCCTCTTGTTTCCAACCTTGCTTCCTCTTCTATTCCTGAAAACAATCCGAGGCGTTTGAAAAGAAGATGGCCTCGGGACCTTCTAATATATAAATATAATTGGAGAGCTACCAGTGGGTAGTTTCTCTTCATGTTGTACATGTCAAGTTACTTATTTCATATTTACTAGTTGTATTTATCATTATACAGTTGTAAATTTCAATAATAAAAAAAAACTATTGCTACTTAGTGGACGCGAATTTGTTGATCTACAACTTTTATTCTATGTTTTGTTTTTTTCTCTTAGGAAACTCATTTCCTATCAGAAGCGCTATTTATAGTAATTTGTCCCAGTTTTTGACCAAAATCAGCATTCGTTGACATTGTATTCGACCATATCACTTGACCAACATATAAAGTTTAGGTACTCGTTCGACACACAGTTTAACGTTCTTTAATTGCTTAAAGAGTACGTTTTCACTTCGATGTAAAATTCTTAAGGAGTTAACATGGAGTAGTAGTCTATTAACCGATTTGGGATGGAGCTAAGGAGGAGGGGTCTCATGCGACGGCACTGCTCCCAGGTGTTTAAGAAATCGCGGCAGTTCGTCATTTGGCCCTGTGGATTTCTTTTTTTTAGTTGTGGTAAAAACATCACTTAGCTCTTGCATCTGGATATCTCCCTAGAACATTGAATAATCTTCTCTTCTTAAGATTTTATGGATGAATTTCCGCCTTCTTTCTTCATCTTTTTTTTTTCGTAATAACTTACTTTCGTAATTACGTCAATAAACAGAAGAAATGAACATTCATTAGTTTATTAAATAATAATTAAGTGACTTTATTCCCAATTAAATAGTGAAGTTTAAATTTAATACTCAAAGGTCGATTAAGGAAAAGTTGTAAATATATATATATATATATATAACTTATGCGACTGTGGTATAAAACGATAAAAAAAAAGGAGAAAAGGGCTGTTAAATGACTCACACGGCTTCAGAAACAATACTGCTTTATTTGTGAAGTAATCCTTCTTATATACATTTCAGAGCTTTGTTTACATACCAGGAAGGTATTAAAGCTGCCCGACTCCTGTCCTTATCTCCCCCCCCACCAGTTTACGAAAAGCATTTCGAAAACTTTTAATTCTTGAGCGAAGCGACCTGTATCAGCCTCACCACCTTGTTTCCTGTACACTTAATACAATAATAATTAAAAAAAAAAATATCATGATAATAGTGATACAACAAACTCAGGAGTCCTCCTGCATTATGTTTACAACAAAGACACTACTCTATGAGTAAAACAAATATACTTCTATTCACTTAAAACTACAGAAAATATACAACAGCACAAAAACAGGATTCTTAAAAACATACAACAGAACCAAAAAAAACAGAACTTTTTCCTATATACAAACTATTTTTACATCAAACAACAAAAAAAAAATAATATACTTTTGTGTGCAGAAAAGAGGGCACCACGGTTCATCTATTCTTTGTCTGCCCCTACAAACGGAAGTTTCAATTGTTCGATATGAACTGTGCGTCTCTTTTTGGGCTCCCTCATACTCTCTATCGTTACCAAATTATGTTCCCTGATGGCAACTACCCTGAATGGGCCCTCGTATCGCGTCAATTCCTTCCCTCGATTTGTTCCCCTTCTGCGGTACACAATAGTTCCGATTTTCAAATCCCCCATTTGATCGCGTAATCTTAAATTTTCTCTACCTACCTGCTTCCTCTTTTCCCTCTCTATTTTTCCTCGTACTGTATCCCACGTCCTCCTCAATTCTACCCAATTATTATTTATTTGTTCGGCCACTCGGTCGTTAGTCGCCGTATCCGCGCAATCTCTTCTTCGTCCCCACATCCCAAACAGTACTTCGAAGGGCGAGAACCCAGTGACGGAATGAATTGAATGATTATATGCTATTATCGCCTTTTTCATAGCAATGTCGGGCTCCAATACTTTTTCTCCCTGATACACGCATATATGGTCGCTCAGGGTACTATGCAGCCGCTCGATGCTACCTCTGCTTTTGGGGTGCCCTGGTGTATTGAAGTGCCAGTTTATCTCCAAGCGTTTTGCCTCCTCCCTCATTGTGCTATTGTCAAATTCCCTTCCTCCATCCGAGGAGACTCTCTCAGGTACTCCGTAAAATTGCATCCATGTTTGAATAGCTTCTAAAGCTGCATCGGACGATTTCTCCAATATCTGGTACGCCATAGCAAGTTTGCTAAAGATTGCAAGTTGTATCGATTATGGTTACCCACTTATACCCTCTCCATGTGAAGGTGTCGATCTGGAGATCTTGTAATGGTGCGTTTCCCGTGGGTGTCTCTTCCTGCCTTCCCTGAGGTGGGTGTCTGTCATATTTCGTGCGCATACACACCTCACACGTTCCTATCGTTTCTTGGATGATCTTCTTCATTCCCCACCAAAAGTACTTCCTGCGTAGTGCCTGTAAGGTCTCGTTCACTCCCCTATGGTTTGTTTTCCCCTGGTGATACGCAAGGGTCACTTACTTTTGTCGTTCCTCGTCCGTTATTGTCTCCACCATATATTTGCATCGGACAAACATTCTATCTATTCCGATTTTTTCGGACCTCCAAATCCTCTAAATCTTTTCCCATATTGTGGCGTTCCACACATAGAGATGATTTGTCTTCCCTGGCTCCGATGCATCCTTCAGCGCCCTGCAGATTTGATCCTCACGCACCCCTGGTTGCGACCAGATTGTGTGAACCTTACTTGTACCGTAGCGGCTGTAGTCGATTTTCATCATACCCGCTGTCCTAGTCTTCCAGATGACCCGGTGACGCTTGTCATTGATGATCTCGTCAAGTTCTTCCATCTCTGCTGGCTTCTCCTCCGTCGAGCTCTCATCTTTGGGGGACTCCTCTCCCTGCCGTACGTCTCTCGCACCGTCCTCTTCTTCCCTTTCCGGTGTCCATTCACTTAGGAATTGTCGAACATCACGTGATGGTCCACCATTGTCTTCCTCGACTGCATTAACCACTATGGCTCTCGATAGCCAATCGGCCACTAAATTTTCCTTTCCTGGCTTATACACTATTTCAATATTATATTGGCCGAGAAATTCCTTCCATCGTGCGACCATCGCGGAGGATTCTTTTAATTTCCCGACCCATTGAAGGGGCCTGTGATCGGTGTGGACCCTGAACTTTCTTCCGAAAACGTAAGGCCGAAAATGATCGATAGCCCACACTATCGCGAGCAACTCCCTCTCCAAAGCGCTATATCTCGTCTCAGCATCGGTAAGACGTCTACTCGCGTATGCTACGGGCCGCTCTCCTCCTGCTCCATCCTGCGACAGTACTGCTCCCAGCGCATACTCGCTGGCATCCGTGGTAACCGTGAACTGCTTACTGAAGTCCGGAAACGCTAATACCGGTTCTGTTTGTAAACGGTCCATACACTTCCTAATGTTTTGTTCCATTACTGGTGTTACGATCATCTTAGCCCCCTTTTTCAGTAAATTATTGATCGGGACCAGATACTCTGCCATTTCCGGCACAAACCTCCTATAATAATTAAGCGTCCCGAGGAGCCTCCTGATTCCTTTAACATCTCGCGGAACCGCCATTCGCCTAATAGCCTCTACTTCCCCCGCGTCCGGCCTAACCCCGTCCTTCGAAATTGTGTGGCCTAAAAAATTAATCCGCTCTTGTCCTAGTAGTGATTTTTCTCTGGATAATTTTAGTCCAAAACGGCGCAACCTCTCGAATACGTTTCGCAGGTGTTCTACGTGATCCCCTTCCGTCTTGCTAAATACCAGCAAGTCGTCCATATAGACCTGGCATACGGTTTCATCCAAACCTCTCAAGAATTCATCCATTAAGCGCTGAAAGGTTATCGGAGCATTCTTTAGTCCGGGTGAACTCATAATGCCCCCTTTCGAATGTGAATGCTGTTTTATGTTGATCCTTCGGGTGCATCTTTATTTGGTGATAACCTGCTTTGAGGTCCAGCGTACTAAATATCACCGCCCCACTCAGCCTGTCCAATATGTCTTCGAATCTCGGGATCGGATATTTTTCGTCTATCGTGTTCTCATTCAGCTTCCGATAATCTATTACCACTCGGTACTTCTCTTCTGACTCGCCCGGCACTCCCTTTTTTCTCACCGCCCACAACGGACTGTTGTATGGAGAGGTGCTGTAGACTATTATACCCTGCTTTTTTAAACTCTCCAATTCTTCCCGGATATGCTGTCTAAGTGCTTGTGGATATCGCCTCTCCTTTACGTATGACACCCGCTCCTGCTTTAGTGGTATTTCGTGGACTGTCCTCCCCGTTACGCCTAGTATCTCTCCCTCCTTGAAGAAGATATCCTCGTATTCTACTCTTATGGACTTCCTCCAGTCCTCGACTCTATTTACCGCTCTATCCGCGCTTTCGTACCCCTTATGCTCTCCGTACTTCTGTACCTCTGTCCTCCTAACTTGATTCTCCAAGTCCCATTCCTGTACTCGACTCTAATCCCTACTTGTCCGAATAGGTCGCACCCTATTATCGCCTGGTATTCCCGAGTTATGTTCCCAACAATGTGCACTTTCAAATTCCCCTTCTTACCTGCCCAATGGTTTAACTCAACGACCGCTTCTCCTTCCACGTTACACGCACCTCCTAGGGTAATTAATTTACACTCGCATCCCTGAATCCGGGTGCGCTTCACTACCACACAGCCTCTCTAGTGCCCCACGGGTCATAATAGTGCTAGTGCTTCCCGTGTCTACCAAGCACCTCACTCCCCCTCTTATTGTGATGATTGGCAACCAGCAAGACGTACCTCTTATATTATTGCATGTCGCTGTGCGGTCGCCGCTCTGAAGACACACTCCTCAGATCCTCGCCTGCTTGCTCCTCCCTGTTGCCGCTCGTCTCTGTCCGCTCCACTGCGTGCTCCTTCCTCCTTTGTCTCCGCTGCTCCCTGGTTCCTCTTCCTCCGTCTCCGAGGCCTCTGATATCTCCGTTACATCCTCTGAAGGCCCACTTCTCCGAGTCGTATTAGGGTTCCTCCTCACCTTATGCATATTGACCTCCATCGGCTCATCTTGTGCCGTTTCCCTCCTTCTGAACATGTACGGGCATTGCCTTGCAATGTGTCCTGTTCCGCATTCGAAACATTTAGTGCGGGGGCATTGTGCCACTAGGTGTCCCGTCCTGCCTCAGCCATGACACTTCCTTTCTTCCTTACGGGGTCCATTTCGTGGCCTGGGTGGTCCTGGTTTTCTTTCTCCTGTTGTGGTCCTTCCTCTGTTTCCGTATCCGGGCTCCCTTTTCTTCCAACCTATCGGTGCGGACCTGAAGCGTCTCTCGTTCACTCGGTTCCATCCAGCTTCTTCTATCTCCATTCTACTTTCTTCCTCCCTCGCGCTAAAGTCGACCATCTCCTGGGCACATTCTAGGAACGACCGCTCTCTTGGTAAGCCGTCCCTTTTTCCCGTCTCCTTGGCCAGTTGAACCTTGAGGATAGTTGACAAAAACTCCATCCTGGCTTCTTCTTCGCCTGCACTCATCATTTCGCGCATCTTCTCCGTGATGTGGTTGTACTTTGCCAATAGTACTCCCGCATACTGTCCGTTTGTCTGTCGTTGCGACCGTCGTTCCCTGAACATCTGGAAGATGTCCTCCTCTGGAGTCCATCGGCCTCCCCCAAAAGTCTTCTTCAACCTCTGTTTGATCACCGGCCATGATGTATCTTCGTCTGCCTGTATCTGGTTGAGAACACTTCTCCGTACTCTACATACCAAGGCTGCTTTCAATGCTTCGGCATCCCCCAAGTTCACCAAATCTTCGGCCACCTTTGCCTCTATTCTGGAAATGAGACGGTCCCCACCTTTCAGAAAATGATTCAGTTCGCCTACCTCTCCACCGAAGCGTTCCAAGTCCGCTATAGCCCTCCTTAGATCCTGAGTGGTCGCTGCTCTTACTTTCATCCACTCCAAGGCGTTGGCGTGTGCTTCCGCCAATGTGTCCGGTAGCGGAGGGATTTCTTGAATCTGCGGAATTTCAGGAGCCTGAAGAACTTCCGGCGCAATTGATATTCCCGGGTTAGGGATTCCGTCTCTCGCCATTCTAATTCTATTTTCCTGCTTGAGAAAGTAAGAGAGAAAAAAAATAGTTCACTACTTACTGGCCAATAACAGTGTCCCGGATTTCGGCACCACTTATGCGACTGTGGAATAAAACGATAAAAAAAAAAGGAGAAAAGGGCTGTTAAATGACTCACACGGCTTCAGAAACAATACTGCTTTATTTGTGAAGTAATCCTTCTTATATACATTTCAGAGCTTTGTTTACATACCAGGAAGGTATTAAGGCTGATACTGCCCGACTCCTGTCCTTATCTTATATATATATATATATATATATATGCAGAAGTATATATATATATATATATATACTTTTAAATAAAATAAAATAAACTTCAAAAAAATCCATTCTTATGAACAAAAAAGATAAAAGGTAACAAAAACAATAAACAATTATACCTACTCACACTGCTTTGTGAGAGGTGGTCGAAATTCTGTTTAATACTCAAAACAGAAGAAAAAAAAATGTATAAAGAAAATTAAAACCTTGTTGCATAATATATACTTAGCCAACATCTCATTGAATTGTGAAAAGGAATTGGAATAAGAGGGTTTTAAATGTAGATAAGGATGATGCATGGATTTTTAATGGTACGGAATTCCAGAATGCAGTGGAAAGAATAAGAAAGGGATGTTTAAATGAGGCAGATTTGTGCAAAGGAGTGTAAAGGTCAGAAGGACGTGATCTTGTGGAGAGGGTGTGGATTGATGATTTGAATTGTAGGAGATTGTATGCGTAGGACGGACGACGATTATTGATTATTTGGCGAAGGGATGTGCCCAGGAAATATTGCCTTTGGAAGGAAGGGAAGAGCCACCCTAACTCAGTATAGTGGTGAGAAGCACGGGAACGTCTCGGGGTTCCAGTGACAAATCTTACGAAGGCATTCATAATTCTCTTCAGTCTGTCCCCAAGTTCCGCCGAGAGGCCACTGTACACCACGCAGCCGTAAGCAAGGTGGGGGAAGATGAGGGACGATACTAGGAGTCAACGTGTGGGTATAGGTAGGAGATGACGTAAGCGATGGCACAGTTTCAAGGTACCAATTGACCTTAGGAAGATGTGAGCAATATGGTGATTCCAGGTGAGGGTTTGGTCTATGAAAATGCCTAGGTTTTTCACTGTGGAGCTGAAGGTGATGGGATGGTCATTTAGATATAGGGTAGGAATGTTGGTATTGGATCTAAGAAGTGGTTTGGAACCAATTACAATGGCTTGAGTTTTGACAGCGTTTAATCTTAGTCCATTTAAGTTTCCCTAAGCAGTGATCTGATTTAAGTCTTCTTGAATTTTGGCAAACGCATCCTGCAACTCTGAGGGAGAGAATGAAAAATAAATTTGGGAATCATTAGCACATATGTGATGGGAACAGTGCCGGATGAATTTATGAAGGTCGTTAATGTAGGAACTAAAAAGAAGAGGAGATATACTAGAGCCCTGGACCACTCCTGAAGTCAGAGTAAGATAGGAAGACAATTGATTGGGAATAGCGACTGGGTGCGTCGAGAAAGGAAAGATTGAAACCAAAGGATAGAACTGTTAGAAAAGGTTAATGATTTTAATTTGGAAAATAGGATGGAATGGTTGATGACATCAAAAGCTTTGGAAAAGTCTAGAAGAACAAGGACAGTTAGTTTTTGGTCATACATGGCGGATTGAGTACCACTAATGATTTTAATTAGGGCGGATTGTGTGGAGTAGCCTGGTCTAAAACCAGATTGGAGCAGGTCAAGTTGATTGGATTGTTCGAGGAAATTGGACACTTGGGATTGCACTATTCTTTCTAGGGGTTTTGAAAGGTTAGAAAGGATTGACATTGGACGGAAATCATCGGGGAAGTAGGGTTAGAATTTTTATTTAAAGGACGGAGGATGGATTTCTTCCAAGGGGTAGGAAACACGGAGTTCTGAAGGGAGAAATTATAAATGAAAAGGAGAACGGGGAGGATTCCAGGTAGGCATAATTTGATTAATTTGGCAGAAATGCCATCTGGACCAATGGAATTCGAATGTTATTTCATCACAGCGGATATGAGATCTGTGGGTGAAATATCCGAGAAATAAAATCGTCTTCGTTAAACGATGTAGCCGGAGGAAAGGAAGATGTTAATGGTGTGGTAACAGAGGAAGTAGATATAAAATAGGAATTTAGATCATCAGGTGAAACTGGGCATACTGCTAAGGAAGGTGATCTGGATGGTTCACAGAGGGAGAGAATGAGTAGCCATTTGGATTTGGAATCAGGAGCTGAAAAGAGTGCTTCATGAAAATAATTGGATTTGGCTCGTCGGATTCTAGTTTGCGTCAGGTTACGGAGAATTCTAAACTCTTGGTAGTCGTCACGTCGTCACCAGTCGTCACGTATACGTCAAAAGCGTATACGGGCTGCATCACGTCTCCTCTGAAGATCTTTAATTTGCTGACACATCCAGGGAGCCGGACGTCTATAAAAGATAGAGGTTTTGATGGGAGCATGCGTATCAAGGATATTAAGAAGATTGGAGGTGGGGATGTCAACCATGGAATCAATAGAGGAACTAGAATACATTCTATCCCAATCCAGGGATTCCAGACTGTGTAGGATTTTTTCCCGAGTAAGTGCTTCAAGGTTACGGAAAGTTATGGTTCTAGGTAGGATCGGAGAAGTTTGGATATTATATGAAATTTCGATTAGGTCATGAGAAGATAAAAAAAAGAAGACTGGTGATTGAGAAGACGAAAGGAGATTCTGAGCGGAGTCGATAATGTACATGTCCAGCCAAGTGTCGGATCTTGAGATATGGTGAGTGGGAGACAAAGGAACGATGAAAAGATGAAGAGCAAAGAAAAGGTTTTGGAGGTATTATTTATCGTAGGAGTCAGAAAGGAAATTAGTGTTTAAGTCACCGGAAATGATAATTTTAGAATAAAGGGGAACAAAGTTGAAGAGGGATGATTCAAAAGACGGATCAAAGGGAACTTGAGGAGGGCGATATATTACGGTTAATAGGAGAGGAGAGGTATTACAGGAAATCTTAAAAATAAGGAATTCGGTTTGTGGGTGATCGGATGGAGGAGAACAGTCAAGTATTCGGGTCTTGAGGCTTTCGTGGACATATATAGCTACACCGCCGCTTCCTACACTGTCCGGCTTTCCCAATCATGGCGGATTAAGGTGTAGTTAGGCAGGGAGACAGCGGAGGACAGGATGTAGGGCTTGAGCCAGGTTTCAGAAATTGCTATAATGTGGTAAAAGTTTTGAGTGAAATACTGTCAGAATTCATCGTAATGGGCTAGAAGAAATTGGGAGTTAACATGACAGGCAGTTAAGACACTTGACATGTACTGGTTTTAGGAGAGATCAATCGGTATCGGATATGATATATGATAGGAAGACACTGGAATATATACGATACAAAAAATAAAGTATGGTATAAATTAAGGTAAAAGAAAGAAAAGTAAATTAAAGAGAAGAAATTCTGGGTAAAAATACAGAACTGGAAATCAATAGATAGAAAGAAAGAGTCCAGATAACATGGTATTGAATTCGATATTTTCAAGGTATGCCTGGTAGAGATACCCCCTTTTTGCTTGATGCCGAAGAGTAGACGAAATTAAGCCAGTCAGACAAAAACATCCAGATCCTGAGCTCGGTCGATGAATACCACTTGATGGCTGTCCCCTTTTCGGCACCGCACATTTCCGGCCGTTAACCAGACGTATTTTATTTTTCATGCGGCCTTTTTTTGTCGGGCAAGCCAGTACAGGTGCCTATTTGTCGGGGTCGTCTCCTCGCTAAGATAAGTTGGGTGGCAGTCATTTTCCTGCCACCCGATATCGCGCGTTGAGAAATCCCTCTTCACCTTTCTTCTTTGAACCAGGTCGTCCCTCACTGATTTTCTGACAAAGCGCGCGATGATTGGCGCGGGCCGTCTTTTCTAGTCCTGCGCCTCTGCACGATGTCCAAGTCCTGAACATTCAGCTTAATTCCCAGACTGGCCCCTATGCTTGTCACCGGGGCTGCGGGGGTTTCACCTGCCCGCACTGAGATGCCTTGGATCTCGAGAGATCTGCTTAGCAAGCCCTGCTCGACTTTATTTAGGCGTACTTCTAGCTCGCCCATTCTACATTTTAGGGCTTTATTTTCAGAGATAATTTCTTCTAAATGTTTTGATTGGCCCTCTAGGTGATTTTCTCTCTTCGGCAATCGAGCATTCAGCTCGAAGCTTAGTTCACCGTATTTATCTAGAGCCGATTTGATGTTTTTAATCTCCTCATTGACACTAGTGTCCCATTGATTAACGGCTGCCAGTATTTCTGAAGGTGAGGGTTCGGTGGTGCGAATTTGATCTTGATTTTCTATTAATATTATTCATTAATATGACTGAACTCCATATTTCTTAAAGTCCAATTTGTCAAGGAACGTTCTAATGGAGTTTTATTTAGCTGAAATCATTTTTTTTTTTTTAAACATAGCTGTTTTTCTTTTATGTCGACTGATACATTAATGGTTTTTAGAATTCTAAGCTCTTTCAGCTTTCCAGCTCTAGTATCATACATTTCTTCTTTCAGCTTTTGTAGCTCTTCATTCAAGAAAGATCAATATTTTCCTAGATGATGAATCTATATATAAATTTTCATCCTCAAGAATGTTTTGAAAATATTTAGTTTTATGAAAACTAGGGCAGATATGTTTTTAAAATGACAAAAATACAAATTATTAGTTTATGATATTGTATTCATATTAATGGTTTGTCAAATATAGATGAATATGGGTGTTAAGAACTAAAAGATAATTAATTAAAACCTAAAACATTTAATGAACAAAAAATGTATGTTAATTTTTATTCTCAAGTATTATAATCTACTTATAGCCTATTAGCATTATAAACAAATATTTAATAAAATACCAATAAATATAAATATAAATATTTTCATTGTTTTTTTTTTTTGCAATAAATTTGATATAACAAAAACAGCATTTTTGAAATATTCGAAAAAAAAAAAAAGAACATTCAAATCAATGTTGTTCAGCTTTTGAAAAAAACTTGTGCCAATATCTAATAAAAAATGGACAAATTAAAATAGTTAAGTTTCTTAAAAGGAAAAGTGAAAAAAATGATAAACATTAATTATTTTTTGTTGTAATATGTATTTAACAACACACATTTAAAACACATAGTATTCTTAATACATTTAAATACAATTCTATAAAAAATATAAGTAACACTTTCATCAAATAAAACATTTAATCTGAAATAATAAGAACAATTTTAAAATTTTTCATGAAAAAACAAAATATCATGAGATATTTCAATGCTACAAACTTTTGGGACACCTTATCTTATACTGAGCTTTAAAAAAATATTTAAAGAAAACATAAATCACTATAATTAACACATTTATATAAAATAAATAAACTGGCCAGAAATTTACCAGTTAAATGCCTTGTATTTAAAACAGATAAGACCGCATTTTATACACATAAGTGGAATAAATAACTATATTTAAAAATACAAGCAAATTAAATTTTCTAAAGTAGAAAGTAGGAATGATTTTTTTTATTAATCAAAAGATAATTTAAAAAATTTATAAGTTTTCAACAAATATTTTTACCCTTTCTATGAAAAAAATATAAATAAATATATTCCAGCTTAATGACAAGAAAATAAAATAGTTTCAATAGAAACACTGTTAAGTCTTTTTTTTTTAATCCTCTTCGATCACACTCCATCTTGGATAGCTAAAATAATGGATTCACATTATCTATGTTTAAAATAAAATATAAATAAATATATTCCAGCCTAATGACACGAAAATACAATAGTTTCAATAGAAATCCTGTTAAGTCTTTTCTTTTTTAATTCCTTTTCGATCATACTACATCTTGGATAGCTAAAATAATGAATTCACATTATTTGTGTTTAAAATAAAATATAAATAAATATATTCCAGCCTAATGACACGAAAATACAATAGTTTCAATAGAAATCCTGTTAAGTCTTTTCTTTTTTAATTCCTTTTCGATCATACTCTATCTTGGATAGCTAAAATAATGAATTCACATTATTTATGTTTAAAATAAAATATAAATAAATATATTCCAGCCTAATGACAAGGAAATACAACAGTTTCAGTAGAAACTCTGTTAAGTCTTTTCTTTTTTAATTTCTTTTCGATCATACTCCATCTTGGATAGCTAAAATAATGAATTCACATTATTCATGTTTAAAATAAAATATAAATAAATATATTCCAGCCTAATGACAAGGAAATACAATAGTTTCAGTAAAAACCCTGTTAAGTCTTTTCTTTTTTAATTCCTTTTCGATCATACTCCATCTTGGATAGCTAAAATAATGAATTCACATTATTTATGTTTAAAAAAAATATAAATAAATATATTCCAGCCTAATAACAAGAAAATACAATAGTTTCAATAGAAACCCTGTTAAGTCTTTTCTTTTTTAATTCCTTTTCGATCATACTCCATCTTGGATGGCTAAAATAATGAATTCACATTATTTATGTTTAAAACAAAATATAAATAAATATATTCTAGCCCAATGACAAGAAAATACAACAGTTTCAATAGAAATCCTGTTAAGTCTTTTTTTTTTAAATCCTCTTCGATCATACTCCATCTTGGATAGCTCAAATAATGAATTCACATTATTTATGTTTAAAATAAAAATAAATTAATACAACTAGACATATTTCAATAAAAAAAACAAAACTTATATATACATCCATCACAACTTAAATTAAATCTCATAAAAATTAGATAACAATGTAGCTTAACATAATGGAAATACATATAAAAGATAATTATCAACATCAAATATCACTGATTAATAGTTCTATGAATAAATTTCTGAGAAACAAATTTTCTAGAAAATTAAAATTCCAAAATAAACTAAAATCTAATGACATACCAGATCGAATCATGAACTTTATTTAACAAGCAGTATTTCGTTAAAACTCAATAATTTTTTTTTTTTGATGCTTTATAAAAAATTCACTGATTGGTTAATTAAGACACACATAATACAAAGAAAAGTAAACAGAAAAATAAATCTAAACTGATTATGTATAATCACAAAATACTTGATAGGAAATTCTGTTATATATTAATCATTTTAATGTGATGGACTGATTATGTATTACTGCAGATATGATTCTTTAAAAAAAAAAAAAAGAACAAGTTTTTTCTTAACAATATTATACTTCAATTCAGTCTTCACATTTTTTTGAGCCAATTAATAGAACTAAGTTTTTTTAATAATGTACGTAAATGGTTACTTCCAACTTTAAAATAAATAAGTGAAAATTTCTTTAGTAAAAATTACCTTTTATATATATATATATATATATATATATATATATATATATATATATATATATTTGATTAAAATATAATTGGTAGAGATAATCCGGAGGAGAAATAAGTGCAAAAGATGATTTATATTTTTTTACTGCATTATAATAGTTTTTTCCTGAAATCACAACAGGATAATGGTCAACTGAGCATGATTCATTAAATTGAGTTTGCCAGGAAGTGTGCACACTACAAACTTATTAGTCAACCGATTAGATCGAATGCCCAATTTTTCTTCAACTAAAAACTGTATTAACAACTGCCTGACTTCATAATCAGAAATGGTGACACTCTAAAGATTTTAATCTGCAAAGCTCTCCACCCAATTGCAATATAATTATTTATTAGCATTAATTATTTAAATAACTATTTTTTTATTATATATCTTTGAATATTATATATGTGCATGTTTTAAAGACCTATCCCTTCATCATAATCGAGTCATAATACATTCATGTATTATAATATTAAACGAACATTATTTCTTTTTTAAATTGTGCATTATTTATTTATGATCATTATTTTGCATTACTTAAAAAAATCAATAAACTACATCGCAAAAAAAATCTCTATTTTACTAAAAAAGATAGATACTAAAATTAAAGTTTTTCATCATTTTTCTCATTATAAAATAACACTACTTGCTAACTTTCCAAATTCATTGCAATGTTTAGAGTGGAAGAATCATTCAATACTGACTAATAAGTTGTTTAGAGAAGCAATCGATCGGCCAGCTAAAAAATTTGCAGTTTGCACAACCACCACAGACTAAAAAGTTTAGTCAGTCAAGTGTGAGTAGTGTCACTCAAATCAAAGATTAGACAATCGGCAGACCTAAACTTCTGTAGGCTGCACATTCCCTACACTTTTGTAGTTTAAAGGTCTAATTAATGCTTAAAGATCTATAAAAGGAACTTTATAACGACAGACTACCACTTATTTCAAATTGAAAGACAAATAAAATTAAATAACTAAAAATGACTACAAAAATCAAAACATTGCTTACATTAAGTATATAACCTATACATTAAACAAATTTAGAGAATCTATTATAAAATTAGACCATATACATGCACATACACACATTATAGTTATACCCATACATATAATTGAATAGATACTATATATAGAAATAAGTTCCGATGCAACCCTGGATTCTAAAGTCAACATCACATTATTGCACTGGTAAATTTTTCAAGTAAAATAAAATAATAAGTAACAGCTTTCAAAAGTGGACATCTCCACTTTGATCAATAGAATAATGGACAGACAGATTGCTTTTTTAAGCAAACTGGATTTATCTCCAAATGGTAGATAAATCAGTTTTTAATATTACATTACAAACAGAAGTGGAAATGGAGATGTCCACTTTTGATACCCAACTATTAAACTAAGGTTTACAAAATAAAACACCTGTGTACAGTTTCAAGAAATTAATGAAACAATGAGATCATTAAATTATTCATAACTACACATCAAATATTTAAGGAAAAAGAATATTTAACAAAGAAATACATCACATTCTATGGAAAACAATATATATAAAAAAAGAATTAATGGTAATATAACATTTTTAAGTCAAATTTATTTTATTTTTTTCAAACTAAATGTATTTATATTTGAAATATAGATCTTCATTTTTCAAATATATTCTTTTTAATTTCAAACATAGTCATGGCCTTAGATAGGTATCAGCATCTGTCAGGTCACACCCAGATAAATTGAAGTTAAATATCATGACTACAGAAAGGTACTCAGTTGAATTTATTAGTTGTATATATATTAAATGAAAAAAACAACATTACCTAACTTTCAATAAATTAACATGCTCAAAATAGACTAATATTGCACAGTCAAAAAATGGATGAAATAAATAAATAAAAAATAAAAATAAGGGAAGATTTTATAGAAAAATGGAATCATGAAATGCACCTCTGAAATCAATTAAAACCAAAAGAATAAATCTTATATAAGGGAAACCTCTCTCCCCCCCCCCCCCACAACAAACAAACGCATATAGATAAAAACTACAAAGTGACATAATTTAACAGATCTCATAAAAAACAGGACACAATGGAAAAAATAGAACTTACAAAACCTCAGGTGGCTGTAGATAATTTACATATACAGCTGACATAGAATGTAATACCAAGTTACAGTATATAGCCTCAAATGGAACATTAACTGTTTAAACCGAAAATTTAAAGAAATAAAGTAATCTATATTAAATAAGTTTTCAAATTTAGATACAGTTAAACTGCATGCACTTAATTAGTTAATATATTCATTACTAATATAGTAGACAGCATCATTTGAGAAAGGATTTTTTTTTAATTTAGAGCCAACTTTTAATTGAGAGTATTTAAATAAAATACATAGAAGTATTAAAAAAATATAAAGTAAATTTAAGGATAATATTAAAAAATAAAGTATTTTGGCTTGAATGATAAATTATGTTATACAGGTTTTTTTTTTTTTTAATTGTTGAAAGATATTGACTAAAAAATAAATACCAATTAAAAAGATAAAATCTGATACTAGAATCCCAAGTTAAGAAATATTTTGCAATATGAAGTAAAATTAATTTCTATTTATCTATAAAACAGAATGAATTAACAGTTTTGTTATATGAAAAACTTTAAACTACATTTGGAAGATTTGGTCTACAGTAGACATTCATTGAATGAGATGCCCAAATGGGTAACAAGGTATAAAAAGGAACTCATTTACTTCCTGTTCTTCTTAGATGCTTTTGTAGGGGTGACATGTTTGATTTTTCCAAATATTCCCTTCTTTCTTTTGTTCATCTGTCGGTTAGAATTTCCTAAAATAATAATAATAGTTAATCAAATACAAATTGTAGAAATATAAAACTTAATTAATAAAACAGAACTGGTAAAAGATGCTACATATTATTTTTGGAGTGCACCTTTTAACCTTAATTAGTTCTAATCTGAACATTATTATAAGTTTGAACAGTGTCCTAATGATACATATAATGTACGCTGTAACACCATAACAATGTTAAACAGCAAAATCCGACAAAGAAAGTAAGTAAGTAATGCTTAGTAATATTTATACCATGTTTACACATTTATATCGATGGGGAGGGGAATGGAGAGGTAAATATGTAAACATGTTATATGAGAGAAAATAACAAATAATCTTCAATACTATTTACTGCTTACAATAAATTTCAAATTTCTAAATGGGTATCAGTCAAAGATATATTTATATCACTTATTCATAATAATGTCCAGTCGACCAAAATTCAAAAATTTCACTACCTCAACTAGGCTTTAAAGGGTTCGGCGCTTCAGTTATTGCGGCCATTTTGACCACCTTTTGACCAATATGTCTGGGGACACAATTATTAAAAATGTATAATTTATAACTAAATTTATTTATTATATTAGGTTGTCCAGAAAAAATTGCAGGATTTTGAGTTTTCTTTAAAATACCCTTCTATATAACAAGCTGCTTACTTTTACTGGATTATTCATTTGTATGAATGTCAATACTTATTAATCCTCTTCCAAATGATAATGTTTGTTTGCCTCTGTAGTACTTCGCTGCTTAGAAATAATTAAATAATTCAGTCTTTACTAAGATGTCAAAGGGTGATCTTCATATAATTTTGTTTTACGAGTTTTTTTTTTTTTTTGTTTATTGATAAATATTACAATCTGTCTCAATAAAGGACATTTATAATAGAGTTCTGAGAGCACATTCACACCATATTTACAAATAAAAAAAAAAATAATAATAATAAAAAAAATAAGCTAACTTCAAATAATATAAAGCTACAAAAGAACAAAATAAAATATCATAGTGAGAAAAAAAAAAAAAAAAAGTAATGAAAATAAACATCTTAGACGCAGGCATACCTATTTACATTATTTACAGTCGGCCATAGGAACTCCGAACCATACTTATCCCCCCACACATGGAGGGAAAGCAAGGCTTCAGGAGATCCCTGCGCTTCTTCCTCAACCAT
This sequence comes from Nezara viridula, assembly GCA_928085145.1. Lineage (NCBI taxonomy): Eukaryota > Metazoa > Arthropoda > Insecta > Hemiptera > Pentatomidae > Nezara > Nezara viridula. The sequence continues at coordinate 54,863,907 of OV725078.1, forward strand.
TTCACTGGCATTGAAAGCCAGTCGAGATTGAGTAAGGGCGCTACAACCACGGACACTCATGACTTGAGTGGAGAATCTGGCCATTGCCAGAACTCCAGTATATACATGTTACAAAAGGTCACGGGGCCACTGCCGTTTCAGCCTGCGAGGATTGTAGGGATGAGTGGTGCTAGATAGGGATTGTGCTACGGGATTAGGGTGATGGGTAAGGTTCTGATGAAATTTGGAGAATTTGTCTGGGATAAGATCAAGAATAAATGGAATATTAAGGTCATTGTGCAGGGTTTTATTAGAGACATAGAAGGGAGCATCAACTATTGTACGGAGGACTTTGGACTGGAAGGATTGAATGCGTTTGATGTTAGAAAATTTGGTTGTTCCCCACAGTTCTTGTCCGTAGGTCCACATGAGTTTTAATATTGTCTTGTAGATCAGTAGTTTGTTTTCAATAGAAAGTTAAGATTTTCTATTAAGTAGTCTATATAGCTGGCCATAACGTCGGTTAAGTTCCTGTCTTTTCAGTCTAGTATACGGATTCCACGTTAGTCGTCTGTCTAGGAGAAAACCAAGGTACCGGACTGTGTCGCAGAAGGGAAGCTGGATGGTATTAAAGTAAACTGGTGGACAGGAATTACGACGAAGGGTGAAGGTTATACGTTTACATTTGGATTCATTGACTTTGATGCGCCATTTCTTGCACCAGTGTTCAATCAAGGATAGGTGCCATTGCAGGTTTCTCGACGCTGTTTCAGGATCTGAGTTAGAAGATAGGATCGCAGTATCATCAGCGAAAGTTGCCAGGAGTGTATCGGGATGGACGGGAATGTCAGCGGTATAGATGATGTAAAGGATGGGACCCAAGACGCTGCCTTGAGGAACTCCAGCCTCAATTGAATAACAGTCGAAAAATTCTCTACCACAGCGAACTCGAAAGGAGCGGTCGGAGAGGTAGGATTGGAGTATTAGATATAAGGACTGTGGTAAATGGGATTTGAGCTTGAAGAGCAGTCCGGCGTGCCACACCCGGTCAAAAGCTTGCGCTATGTCCAGAAATGCACTCGAGCAAAACTGCTTGTTTTCTAGGGCTGAGGATATGTGGTCAACAACTCGGAGTCCTTGTTGGACGGTAGAATGTTGGGAACGGAATCCTAATTGATGGGTAGAGATTTTACGGGAGTCTATTATGGGTAGGATTCTTTTCAGGAGGATCTTTTCAAAAATTTTTGATGTATTATTGGGAGGCTTGCATAGTTTCAGGAAAAGGATGATGGTGGAATGTTTCCATAGGAGAGGGAAGTGGGTAGTTCGGAGGATACAATTGTATATATAGGTTAGAAATATGATGGCTTTGGATGGTAGTTGTTGTAGGATCTGCGGGGTTAGAAGGTCGTATCCAGGAGATTTACGAGGAGTGATTTTGCGTAATAGGTATTTGACCTCAGAGGGATTAACTGCTTTAGGTGGTAAGGAGAGTGGGATAGGTGAAGAAAGGAATTCTACTTTTACTGTGTGGGTAGGATGAGATTCCGGATGAGGAGCGAAAGTATAGGAAAGGTATTTGGCAAACTCCTCGGCTTTATCTTCATCAGATGCTGCCCAGGAGCCATCATCTCGTCGAAGAGGGTGGGAAATATGATGGAATTTGAGGATTTTTCTGGTGATATCCCAAAGGAAATTATCATGAGCAGAGAGTGTGGTGAGGTAGGAATTGAATGATTGGGATCTGAAGGTGGCTAATTCTTGTTTTAATTTTTTAGTGATAATTGTAGGAGTAGCGGTCGGCTGGATGTCTGGTACGTTGCCATAATAATCTGGCACGGCGTTTTATGTGGATTAGGTCAAGGAGGTGTTGAGGTAAATTATGTTTCTTAAGGATTTTTGAACAGTGATCAGGGGAGGAAGCAGTCCAGAGTGCTTCTTGAATTTTGGTAGTGAAGGAACGTACTGCATTGTCCAGGCCTTCAGGGGTTTTCAGGGTTACTCTGAGGTCAATTTTATCGGAGAGGATTTGATGAAAGAGTTTCCAGTTAACTGAGCCTCTGATGAAGGATGGTGGAGTGGGTTTAGGAATAGGAGCTAATGATACTTGGAATATTAATGGGCTATGGTCTGAGGAAAGCTCATCAAGATGGACAAGAGAATGGTGGAGGGTACCTAAACCTTTGTGGATAAAGAAATCGAGGATATCGGGATTACGGTTAGGGTCAGTGGGCCAGTAGGTAGGTGAATTGGGAGGAAGGAGGGTAAAACATTGGGAATTGAGTGCAGACAGCAATGTGGTTCTTGAATCCCATTGTTGATGCTTGACGTTTAAGTCTGCACCCAGGATGAAGTGGTTTCCTAAGGAATTTAGGAGAGAGGTGAAGTGGACATTGGATATGGATCAGTTAGGAGGGCAATATGCTGATGCAATGGTGATAGGAAAGGAAAAGGTTTTGATTACAACTGCAGTGGATTGTAGGAAATCGTGATTAGGCAATGGGAGTATGTGATGAGAGAGGGATTGATGTACGATGACAGCAGTACCGGCATGTGCTCTACCGTCAGGGTGGTCTGTCCGATACGTTAAGTATTGTGGTATTTTCAAAAGCTGTTTTTTGGTCAGTTGAGTTTCTGTAATTAGGGCTACATCAATGTTCTTGTCTAATAGTAAGGCTGTTAGTTCGTCTGTGTAATTTCTAACACCATTCGCATTCCGTAGGAGAATGGATATGGGTTTGATGAAAGTCATTTAAGGATTTTTTAAAGGAGGAATGAGATGAGATACCAGGTTTGTAAGAAGTGATATCAGTGGGGTGACAAGGGATTTAAATTCGGTAAGGAAGGATGTCAATAAACTAGTAAGATCTGTGGCATTGGACGGTGGGGGAATGTGAGGGATTTGATATTGGTTAGGTTGTTGAGGTTTAGGTAAATTAGGAGGGATATGATATTGAGGTAGGGATTGAGTTGGTTGTTCCGGCAGGGTCTCACATTCATTAGTCGGGTCTCTACCTCCGAGTAACTTAGCAAAGGAAACTTTAGAGTCCACGATTTTAGCAGATCCACTTCTTTGTTTAGGTGTAGCATCGTGGTTCCGGGACTTGTATCTAGCTTTGAGGTTTTTATAGATTTCACAACCTTTATAGTTGGCCGGATGACCCGCCAAGCATAGGGCGCAGACTGCAGGATCTTTTATTGGTTTGGTACATTCTCCAGATTTGTGTGATTCGCCGCACCTCACGCAGCGCGGCATGTGGTGGCAATATGACTTAGTGTGGCCGTATGCCTGACAATTGTGGCACTGGACGATTTCTTTTTTCAGATATGGTTTTTCAACCTTTACGATGGTATAGTATAATCGATGTATGTCGTATATTTTTTCCAACCCTGGTGTTGGCTCCAGATCCACAAAAAATAAGGGCAGTGGAATTTTAGTTTTTACTCCTGGTTGGTCTCTATTTTCTTTCAGAACGTTTGTTATTTGGCGAACATTGAACCCTAACGCCGTTAGCTCATCCTTGATAACCTCAGTTGGGGTTGAGGAGTGTAAGTTTCTTATCACTACTCTTAATGATCTATCCTCCCTCAGCTGGTATGTGTGAAAATCTGCACCTGTTTCGGTCAAATACTTGATTATTTTTCGATAGGCTTCAGGTGTGGCTGGTGTTATTTTTGTGTCACTAGTCCTGTTAAGGCATGAAAAGCTATCAGGACAGATTGTATTTAATTGGGTGCATAATAATTGAAAATTTCTAATATTTTTGATAAAGATCGGAGGAGACCGTGGTTCTCTAGGTATCGGTGCAGAATCCATCTCCTCTCTGTCATTTTGAAGCACCTGGTATAGATTGGGTGTAAAAAATGGAGATTCAGAGACCATTTGTTGTGAAGAGGTACCTGCTTGCGGTTGTGGTGTGGAATCTTGAATTTTCGCTGGAGGAGTTCCGGGGGGTGTTGATCGCTTACTGCGATGAGTTTTTTGTTTAGGTGGTGAGTTACGAGGGGTGGAGCCAGCAGAACAAGACCTCTTAGAGGACATCACTTGATGAAAATATCGCATCTAAAAAAAAAAATAAGGAAAATAAAACTTCGTCTGAGTGTCCTTGAACTCGGAGAAACGACGAGCACAGCTCCGTCCGTCTTCATCCGTGGCAGAGCCACGACTGCTAGAGTGGGCAGTATCAGACGTAGCTATGGCAGATAAGGCTAGCGATGAAGCACCTCGGACACTAGTTTCACTGTCTATAGAATACACAGTAAATACCAACACTACTCACTGTGGTATTAGTCCATTGTTGTTGCTGCTGTGTTGATCTCGGCGTTAATAGTTTTTGAGTAAAAAAAAGTAAATTTTTTCCACTTAAAAAAGAGAAACTGTGAGAGACGATATAAAAACGTGGCAATCAAATCAAGCGCATGCGCAAAACTGAGTTTTACGAGTTTAAAGTCAGCCGAAATGGGGCTAAGGTGGTCTGAAACATCAATCAAGTCTGGGGTAAAAGCAGCATCAATGAGTGCACTGTTCAACAGTGGTTCAAAACATTTCGGGAGGAAGACTACAGCCTTGAAGAACAAGGTCATGGAAGGACTTCCTCTCTTGATGACGATGTTCTTTGGTGGAAGAAAACCCTACAACAACTGTTCGAGAACTTGCAGGAAAACTTAACCTTCATCGACCGTCGATGATCTCCTCAAGGCGATTGGAAAGATAAAAAAGCTTGAATGGGTTCCACATACATTAAATGACCACCAAAAAAAAAAAAAAAAAATGACCCTTTTCTGCCCAGAATTGTTACTTTTAATGAAAATTGGAAACTTCACGATAACAGTAGACATTCTGGACAGAGGCTCCAAAAAGGAGAAGCAGCAAAACATTTTCCAAAGCCCCTAACTCATCAAACAAAGGGTTGGTTGTTTATGGTTACTGTTTGGTTGGCTTCATTAGGTTTGATACACTACAGCTTCTTAAATCCTGGAGAAATCATTAATACAAAATCACATTGTAACCAAATTAATTCAATGCATCAGATATTGGCAATAATGAAGCCATCTTTGGTCAATCAGAAGGGGCCCATTTTGTTGCATGACAATGCCCGGCCACATGTGACCACATGTCACAAAAACTGTTAGAGCTTGGGTTTGAAACTCTGCCACATCCGCCACATCCGCCCTACTCTCCTGACCTCTCGCCTATAGATTATCATTTTTTTAGACACCTGGACCACTACTTACGTGACAAAAAATTTAATGGACAAAGGGAATTGGAAAATGTATTTTGGGAATTTATCAATTCTAAAGATGGAAAGAAATTCTTTTCCGAGGGAATGGAAAAGTTGCCAACACATGGACAGAAAAGTATTGATAGCAGTGGAGACTACTTTGATTAAATAAAACAGTTGTAAATCTTTCTTTTTTTTATTTTGAAACCAAAATATTAAATAGATATTACAAGTATTGTTTAGGGTTGATCACCCTAAATTGATGTTACTCCCCCCCCCTTCATGGGGTACATGTAAAAGACCAGCGAAGTAGGTAACACTGCAGCGACGATGGCGCTGTCTGCACTAAAAACTATTAGTAGTAGAGAAGAAAATGGACAACTAAAACCGAGAAGAAGACGACTTCTCTTCCCTCTTCAAGACTACCATTCATACTCTGTTCTACCATGATAAGAGGCATGGAGTAGAACAATGAGACTTACCGGACCCATGGAGGTGAGGAATTACTGCAGCCGGCTGACCACCGATACCGACCACCATACCTCAGTCAGCATGCAGCCACATCAAGTAAACGATTGTAGAACATTTATATGGCAAACCACCATCTCTATATAATGTTTAAATATAGTTATAGTTTATTAAATACAGTCCACTTATTCATTTCAAAGACCCAATCATTTGTACCATATCATACAAAAAATGATGGTACAAACCATTTCAAGTATTAAATAGTATTGGTATGTTTTTCTTTTCAAGAAAACAATGTTTTAAGTCTAAATACATAATCAGAATCTTTAGTTTCAGTTTGATAAAATAGGAAAACCAACTTTCTTAAAAATGGACTTTAATAATTTTTCAGATTTTTAATAAGTTACTATTAAAGTTTTAATTCATTTCAAGCAAAGTTGGGTGCATTCTACCCAGGACTCTTCTGACACTTCACCTATGTCTACAAATAAACAATTTAGAATAATGCACATAAACAATCTATTTTAAAAAGTCAGAATAAATGTTATAAATCCACTAGTAAATAAAATGTTTAAAATGTTTAAGTTTTACATCAACTTTTTAAAACAAATTTACAATACCAATGTGGATTTAGACGGAATCGTTTGACTGTTGATCAAATATTTTCATCATGGCAAATAATGGAGAAAAAATTTAAGTACAGTCCCTAAGTCTGTTGATTAAGTTTATAGGGTAAAAGTTCTCGATAAGTATTTTGTATATTTCTGTTTTTACTTGTGGGATGTAAGGTTTGTCAGTGACAGAGTACTTCCCATTCCGACTCTCCAAAGTTGTTAATAAAATTCATTATTGTATTTGAAATAATTATTTCTTGTACAAAGATTTATTCCTTCGATGAATATTCTTTTATCTTTAATTTACTCAATGTTCCATATGTTTCCGATTTGGCCAAATCCAGATACCTATCCTTCCATAATAAACTTCATAACCATCCGAATCCTCTTGTTTCTAACCTTGCTTCTTATTCGATTCCTGATAACCCTCCGAGGCGTCTGAAAAGGAGATGGCCTCGTGATCTCCTCATGTAGACAAATTATTAGAGTGCTACCTACCAATGGGTGGTTTCTCAACAAGCGTGTTTCATGTGATAATATTCCTATGTACACATTTACTTGATGTATTCATACTAATACAGTTGTAAATATCATGATAAAAGTTTAAAAAAAAATCTTTAATTTTGGTTTCACTTTTTACACTGTCCCAGTTGTCATCTATAATTTTTATACATTCATCTATGATATTAGTAAAATGTGACTCAGCATCTAAACTTATAATTTCTATATCTTTTAAAAGTGAAACCAAAATTAAAGATAAAAGAATATACATCGAAGGAATAAATCTTTGTACAAGAAATAATTATTTCAAATACAATAATGAATTTTATAAACAACTTTGGGGAGTCGGGATGGGAAGTACTCTGTCAACGAATTTAAGCAGCATATTTTTAAACAAACTGATCACAACACAACTAACTAACTTAGAACAAAAACCCCTGTTAATAAAAAAATACATAGATGACTTACTACTTATAATAAAAAAAGATTCGGAAAATGAAATAATGAAAAGCTTCAACCAGTACAACAAAAGAATCAGATTTACAATAGAAAAAGCCACAAACAACAGTTTCAGATTTTTGGACATGGACATAATTTTGGACAAAGGACAGATACTTACCAAATGGACAAAAAAAGAGAAAACCAGTACTAGAATCTTTAACTTTAGCTCAAACCATACCAAACATCAAATAATTAATACAGCCAAGAACCTAATTCACAAATCAATAGAACTCACTGAAAAACCTTACATCCCACAGGTAAAAACAGAAATATACAAAATACTTATCGAGAACTTTTACCCTATAAACTTAATCAACAAACTTTAGTACAGTCGATTACATACAACACTAAACCATAACAAAAATAGAACCAAAAAAAAAAAAAAAAACAATACAAAAGACACCAAAAGAAAACATTACAATAAAGAAACCTACACAACAATTCATCACCCAATGTTTTGAAAAAACAAATCCAACAAACGAGAACAATCAGGACAACATATCACAAACAAACAAAATGGACTTTACTACTATAAAATGACATACATACCCGAACTTACTAACAAAATTAAATACGTGTTCAAAAATTATGACTCAACAGAAATTAAACTCGGACAATATAATAATAAGAAACTGAGTTGGCACATCACCAATACAAAGGACAAAATAGACCTAATAAACAAGAAAAATGTAATATATAAATTAAATTGTCAAAACTGCCCCAAAATCTACATTGGTGAAATATCCAAGCAATTAGGGACCAGAATTTCACAACATATTACCAACTGTAAAAATACAAAAAACATAAACACAACAGCTTTAGCACATCACAGCATAAGATTACAGCATAAATTTAACTTCAATAAACCACAGATAATAGGCACAGAACCAAAAAAACACCAATAGGAAATTACTTGAAGCAATACACATCACAAAAAACAATAGAACAACAGTAAATTATAAAACAGAAACTAAACATTTAGGAACTCGTTATACAGACACATTAAACAAAATTAAAATTTAATAGAAATTAAAATGCAGATACATAAAATAAACATTAACAACAATAGTACAAAAATAGTCAGATAAAACAGTCAGATACAAAGGTCAATTGTATTTCACTATGGCAGACACCCAATTATTAGTCTAAAAGAAAGATGTTGCTCTAGATGTTATATGCATAGATTTTTATAACATGAACTAGAAACTGACGATGGAGCACATTATTATTATTTTTTAAGGTAATTACGAATTTATTGTAACAACAAAATTCTGACATGTAATGTAACATGCACTTTATTTTAAACTCAAACAATTTTTTAGCCTTGCATCCACAAGATCATTGGGATTGTGGTTCTGAAGATGGGAGTAAATATCCCAAAACATAAACTTGTTAACATGTAACTTTGATAATACAAGAAATATATTCAATTGCTGCTAATTGGAAGTAATTATTGCCAAATAACTAAGAACTCTTGTTTTCTTTTCAGAGATTTTGGTACTTCCTTTCTCGTTCGCTTAATGTATTTTTCCAATTTTTGGGTTCAATTTAGTGTTTTCTCTCATTTTGAGACCAAATAATAACAATCAATTCCGGTTAACTAGAAGAACTTATAGCTTTGCCCTTTCCATCTTTCTTTGTGCAGAGAGGATAATGCATTCAATATTAACATTTCCTAATTTTTTATGATATGGACCAACTTCCGAACAAAATAAAGGAAATAAAAATTAATTTTTTTATTTGTGATATATGAGTTTTACTAAACAACTATTCATTGTGGATAACATATGGTTGAATGTTGAGAAAAATTTTACTTTAATTCTTAAGTAATTATTCACTTAATTATATCAATTTCAACCTATTAAAACTCGAGAAATTGAGATTTACAGACATCCAAAGTCTGTTCTAACTTTGTGGGTATAACCATTCTGAAGAATGGCACCCGAAGAAGAAGTCCTAACCATGAACGTTGAAAACAACTCAAAACCTAAAGAAGTCACAACAAGAAAATCTTTTGCCTCAATTGCAAAATCAACCTTGACTCCGAAGAAAGACCAGGGTATTGTATTCACTGCAATTGAAAAAACTTCCATCTTGAAATATATCGTAGGAGTTGGGGAACTGATAGGCCCAGGTAATATAATTTTTTCTTCTAAGATCTCTAATAACCGAATCGTTTTGTTTCTGTCAAACAAACAGCATGTATTAGACTTCCTTTAAGTACACAAGGGTATTACAGTCGATGGTAATTTCATTCCAGCACGCTCCCTTATTGTACAATCAAAAAGAATTGTCATATCTAATGTCCCTCCATATCTCCCCAGTATTCTAATAGAAAATAAGTTAAAAGAGATAGGTATCAAGCTAAACTCGGCAGTAAATTACCTTTGCGCAGGGATCAAAATACCCGGGTATGAGCATATCCTCAGCTCCAGAAGAAACACATTTGCACAACCGGATACACTACCTACTTTACCTGCTAACTTTCTCGTGGAATTCGAAGGAGATACCTATAGGTTGTTCCTAGATGGTGACGAAGTTAGATGCTTTTCTTGCCACGAAGAGGGACATATAAGCAAAAATTGTCCACTCAGCGAAGTTAAAAATCCCGATGAGGCCAATAACTTGGCCGTTTTGCCGTCAGCCGTTAACAGTTTGGTTGAAGCCCATGAAGAGCTGATGGAGGACAGGGGAGAAAACACTTCATTTAACGCAAATGACAATAATACAAATATCTCTCAGCATCTCGATTTTACAATCCTGAGTAAAGATGGCCCTGTAGCAAACCCATGCCCTGCTAAATCGGAAAATTCACAACACAGTGCAACAATCCAAAACACACAACAAAGTGCCACTAAAAATAAAACTAACCTAAGAACAGTAATCACAGAACATATGTCTGCTACTCCAACTGAGATTCCTTTCAGTATAACCACATTAAAAACAGGCAAACTAAAAAATAAACATACCGAGAGTATAAAACAAGAAAAAATATTGAACAAAAGTAGTAAAATAACGAAAACATTAGTTCCTATGGCAAAACGAAAAAAAAACAATCAAACAATGAAGGGAATGTTAGAACCAATTCGTATTTTAGTCACAAATGACCACAAATATCCCTTAGCTTACTCAAAATTATGCCTCTTTCTTGAGATGGCTCATAATGAAAAAGCCACTAACATCAAACAACTTGCCACACAGTTTACAAAAAATATCGATGGATTGAAAACTATGCTGACTGATGTAAGGCACAAGTTACCCAACAGAGGAATGAAGATTAGAGTATCAAAAATTATTAAAGAACTAAGTGGTACTGTTTCTAGTCCCAACACAGAACTATTTTCAGACTCTGACGATTCAACGCTTTCTAGTGTTGATCTTCAGGCCAAAAAATAAAAAAAATTTTTAACTCCATGGAGCAAATACTTCAGTGGAATTGTAATGGGTTATTTCACCATTTAGAATTTTTTCAGAAATTAATGAATGAAGAAACTCCACTGTGCTGTTGCATACAAGAAACCCACTTGAATGAAAAACATGTCTTAAATGTCAAAGGATATCGAGCCTACAGAAGGGATAGACTAGGAGCAGGGAGATCTTGGGGTGGTGTTTTAACCATTGTGAGGGCTGACTTATTCTCCGAGGAATTAAATTTAGACACACACATAGAAACAGTCGCAACAGTAATCAAAGGAGCTGAACCCCTGACAATTTGCAACATTTACATACCATCCGCTGTCGATTTCTCAAAGGATGACATTGAACACATTAATCAGCTGTCAAGGCCGTATCTTCTTTTGGGGGATTTTAACGCAAATAGTTTACTTTGGGGCTCCCCACTACCAGACATTGGACATAGAGGACACAGCGTTATTAAATTTTTAGAGTTTAGCAGTACTGCTACTCTTCTTAATACCGGTTCATTTACACACTTCGGCTCAGGAAGTAATAGTCTCTCTGCCATTGACTTAAGCATCGCAGACGTCAGATTGGCCCCCAAATGCATCTGGAGAACTAAAACCCACTTATATGGAAGCGACCATTTCCCCATCGTTATACAGGTTAATGGGCCGTCTCTTCCACAAAATATAAAGCGACACGGGAAGTATGAGGCAGCTGATTGGGAATCTTTTCAGAAATCAATTATATTGGCCAAGGATAATCTAGAAAGAACAGCTAATAACATAGATCTTCAGGAAGCGAATTTGAATAATATTATTCTGCAAGCAGCCTAAGACAATATTCCAATCACAAGTAATGGTCACCTTAAGAAAAGTTCCATGGTGGAACGAAAGATGTCAGGAAGCAGTGAAAGCAAAAAAGCGGGCTTTCAACAGGTACAAAAGAAGTAGGAGTTTCAATGACGCAGTTGAATTTAAGAGACTTCGAGCAATTGCAAATAGAACTATTAAAGATAGTAAGAAGTCATCGTGGAGAGAATTTGTTTCCTCTATTAACTGTGAAACACCAATTACAGAAGTATGGAACAAAATTAGATCTATTCGTGGAATTAACAAAAAAAAAACACAATATCAGGGATAGATGTAGCAGGGAATATAATAACAAATCCATCAGAGATAGCAGAGACATTGGCACAACAATTTTGTAAACCATTGATTAGTTGCCTCAATAATAAGGAACCAGCGGACATTGCAAACCAAGGAATAATGCCAAGGCTACAAGTGCCAAGTTCTAATGTTTGCTATGGTGAACCTTTCACATTGAAAGAAATGGAAATGGTAATTAAAAAATGTCGTGGAAAGTCAGCAACAGGTATAGACGAAATTTCTAACGAAATGATAAAACACTTACCAGAGGAAGGTAGATTATACTTACTTCAAATACACAACGAGATCTGGGATGCTGGTGAACTCCCTAAGCTATGGAAAACCTCAATTATCACTCCGGTCCCAAAAAAAGATATTCCAACCCACCCAAATGACTTTCGTCCTATTTCATTACTATCGTGCCTCTCTAAATTACAGGAAAAAATGGTAAACAATAGACTTGTTGATTACATGGAATGAAACAAACTATTTACCCCCCATCAATTTGGTTTCAGAGAAGGCCATTCCACAACTGATGCACTTTTGTTACTGCAACATGAAGCAGAAGAAGCATTCTCACAAAAAGAACATTTGGTTGCTGTCTTTTTGGACTTGGAAAAGGCTTATGATACCATGTTAAGAGGCCGCGTAATGCAAATCTTAGATAATTATGGTGTTCAGGGAAAATTGAAGGCATACATTGAGAACTTTCTTAAAGAAAGAAAATATAAAGTCAGAGTTGGGTCCTCCTTGTCGTCAATTCACGTTTCCCAAAATGGCACGCCCCAAGGTTCACCTCTAAGTGTAACTTTGTTTTTGATTGCTATGAATGATCTGCCACCGAATTTCAAAGGGCCTATTAAAATCATAATGTTTGCCGATGATGTATTATTATTAGTTCGCAGCAAATCTCTCTATTTTGTTGAATGGAAGCTACAGAAAGCACTGAGAAAAGCAGAAAAATGGGCACGAAATAGCGGTTTTAATTTTTCGATAAATAAAACAAAGGCCATGCATATATACAGAATTAGAGGATGCTCTACGAATCCTAAACTAAAATTAGGGATGGCCGGCATCTTGTTTGAAGATCACCAAAAATACCTAGGAATCCATCTAGATAAAAGCTTAAAGTGGACTGACCACATTAAAGGTCTTAAACAAGAATGTTTAAAAAGACTTGGCCTCCTAAAGTGTCTTTCGCATTCTAGTTGGGGAGCTGACAGAAGCAGTCTATTAAAGGTATACAAAGCGATGATCCGAAGCAAAATAGATTATGGAGCATGTGTATATGGAACCTCAAAAAGAAGTATTTTAAAAATTCTTGACCCGATCCATAATGCTGCCTTGAGGATATGCTCAGGAGCTTATAGAACATCGCCGATTGAGAGTCTATATGCAGAATGCGCCGAACCATCCCTCGAGACAAGAAGAGCATTTATGATTGCAAAATATGGGGCCAAAATAATGTCACTTCCACGACATCCCTTACGAGACATCATATTAGATCCAGGAACAGTTTCAATCAATAGCAGTTTCAAGCGAAATATAATCCAAACAATGTTAGCATTCAATATGAACCTAAATTGCATCCAAAAGCTCCCAGATAAAAACTTTCTAAGGTGGAATCCTCCGAATATTCCTACAGAAAAATATATGTCCCACATCTCAAAAAAAACTCTAGTTTCGGATGAAAAAAAATCTTATTTTCTAGAATTATTAAATAAATACTGCAATTACAAAATATTGTACACAGATGCATCAAAAGCCGAAAACCAAGTGGGATTTTCAGTCGTTACAGACAGTGAAGAATTCCTGTACAAACTTTCAGGAGAATGTTCTATTTTTACAGGAGAAGGCACGGCCATAAAAGAAGCACTCTTACACATCCGCAGCAACCACTTCAAAAACCATGATATCGTAACCGATTCAATGTCCGTAATAGAAGCCATAGAACAATTAACGAACCAGCATCCTGTTATAACAGACATTTTTAACATATATGGTGAACTAAAGGAAGAAAATAAAAACATAGTCCTTATCTGGGCACCATCACACTGTGGTATCCTGGGTAACGAGAGAGCCGATGCTGCTGCCAACTCTGCCCGGCGTCAAGGAACTGCACGAGCCACAATAATTGATGCTATTTCTCGAGAAGATTGGACACACCAACTTGCCTGCTCCTTTCAAAATAAATGGAACATTGAATGGGAAATGAGTTCGGCAAAACTTCAGGAAATAAAAACAACATGTATCAAATGGAACACATCAAACAGAAAGTCTAGACGAGAAGAAGTGATACTATGTCGCCTAAGAATTGGCCACTGTGAGTTTTCCCATGGATACCTCCTGCGAGGATTAGAAGCTCCAACTTGCACACATTGCCTAGTACCCAGAACAGTAAAACATATACTATTAGAATGTAGAAGGTACACCAATATAAGGAAAAAATTTCAAATGGGAACGGAAATGAAAACAATTCTGCAAGATGGAGAGAATGAAATAGAAAAACTGTTCAAATATCTAAAGAATATTCACTATTATCAACGAATATAAAATGGAAACATTAAGCCAATGACCCTTAGGGGTAGAGGCTAAATAAACAAATAAAAAAAAAAAAACTATTCATTGTATGTAGTTCAGATTAGGTATATATTATTTTAGTTTATAAAACAGGTATTAATATGACTCATTTCCAGGGAAGTATATACAATTTAAATTACCTCTAAGAATCATTAAGTATACAAAATAAAGTGTTAAATTGCAAACGTTAAATAAAAAAATCAAGATATTCAGCAAAGTATATTTGAATTAAGTTTTATTATTATAATTATATCATTATTACAATAGAGGCCTTCTTAAACAACCTACATATAGAATAAAGGAAATTTAAATTTAAAATAATAAATAAAAAAAAAAAAATTTTAAATTTTTTGGACAATTAAATTATTGCATTAATACTTGTTCGTTAATACAATCAATATAATGTACAAAAAACGTTATTATAGCACTATAACTAAGCCATTTATGAGTACTGAATGGTGTGGTAGAGGCCTGTAGGCACCCATGCCAGTGCTGCTTTTCTGCTGCTTATGTGCATTTTCTATGGAACCGCTTCAAATATTTTAAAAAGTAATCAATGTTTTAGAAAGATAAATATATTCTCCAGATGTTTTATTCCAGCACGTTTTGCGTTATTGTTGGCCGTTTAAATAAAAACAACGCTTGATTTGCAACTTGAAACTTTTTTTTGTTAAAAAATTGACTTTAGCGATGTTTTTTATTGCCTAATCCAATTATTTTTTCATTTTTTATTATTCTCTGACTATCCAGCTTTAATAAAAGACCAATTATGACAAATTAAGCCAAACGCTGACTCTGAGTGACCAAAAAAATAACTAAAGTCAAAGTCGTCATTCAGCCATGTTTGGACTCCATTTTGGGACAGTTCGTTCATTTTTTTTTGTGGGAACATTGGCTTTTTTTATAGGGATGTGGGGGAGGTGAGGTGCACGGTAGGTGCTTCTGGCCCACAGACTATTGACAAAGTTGATCTTCTGCTCCGGTTTAAAAAGGCAAGAGCTAACCAATTGGTCTAAGTAGTTGTTTAATTTGGTCACCATTTCCTCGTTTAGTACTAGCTCTCCCGAGAACGAACATCCTAAATACTTTATAATTTCACCAGCATTTGTTGATGCTATAACTTCTCCGTTTTATAAGGAGATCTTTGTTTGTTGCAGCTCTCCATTCTCAATTATTAAGCCCACGCGTTTCTGTGGATTTATAGCGAGAACAATCTCAGCAAGGATCCTCTGCACACCATTGATAATTGTCTTTGCAGCACTCTTATCACGCGCTGTAACAGTCTGGTCATCCGCGAAGCCAGTGAGGACCACACATTCTTGGTTACTGGTTAATTTATATCCATAGGGGTTGGAAAATTCTTGTTCACACAGATCCCGTTACAGATGATCTCTAGCCAGGTTGAACAGCGAGGGTGACAAGGGTCTGCCTATGGGTATTCCTTGCCGCACCTTGATCCAGCTAGTCAAGTGGGCTCCAATTCCAATCTTGATTTGGTTTGAAGCCAGGAGAGCTGCAATTACATTTTTCAGGCCCGGTGACACTCCTCTTGCCTCTAGTAAGCCGATTATATGATCGTGACCAACGATGTCAAAAGCGCCGACGACATCTATAAATACCACCAATCATTCTTTTTATTCTTAGCATCTTTTATGATTCTTGCGCTCACATGTGCTCCCGGTAGGCCTTTGATGAAGCTCCTCTGCTGAAGGTAATCTGTTTTCTCAGTTCATGGTCCAGAACCTTCTCAATGATTCGGTGCACGATCGAATAAATGGTAATGGGTCGATATGATGTAGTTATTTCCTTTACCCTTGTAGACAAGGATTGTGCGCCCTAGACGTAGAGGCTCTGGTACTAGTAGAGGCCACCTTCAGCATGATCTCCATGAATGAAAAAAAAAAAAGTCGATTCTATAACTAATTACTAGCATATAGGTATACTACATACATTAAGCGGAATATCGTTATTATGATATTTAATATTTTCTGCTATGAAAAGAAGCTAGGCGCATTCGATGACTGGGATCAACTTGAAATCGTCAGATCAGTGACAGCTGACAGTGACCTTGGCAGGCAACTGGTGGAGCACGGTGGTGGGGAGGTGCAGGTATATTCCTTACAGTAGATAAAGGCCAAGTCTAGCTTTTTTATTATTTTTTTTTTTTTTTTGGGTCCTCCCCTTCCTCGCTGTTAAGGCTCTACGGTGTTTTCCCGGGCCAGGGGATGTGGGCGGGGATTAAAAAGACTCCCTCGGTACCGGGACTCGAACTCGTGACTATTTTTATATCGTTTAATGTTTTAATGTTTAATATTGCTCCGTCATAGGCTCAGGCCTAACTTATATACAATACAATTTTATTTTATCTGAACATTAGGAGAAAATATAAACTCAGGTCTGTCAGGTTAATAATACATTAAAGTACACTACAATATTACTATTAATAGTTTTTAAATGAAATTCAGAATAATGTTAATTTGAAAAAAAAAAAAAATTTTGTTGTGCGGTGGATACAGGTGGCTGTAAAATTAAGTAATCAAATTAGCACTTACTGCTTGGCCCAGCCTCTGCATTTGAAGCAGTATTATCTTCAAGATTTCCAAAATTTGATTCATTCCTGTTTACATCTTGGCATTCAGGAAATTCTTCAGGAGACAGTGAAAACTCCTCCTCCCTAAACATGTTATCCATCTTGGTTTCCTATTATAAAAGAAAACTTTTTTTAGTGTTAAAATAAATCCCTAGTACATAATTATTATCAAAATTCGTAACTGCATACATTTTCTTATGAATTTTATACAAATTAAAATTGATAATGTAATAAAAATCTTTTAATAATTACTACTATGGCTCGGATTTCCAAAGATTGATAGCAAAACGAAATGAGGTTTACAAATGAGGTTTACAAGTTGTGAAAAATAAAATTTTTAAAACTTTGAGGGGCGAGAATTTTGAAACCATATAAAGATTTTTATATATGTATCTATATTTTATTCGCTTGCATGTAAAAACCCCGGACCCAAATATCTATCTGTTTCAGGATTTGTAGAATAACATATTTAAATTTTACATTGCACGAAATTTCACGTTTTGCCATTTTTGACTTAAATTGCACGATTTTGATTATTGTCTTTGTGCTACTAAATTGCACATTTTGTGCCAGATTAAATGATTTATAAATATAAATATATGTGCATTTGTAAATGTTTACTTTTTTATTTTACTATATTGTCCATATTAAATTTACAATTTAAGAAAGAAAAATATGAGGAAGGTTAATGATTCTGTGACGCAAACATTCGAATTTAACGTTACAGAAAGACAAAGTAAACACAAGTACAGATAGACTATTAGTGGAATAGAACTTGTCTTCCTTGTTTTAAATTGAACTCCCACTATTTTCTCAGTATCCATTTCGGCTCTTGTACTCGTAGGTTATCATGAATTCGGCATCAATAACATTTTTTTTTTTTTCTCCTAAGATCTTCATCTGCACATGTCATGAGAATGACTATCAGCAGATTTGATGGAGATATAGATCGTAATGGCATGAATAATATTTGATTTGACGCTCATAAAACCACATTTGCTAAATTTTCCGCAAACATTAACTCAGTTAGAATCTCGAAATTTGTCACTTAATAAACAAATTAAAATTATAGAAACTGTAGGGCAAAATCTTTAAAAAATAAATAGTGAAATAGGAAAAAATATAACAACTGCATTAACAGTGTAAATGTTAATGTTGATAAAGAAGCAGCAGTAATTGTTACAAAATGAGTCCCCTTAAATCAATTCATGTTGAACGCTATTTTTCTCAATTAAAAAACATATAAGTGATAGAAAAAACAATTTATCAGAAATGAATTTCGAAAAGTATAAAATTGTAAATTTCAACTCAATTAAAAAATAAGGTTTTCATTATAATGTGGACAATTTCTACGTTACTTCATTCCTTGTATGTGCCAGTCAATTAATCAATTTAAAGGAAACTAAAACAAATGTATTTAATTAGTTGTCAGTTAATTATAGAGATCTTTTTGTATATTTATGTGAATTATCTTTAAATTTTCTATTATTTATGTTAGTCCTTATTTTTATTAACATTTCTCTTTCTTCAAGGTTTAGGTTAATTGTAATTTATTGTGGTATGAGGTTGTGTATTGTTGTCGTTAGTTGATTGTAATATGGATTTAAATTTTTTTTTTTTTTAAAACAAGATTTTAATTCAGAAGCTTAACATAAGGTTTGATAGAATTTCGATGCATTAATATTATAAATTAAATAAAATAGATGATCTTTACACGTTTTCAGCTGTAAATTAGACAGTTTTACATATTTTGTGTTCTTACTGCAGGATTTTGCACATTTCGAGGTTTTTACTACACGTTTTTCGGAATTTTGCTACACAAAGATCCGGTCACTACTTATAACCAAAACCAAATGGTTGTAAGTAATAATTTTTAGAACTCATATGGAGGAGACTTCAGAAACCTCAACATAAATACCTAAAACTGTAAAAAAAATTTGCATACAAAATTTCTATCAAAAATTATTTAACTAACAAACTAACTACTATAACAAACTAACTACTACACTTTTTTTTTAGAAATCCATAGTTTCATAGACAGTTGTAATAATCTCTTAATGGCGAACGAATGCTTTTTCGAAGGCGTTAGTGAACGGCTTCATTTCACATCATATCATCAAAACAATACACTTACATCAACGAAATTTGCCTGGTGAGGACGCACCTTAAGAGTCCTAACAATTATTCCAATGAACTGTAGGTCTAAAATTGATAACAAATAATAATAATAAATAGCTATATTGAAATTTAATATTAAATAACAATTTTCTTTTAGGACTAAATTGCAGACTTTTTTTTTTGTTGCATTAAATCGCACATTTTCCACTTTTAGGATTAAATTTTGATGTTAAGAACATCCAATTGAACCAAAATTCATTTATTACATCTAAATAGGTATATATGTCAATATATATTTTAAAAAAAGGGTTTTCAACCTACAGCCCACCATGTAGCAAGCTGAGGATTCCAAGTTGACATATTTACTGCCGGACAGTAGATTTTAAATTTTCTGTATTTAAATTGTTAAAATATTTTCAAGTTCTCTTTCTGGGATAAAAGGATATTTTACACTCAACATGTTTGACATATTATTATATAAATATTAGTATAATTGGGGATACAGGCTACAGAGATACATCCTTCATAATACAGTAAAATTAGGACTTGACCCAAACATCCAATAACAAAGTTAAAATTTAACAGAAATTGTTCATTATCCTCCCTGCTTAATATAAATAATAGCACTGGTAAAATTCCTTCTGTTCTGTTCAAGCCCTTAAGGCTTGGACACACAGAACGCGATCCGACGTTACATTACAATAACGCGCGATACTCGCGACGATACCTAATCCGGGGTAGTCACACAGAGAGCGTTACTTTGAAAGCGATACAGCAGCCCCGTCGCTCTGCCTGGCCTAGTCAGCTAGGGTACCTGCTTCCCGCAACTTGTATATTACTCATTTGTTTTCGATATTTTTCTTATTCATTTTTTTAACTAGAAAATAAGTGATTCTGACGAGGAGGTTCATTAGTTTAGCTCTTCAGCATAAGGTAAAAAAAAAAAAAAAGGATTCATGAAATCAAAAAGCACAGAGATTGATTGGTAGAATACCATCGCCTCGGCCGTCTGCTTCAATCTTACGAAGATAGATTTTTTCAATATTTCCGAATTTCATTTTTGCTTTCTTTAAATTTATGTTCTTTCTTAAACATAGATTATTTTATTATGAAATTATGATTGAATGTTTTGTATATCGCAAGATTATTTCATGTTTTCAGTGTTTTTTTAAATCTAATTTCATTAAATGTATTTGATTTAATGACTTATTTATTGTATATATATTATTTTTCTGTATAATTTATTTTATTTATTGTACATAGAATGTGAATGTGATCTCTGAACACTATTATAAATGTCCTTTGAAACAGATTGTAATATTTTTCAATAAATAAATTAAATAGAATACAAAATTTAATGAAATTAAATACCAAGCATTTCGGCCAAAATTAAGTTGTTTCTTTTGTACTATTTTGTTATTCTAAAGGGATTTCGTTCCAGAATAAAGTTATTTTTCTATTCTATTCAAGAGGGTTTAACAATCATGATTTTATTCATATGCTTTAAATAATCGGGAACTCTAATTTTAAACATATGTTGATTTCTATCGTCTTGATCGTTAAATAATAAATATTTGGGTCTTTTTACATAAGTATCGCCAGTAACTTTTAGTAGAAAAACAGTTATAATCTCATATGTCATAAATGAATATTTTTTTTTTAAACATTAATATTAGAAAAGCAGATAAACACAAAACTGGTTAACTTTATGGAAAACAAATATCGAAAATTTAACTTAATTTACACCTCTACATAGTTTTACCATTTTTAGAAAGGTAAAATTTCACATCATGTACTCAGAACATTTCATTTTCTGAGCAATATTCGTTTCTCCTGCATCATTTTGATACCCTTTAATTGTGATGAAAGAATGTTACTTAATTTTAAGAAGTGCATTAAAATTTCAAACGCTCAATAAAATAATATGTTTATATGAAGAGAAGAATAGTTGGGGTGGTCAGTCAAAAAGGAAGGCAAAAATAAATGTTAATATTTATTTTTTACATATGCCGACGTTTCGACCTGAAGTTCTGGCCTTCATCAGGGCTAAGAAAAATAACCAGATAACAAGGTATGAGAAACATAAGTAATGATGGTAAAAAAGATAATAAAAAATAAAAAAGTTAGAAAAAAAAATAAAATAGATAAATATAAAGTAAAATGAAATTGTTAGAATAATGACTAAGAGCTAAGAGATAAATAATAAAAACCGTTACAAAGTGTGGAATGATGAAGTATGCATAATCAAAAAGGGTGACAAAAGTGTTACAATGCGAATCCTAGAATAAAATGTAAAACATAAAAAAGAAATATGAAGTTATATAAGTAATGAAAATAAATAGTAAAATTAAAACATTGAGAATGGAGTAGTTAGATAGAAAATTGAGATATTGTAAAGTCTATCAAGATGTACAGACAATGTATAATATAATAAAGAGTTAAAAACAGAGAAAAGGAATGAAAGGAAGGAGGGAAGAAATTGAGAAAGCTGAAATAAGAAAGAAATAAAAGAAGTACTACCTGTCTCCTTAAGTGTCATAGGGAGAATAAAAGTCGTTACAAGGGAGGGGGAGAGAGAAGAGATGTGTAGGTGGCGTCATCTGTAACGGTTATCCGACGAAGTTTGAACTAAAGCGCTGGAAGTGTAAATAGATACGAGAGATATATTACTCAGAAAAATTATGGAAAATTGAACGAAAGTTAATAGAAAGTGAAAGAAAAATTCAAAAGAAAAATAACTATTGAATAATAAGGGAGAAAAATTGAAATAAAAATATATCATATATACAAATATATATATATATATATATATATATATATATATATATATATATATATATATATATACATACATAAATATATATATATATTGTAACGTTCTCTTTGTCAACATAAATCAAACAACGAGTTTACTTTTTCAATGTATTATTTATTTTAACACATAACATCAATTCTCAGGTTGGGTTCTGACAACTGAACACTCATTCACATTTAATAAATACAATGTACACTAATTTACTAATTACTAACTACACTTATTTATAATTTAAAATATTTTATAAAATAATTTGTCCCGGTCTAAACTTTTGGTTCTATCCCTCTGTCAACATAAATGGCATTGTTAGCACTCACCCAAATGTTTACGCCTGCCAGCGAAATAATCTCTTCTTACTTACGAATGTCCCGTTTTCTGTACCACTTAATTGTTTTCTGCTATGTTGTTTTCTTCCAACATAAAATAATCTTCACTAGTGGCCTCTATCAACACTCGAACCGGCTAGGACTCCTTTTTCTATTTTCTCAACTTGCTGGCTGGCACCTTCTCACTTGGCAGCTCGTCACCTTCCCTCTTGACAGCTTGTCACATTCTGAGTTACATGAGGCTTGCTTCCCCCACTTCCTTCCCGTAGTTCGCGCCATCACCACCTTTGCGCCACTATCCAAATGCCATGAAATGTTGACATTACATTTCACCTCCGTTCCAGTTTAAAAAAAAAAATAAAAATGGAAATTTAAAATTTGGTGAAATATTTACTTTTTTTTTTTTTTTTTTTATATAAAATAATAAATTTAACTTTTGACATTCACGCTTTTCACAATAGATTTCCCAACCTTGTTAGCAAACATTTACAATTTTATATACAAAATATTGAATTATTTACACTATATTACCTTAATCTACATACAGTAATTACATAACTTGTTCATCTAATTTATGTACAGGAAAAGTAGATTGATATACAAATAATAAAATAAGCTAAATACATTATTTACCAAAAGAATTTTACCGTACAATTCCCATATCTTATGTATAAATAACTTACAAATTAACTGTTTAAATTACTTATATAACATTCAAAAATATATTTTAACTTGTATTATAGGAATAATCAGAGAGCACACACTTGCAATTTAAAAACATAGAGAATTAGAAATAGTTGTATTAATGTGAGTTAAACTTCATGAAAAAGTTTTAAAAGGCTGGTGTGAAACAGACCCCTTGTATTACCATTATTTGGATTAGATATCAAAAATGAATGTTTGCCCAACTTATTTATTATTTCATAGGGTCCTTCAAAAAGTGGTAGGAGTTTGGCATTTACCACACTTGATGTAGGTACTCTTAAGGCCTTCACCAGCACCTTATCTCCAATCTTAAAATATGTGAATTTTTTATCTTTATCATATTTTAATTTATTCTTATCACCAAACTTCTGAATTTTATTCTTAATTAAATTTTGTATTTGGTCATGATCTAAATTCAAACCCTCGGGGTTCTCCCCTATGTATGTGTTCCAAAAACATAAGGGTTTAATTCCAAACATACCCTGGATAGGTGTTATACCTGTAGTTGTGTGATATGTTGAGTTCATAGTGGTCTCTATCTCAGATAGTTTACTTACCCATTTGTTATGTTTGCCATCAAGCAGTAGGCGCAGATATTGTAATACATCTCCATTTGTTCTTTCTGATATGTTGCTAATCGGGTGTCTGATAGAAGTTAAGACTCGAATAATATTTAAGTCCATTAGGAAATTCTTCCATCTTGTAGTTGTGAAACAGGTGGCGTTATCACTTAAACACTTAAATGGAGTGCCAACTTCTTCAATATAGTAAAGGATAGACTTTCGAGCACCAAACAAATTGGCCTTCCTAGTAGGGTATAATTTTACAAATTTGGTAAAATTATCAATAACCACAAAGATATATTTATTACCACAAGAAGTTACGAATGGTCCTAAATAATCTACAGACACTAATTCTAACTTTCCTCGCACCAGAATATTTTGATAAGGTGCTACCGAATACGGTCCAATTTTATTAAACTGGCAAACTTCACAGCATTTTAATATGTTAGCAATTAATTTTCTTAATTTGTGACTGTTAAACCGTTCCCTAATTATGGAAAAACATTTATTTACCCCAGAGTGTGAGAACTTTTCATGTACTAATTTAATCAAGTTGGTCATATCCTCTTTATTTAAATAAATCAAAAATTTATTTCCTAAAAATCTGGAAATAGAGCCATTTAAAATTCTGTACTTGTTTGGTTCTTTATCCATCATTTTTATTAGTTCTGGGTCATTTCTTTGGTTTTTAATTAGTTCTTGAAAAAATTTGGTTTCCTCAAGTAAATTTACTTGAAAATCAGTTCCTTTTTGCTCCGGTTCATCTATAGGATGTCTACTGAAGAAATCTGCTATTTTATTTTGAGTGCCAGGTATATGTTCGTAATTTATGTTAAGGAGTCCAAGATAGTTAATCCAACGGATCAAACGACCAGGTGGGTTCTTACATGAGTGCAAAAAAGTTATTGCTTTATTATCAGTTCTGACAGTAATTTTATATCCTGCAATTATGTTATAAAATTTTTGAATGGAATGAATAACGCCCAATAATTCCTTTTCTGTTGAATGATAGTTCAATTCAGCTCCTTTAAAGGTTCGGCTGCAAAAAGAAATAATTTTTCTGTAACCCTGATTATCTAACTGGTATAAAACTCCCCCAGAAGCAAAGTCTGAACTGTCAGTATCAACATAAAACATTTTGTTAAAATTTGGGTAGTGTAAGGTAATATCATTTAACATACTTTCTTTAATGTGTTCAAATGCTTGTTGGTGTTCTTCTTTTCATTTAAAATTAGTCTTAATTGCCGTAAGTTTATATAATGATTTTGTCGTGTCTGCATAACCAGGACAGAATTTGTTATAAAAATTTATCAAACCTAAAAAACTTTGTAATTCTTTAACATTCATCGGAACTTTAAAATACTTAATGTCTTCAATTTTGCCTGGATCCTTCACTATGCCCTTGTCCGTTAAAATGTAGCCCAAAAATTTTACTGATTTTCTGAAAAATTTACATTTTTCTAGATTAACTGTCAAACCATTTTTCTGAAAAACACGGAAGAGATCCCTTAAAACATTCAAAAATTTATCAATTTCTTTTCCATGGATTAATATATCATCCACATAAATTTTTATGTTATTAAATAAATAATTTAGTATAACCCTTTTCAAAGCTTTAATCAGCGCACCTAAACTAACTGATAATCCAAATGGAATACGTTTATAATGAAAAGTTTCATTCAAAAATTGGAAGCCTATGTATTGTCGGCTGGCCTTTTCTAAACCAACTTGCCAAAAACTACTTTTCAGATCTAAGGTGGCAAGATATTTCACATCCGCACACTGAAACAGAATATTATCAATGGATGGCGGTGAATCATAAAGGGGAATAAGACGTTTATTTATAAAGCGTCCATCCAGGCAAATACGGACCTTTGAATCCATCAGTTCACCCGAGACTGAATCCATATTCTTTTTCTCGACTAAAATGATAGGGTTTATGTAAGGCGAATGGGATACCTCGATTATGTCATCAGCAATCATTTTTCTTATTTCTATTTTAGCCAATTCAATTAATTTTGGATTTAATTTGTATTGAAATTGTTTATAGGGTGTGTCATTTGTTACTTCTAAAACATGTTCATAATTTTTTATAAGACCTGGTTTATCTCTAAAAATAATCTTACTATTCCACAAAATATTTTTAAATTCCATTACTTGTTCATCACTCAGAATATGGCTCAATTCCCCACATATTTTATTTATTTTATTATTGATATTTACATCTTCAATCAATTCACTATTGGTTACATAATTAATAGATATGTTTTTGTGATGATTAAGATGTTCAAATGATTCTACACAATTATTCTCTGGTTTCTGATTATATTCATTTTTTAAAATAATATATTGTGGTGGTTTCTCTGTAAAATTAACAAAATTTACGACTGCCAAATTTCCTTCTGCATTTTTTATGTTCAAAAAGTTTGTCTCAAAATTAATTACTGCAGAATTGCAAATAAGAAAATCTATTCCCAATATACATTCTTGAGTGATGTCGGGTACTATAAGAAAATTTGCATCGAAAAAATATTCTCCAATTTGAATGGGAATAAAAATTTGTTTATTAATACAGGTGCTCTTTTTACCTGTCACTGATATAATATTAGTTTTAATAATTGGTAATGTTTTGAATTTAGCAAATTCCCCTTTATACTTGTCATAAAAAGATTTTTTTAAGATAGATACCTCGGCTCCACTATCAATGAGGACATTACAGATTACATTCCCAAACTTACTTACTATTTGAGGAGATTTAAAACGGATTTTTCTTGGTGGTTGGTTTTCTTCTAAAAATATATTATCTTCAAATAAGTTATTTAAAAAATAATCTTCACTGGTAAAAAGAGCACTTTCATTTCATGGTTGGATATTACTTGGATCTTGTTTCGGTGGTGTTATATCATTTGGATGAATGATTGGTTCTCCATAGCTAGGTCCAGCTACATGAGGCTGACTGGGTATGTTTCTGCTGTTGTCTTTTGTTACATTTCTCACATCATATTGATTTTCAACAATTTGCCTATAACTTTGTTGGTTTTGAAATCGGGGATTCCACCCTCCTGAGTGATTTCTATGAATCATTTTATTTCTCCCTTGATTATTATCATAAAAAGGCCTTCGAGAATTGTTACCACCATTATTTCTTCCACTGTAGTTATAATTTTGTTGACGGTTTGCGATAAAATTTTGATCTCTATAGTTATCATTAAAACTTCGTCCTGAATCATAACTATAGTGATTATTTCCATCTTCTTGACTTTTTGGGGGGCAACTTCTCTGGTTGAAATGTTGTATATCGTCACTACCACTATTCCAGTTTACACTTTTGCATCTTTGATGAAAGAGACTATCTTTTCCCGGTGATTCTAGATCATTAATTATAGCACTCATGTTAATCATATTTAACACTTGAAATAGTTCTGAAATTATTTCAGTCTTTCTACTAACACAGAGATTGAATATTCTTTCCCCAAAATGTCTGATAAACATGTTACAAATAGTGTTTTCATCAAATATATTAGCGGTGATCATTCTTGTAAAAAAAATGTTAAATATTCAGTAGGACTCATTTTTCTATAATTTAAATAATTTCCATTTAATATACTTACCAAATATGCCTTGTATGTTTTCCCCCCAAAATTAGAAATGAATTCCAAATCAAAGTCTTCAAAATTATTAAAAAATTTTTCATTCACAAGGTACCAGCAGTATGCTGACTCTGAAAGGTACTGCTTAATTAAATTATTAATCTCTTCCCATTTCATACATGGCTTAATTATCAGTTTTAATTTTGATTGAAATTCATATGGATCATCCTGCAGATTATCCCTAAAGTTCAACTTTTCGATAGTTACTGAGTCAATAACTCCTCCACAAACTACTTGATTTTGTCTACTCTTTATTTCCTGATTTAAGTGTTCAATTTCTCGTTTATGTTTTATTTCTAGGTCAACAATCATATTTCTGGTCTTATTTCCTTCTACCTGACACTCGTCAATTTTTTCAGATAGTTGAACATTTTTGTCTTGCTAGTTCAGAATTTTGTTGGCTTATTTTAATGATCAAATTATTTTCAACTTTTTCTAGTTTTTGTTCTAATTCACTTCTTACATTCTTCCAAATTTCTTGAGTTTCTAATTTATTTTCTAGAAATTGACTTTCCAAAACCTCCTGCTTGTTTTTAATACTACGAAGAATAGTCATTACTTGTTGCAACAAACCACCCACATCAGCACTACTCAAATTGTTGCTACTACTTATATCTATTTTTTCACCCTCCATATTATTTTCACTAAACTCATTTATTTCATTCAATCCCGAAAGACTTTCACTTCCGTTTTGTCTATTTTCATCAAGTAGGCTTTGTACAACCGACTCTTCCTTATTTTCTACAATAACAACATTCCCATTAGATTTTCCAAGAATTATATTATTAAGATCTATAACTTCTATTATCTCTCTCTGCTTATTCTCCATATTACTCAAAAATGATTAATAAAAGAAAAGAAAATTAAAAAGGATTGCGTGTTCAGTTGTCGTGACTACGTACATTTTCAAAAGCCCCACGTTGGGCGCCATGTTGTAACGTTCTCTTGGTCAACATAAATCAAACAACGAGTTTACTTTTTCAATGTATTATTTACTTTAATACATAACATCAATTCTCAGGTTGGGTTCTGACAACTGAACACTCATTCACATTTAATAAATACAATGTACACTAATTTACTAATTACTAACTACACTTATTTATAATTTAAAATATTTTATAAAATAATTTGTCCCGGTCTAAACTTTTGGTTCTATCCCTCTGTCAACATAAATGGCATTGTTAGCACTCACCCAAATGTTTACGCCTGCCAGCGAAATAATCTCTTCTTACTTACGAATGTCCCGTTTTCTGTACCACTTAATTGTTTTCTGCTATGTTGTTTTCTTCCAACATAAAATAATCTTCACTAGTGGCCTCTATCAACACTCGAACCGGCTAGGACTCCGTTTTCTATTTTCTCAACTTGCTGGCTGGCACCTTCTCACTTGGCAGCTCGTCACCTTCCCTCTTGACTGAGCTTGTCACATTCTGAGTTACATGAGGCTTGCTTCCCCCACTTCCTTCCCGTAGTTCGCGCCACCACTACCTTTGCGCCACTATCCAAATGCCATGTAATGTTGACATTACAATATACACACACACACCTGTATACATATACATATATACACATACACACACACATATACATATATATAAATATATATAAGGAAGTTGTCAGCAAAAAGGAAAGGAATATAACTATGGATGTTTTAATAAATTCAGAATTTGGGAGTAGGCTAAAGAAAAGTTCTGTTTGTCAGATTTTAGATTCACTGTCTTTGGTTGAAGCTGGATGTGGAGGGTTTCAGAAATGAGTCGTTTGTCATGGTTGAGAACTGTGGCAAGGATGGATGTTTTGTCGAAATCAAATGAATGATTGAGGGAGAGAGAATGTTCGGATAATTTGGAAGCGGTAAAATTACGAGAGGATACAGAATATTTATGTTGGGTTATGCGGTCTTTTAGGAGATTTTTGGTTTCACCAATATAGGATGAAAGACAATTGGGGGTAAAACATGGAATACGGTAAACGATATGAGAGCGGTGTGAGAGAGGAACAGGATCTTTTAGGGATGTGTATAATTTAGAGAGTGTGTTGTGAGAGAAGCTCATTAAAAATCCCAATAACACCATATCCCCACAGACTGGTACACTAAACCAACTTACACTGGCAGACTCCTAAATTTCCATTCAAAACATCCCTACCACCAAAAAATTAATGTTGCGAAAAATCTCATCCACCGTAGTCTCTCCCTCTCTGATCCCCAATTTCATGTTACCAATACCAAACGCATAAAACAGATCCTGTCAAACAATAATTTTCCTCTCCATGTCATTAACAAACTTATAACAGACCACAATAATCATTCTTCCTTAATCTCAACTTCCACTAATTCTCCACAACCCATTTCAGCCCCTATATACAGATCTCTACCTTATATTCCTAACCTTTCAGACAACATCAACAAAGTTTTACGATCTACTAACCCTAACTTACGACTTGCATTCAAATCTCACAACACACTCTCTAAATTATACACATCCCTAAAAGATCCTGTTCCTCTCTCACACCGCTCTCATATCGTTTACCGTATTCCATGTTCTACCCCCAATTGTCTTTCATCCTATATTGGTGAAACCAAAAATCTCCTATGAGAAGGAGTTAGTCGAGGGTGCGGTCAAATAAATCCTACGGTATGTTTTGACTTTTATTGTGATTCTTTTCTTAACACACCTATCCTTCAACTATACACCTTATTATTATCTTCATGCAGCCTACCATTCCATTACCGCTTTCAAAAAACTAAATGTCAATTGTCATCTATATATAGTACAACCTGTTTTTTGTTTCTTTATCATCATAACCTTGTTTTTACATTTATTCTTACATTTTAAAGTATTCTTTTAAAATTATTGTTTTCTTATAGAGTTATTTATACTTAATAATCTATCCCAACAATATTACACTAATGTTACCCTATTAATCTTTCAATTTCTTCACTTCTTAACCTTTGGTCCCGTTATCTGTTTATTTACAATTAAAGGTAACCTCCACTTGCTTGTTATCCACTGATATCTTATTATTATGTTATCTTATCCATATTTTAACTTTACTGTAACAATAGTTATTCAATTTTCAATCTATTTATTCGTTAACATTCATTTATTCGTTAACATTCATGTATTTATTTTCTTTTATCTATTTTCTTATCATGTATTTATTTTCTTTATCTTTTATTTCTGTAACTGACAACTTCTTCGTAATTTATATATACTTATATTTATTTTTTATTTTTTCAACATGTTTGTATCTTTTGTAGCCCTGAAGACGACCTGCAAAGTGGGTCGAAACGTCGGCAAAAATTAAAATTATTTATATATTTTAATTTTTTTATTTATTTGACCGCACCCTCGACTAACTCCTTCTCATATCATATCAACGGTCAACCATCTCTACATCATCAAAAATCTCCTAAAAGACCGCATAACCCAACATAAATATTCTGTATCCTCCAAATTATCCGAACATTCTCTCTCCCTCAATCATTCATTTGATTTCGACAAAACATCCATCCTTGCCACAGTTCTCAACCATGACAAATGACTCATTTCTGAAACCCTCCACATCCAGCTTCAACCAAAGACAGTGAATCTAAAATCTGACAAACAGAACTTTTCTTTAGCCTACTCCCAAATTCTGAATTTATTAAAACATCCATAGTTATATTCCTTTCCTTTTTGCTGACAACTTCCTTATATATATTTATGTATATGTGTGTGTGCATGTGTATATATGTATATGTATACAGGTGTGTGTGTGTATATATATATATTTATGTATGTATATATATATATATATATATATATATATATATATATATATATATATATATATATATATATATATATATATATATATATATATATATATTTATATATTTATATTTATATATTTATATTTATATATATTTATATATTTATATATATTTATATATTTATATATATATATATATATATATATATATATATATATAATATATATATATATATATATATATATATATATATATATATATATATATATATATTTGTATATATGATATATTTTTATTTCAATTTTTCTCCCTTATTATTCAATAGTTATTTTTCTTTTGAATTTTTCTTTCACTTTCTATTAACTTTCGTTCAATTTTCCATAATTTTTCTGAGTAATATATCTCTCGTATCTATTTACACTTCCAGCGCTTTAGTTCAAACTTTGTCGGATAACCGTTACAGATGACGCCACCTACACATCTCTTCTCTCTCCCCCTCCCTTGTAACGACTTTTATTCTCCCTACGACACTTAAGGAGACAGGTAGTGCTTCTTTTATTTCTTTCTTATTTCAGCTTTCTCAATTTCTTCCCTCCTTCCTTTCATTCCTTTTCTCTGTTTTTAACTCTTTATTATATTATACATTGTCTGTACATCTTGATAGACTTTACAATATCTCAATTTTCTATCGAACTACTCCATTCTCAATGTTTTAATTTTACTATTTATTTTCATTACTTATATAACTTCATATTTCTTTTTTATGTTTTACATTTTATTCTAAGATTCGCATTGTAACACTTTTGTCACCCTTTTTGATCATGCATACTTCATCATTCCACACTTTGTAACGGTTTTTATTATTTATCTCTTAGCTCTTAGTCATTATTCTAACAATTTCATTTTACTTTATATTTATCTATTTTATTTTTTTTCTAACTTTTTTATTTTTTATGATCTTTTTTACCATTATTACTTATGTTTCTCATACCTTGTTATCTGGTTATTTTTCTTAACCCTGATGAAGGCCTGAACTTCAGGTCGAAACGTCGGCATATGTAAAAAATAAATATTAACATTTATCTTTGCCTTCCTTTTTGACTGACCACCCCAGCTATTCTTCTCTTCATTATCCACGACAGTCAACCAATTACCAATTATAATATGTATATAATTCATGTTATAACTTCATTTAGGTTTAACTGAAGTTCCTACAAAAAGAAAGTCTTATAAAAAATATATGGTGTTTATGATTAATGATCCTTAGCAGAACTTTTATTTTATTTTTTATTATTATTATTTTTTTCATTTTTAAAGTTCATTTATTTATTTTATTATTATTATTTTTTTAAAGTTTATTTATTTTATCTTATTATTAATATTTTTAAGTGTATTTATTTTATTTTAATTATTTATTTAGTCTTTTTGGTTTATTATTTTCAATAATGAACCATTGTGATCGACCAAAAAATTCAAAACTTATCACCCTCTTAAAATTTGAGGTTTTACGTATCAGGATACGTAGATTCGAAAAACGAATTCAATTTTTTTATCCGTCCGCCGTCCGCCATCCTCCGTCCGCTCATTCTCCGAAACTACTGGATAAATTTGGATATAAAATTAGAAGTCGCCCGAGGATGATCTTCCTTCACTGACATTGACATCCGCCTTTTACTTTCAAGATGGCGGCCGAAAAACCTACGTTGCTATAGACTATAGAAAATTCTTTAAAGTCATTTTCTAGACGCCATTTATCTATACAACATATTTCAACGAAAAGAAGCTGGGAAGAAAGTTGTGGTCTATACTAATACCAACAGCTCCTCGGTCACAGAAGTACTCAACTATATCCGACACAAACAGGATAAACAATGCAGGACTAAGACTGTCGTCCCCCTGAAGCAGGCCCAGACTGATACCAATCTCTTCTGACAGCTCATGTTTCAACTTTATCCACATCGATGAAGCATCATATAGTTTCTTGAGAAGCCTAATTAGTTTTTCCCCCATTCCAAGAGAAAAAAGCCTTTCCCACAACAAATTTTGGTTGATAGAGTCGAAGGCCTTCGTAAGGTCGACAAACACTGCATAAACATAGCTGCCCTTTGACCTCAAATTAATGTTGACAACTGACATCAATGTGAATATGTGATCAATGCATCCCCTGCCCGTTCTAAAACCAGCCTGTTCCTCCGGTATCAATTTTTCTAATTCAGCCCATTTCATGATTCTGTTCCTTAGAATGCTAGTGAATAACTTTGCTAGAGTATTAAGTAAGGATATGCCTCTGTAGTTGTTCGAATCCTTTTTATCACCTCTCTTATACAGAAGATGTAAGTTAGATTCTGCCCACATTCCTGGAATTTGTTCAGATTTCAATACGTTATTAAATAAATTTAATATGTAGTAAATTATTCACTCATTTAATTTCCTAAAAGGTTACTTGAAATTTTTAAGAAAGGGCCAATAAATACCCAATAATTTAAATATAATATATCTAGAGTTATAGAACCACTTCAAAAGTATTTATGGTTATAAATATATACATGAAATATTTTTATATTTCACTTCTTTCACATAAGCACAATTAAATAGTATTTTAAACAATGACATTGGCATGATTCGGTGGATTTTAAATACTTTTTTTCAAACTTAGAAAAGTACTTTTAATAAGTTTACATTTAGTAAGGGAATTTCGCTTAATTTCATTGGAAACGTGATTTATGTTAAGTAATGTTAGTTTTCTGAAATTATTATTTCTATTTTTTTTTTTTGTCACTCTGCATTACCTTCTATTTATTTATTACATTTATTTATTTAATTTTATTTTTTCTGAAATTCTTCGCTTTCTAACGATATATTATACGTATACCTTCTGACTGTTATTTCCGGAGATTCATTTTTAACCAGGATAAGCATTTTTCTTTTTTCTCCAGTTTCCAATTATCATATTCTTTTAAACTTCATATTTAGCCATTTTTTATAGTTACTGTCAATATAAGAGAGTTGAATTTTTCAAATAATCGATATTAAAGGTGCTTCAGGGAAAGATGTATATAAACATTGTACATTTAAACTCTGTAAAGTGAGATCAATGGGGAAAAGACCTAAATGATATTAAAGACCACTTAATTATGCAATGATAGACCGAGTTTAATCATAATCGTTAGAGCAGTTTTGGGGAAAATTGTAAATATGTGTTTCGCTGTTGATATAAAGTGATACTTCCGATTAGCTGATTTTATATATAAAAACCTTAAATACGCCATTTAAGTTTCATGCGAGTTTTCGTTTTCGAGCTAGGCTGTTCACTTGCACACAGACACAGACTAACAGACACACAGACCCTTTAGCAGGACTTGGTTATTTGGGCTTAGGGGACCTCAAAACGTGTATTTCTGTTGAAAACTCAGATTCGAAAATTTTAGCGATAGGAATACTTTCCCTTTGTTATATATTACATACATAGGTAAGCGAAAGTCAAAATACCAATATATTTTCTTATAGTTTTGAGGTTAAGCCAATTAATTAACAACTGTTTTGGTGATATTTCAAAATTTAATTTTTCTCTTAATAAATATGAGAGGACAATTGATTATTTTTGTTGAGATGACTATGGATGTGAACCACTAGTCAAAAATTACGAATCACTCCATTCAGCACTAAATAAATGGGGACTTAACAATCTACAATCAAAAAACCATCTATTTTTTAAAGATATAATAAAAAATGAAATTATAAATAAGGCCATAACTTTATAGATAAATAAACTATGTTTCAATTTAATTTGTTTTTATTAAGAAATTGTTTGCTTTGTATTTATTAGGTTTTCCAACAATTTTTTGCTAGTGTTTGAGTTTTTGCTACACGTTTTTCAAATATTTACTGGCGGTTTCTAGCGATGAAGCTTGTTTCTCTTTAACAAAATTGTATTACATTCAAATTCTTAAAAATTGTGCTAATGAACATAAAATTATAAAAAGATATGTTATTTGGTTTTACCTGTATTTCTTGCTTTGAAATATTAAAAAAATTAAATATATATATATATATATATATATATATATATATATATATATTTAATTTTTTAATATATTCCAGAAGAGATTTTAATAATGAACTTTCGTTCTACTTTTTCTTATGTAAAACTTCAGATTTATTTCAAATTATTATTTACTTCCAATGACATAACTATTTAATATTAATTTCGTAGTAACAAATTTCTTTTATTGCCATATATATCTTGGATAGTTATTATCTGTTCCTCAACCGTTTTAAATATGCAATATACACAGATTTTTTTTTTATCATTTATGTCTTTAGTATAGGCAAAATTAAAATTAGCAAAAGAACGTAAGTATAATTTTTAAATGATTTCAAGATAAAAAAGAATATAACATAAAATTATTATAATGTTCAATAATTATAATAATAATATCAATTAATACATTACTTGTAATATTTAGCTCTTCTACAATTTTTTTCCATATAACATCCTTTTTAATAATGTTTTTTTATATTTGCTTGAGGTGTCATATCAAATAAAAATGGACAATTCCTCACTTTTTATATAAATAATTCGGTGTTTTACATATCTATATGAATACTACCACTAAATAATTTCAACTGTAATTTGTATGTATAATATTTTTCAAACATAACGCCGGCCCCGGCGATATACCTGTAATATTTTTCAAAAGTAACACTGGCCCCGGCGCTATAGAATGTATCGCTGAGGTGTAACGCCCTCTGTGTGACTGCTATAGTGGAAAAGATAGTAATACAACTGTACCTCTGTAGCGCGGCGCCAAATAACGCCTTCTGTGTAAACATGCTGTTATAATCTTGCAATAATCCTATTAACTTGGGTATTAGCTAACTTTTCTCCCTACATTAGGTAGATAATAACGTCGAAGGAGGACGATATTTGTATCAATTTATCGCTGGCCCCGGCGTTACAGCATGTATCGCTGGAGCGTAACGCTCTCTATGTGACTGTTATAGTAGATAGATAGTAATAGATAGTAATACAACTGTGGCGCTATATCGCGGCGCTAAATATCGCGTTCTGTGTGTATGAGTCTTTATAGTCCGTGGTAGAGAGCCCTTCCCCTTTTTATCAAATTAATAACATCCTGCTGAAACTTCGTAAATAGTTAAATAGTTTCTTCTCATCATAACCTACAAATATTTTATTTACGAAAATTCTCGGAATTGGGACATTTTCAATCTGGAGGTTGACAAATTTTGTCTATTTAATCAGGTACTAAAAACGTATAAATGCCAATTTGGTTTC
Organism: Nezara viridula; assembly: GCA_928085145.1. Classification (NCBI taxonomy): domain Eukaryota; kingdom Metazoa; phylum Arthropoda; class Insecta; order Hemiptera; family Pentatomidae; genus Nezara; species Nezara viridula. The sequence continues at coordinate 54,900,142 of OV725078.1, forward strand.
CACTTGAATCCTGAAATAACTTGAGCACCAAGTCAAGAGGGGCCTTCAAAAATATTGAGCCATTTGGCGCGACCTACACCCCAAATTGTCACAATAATTATATAGGGCAAACGGCTCAATATTTTTGAAGGCCACCTTTTTTCTTGTCTTTGTGCTTAAGTTATCTTATGATTCAAGTGGAAACCAAATTGGCATTTATACATTTTTAGTACCTAATTAAAAAAAAAAAAACCTGTACCACTACAACCCATGAAGGATCTGGGGTTCAGTACTAATTAGGGAAAGCACTGTTTCTAGGTCAACGGTTGTGCAAGGAGGTGATTTGACCGAGATCACGCCCCACCGCCAGGTTTTCCCCCTTAATTAATTATTTTAATTAAGGGTACCCACTTTATAGAGGCTGGGTGTGCCCCAGGAGGGACTTTCTGACCCAAGGTCGCCCCACGGCCAATGAAACAGATAAATAAATTTTCTGCCATGAGCCGGGGTTCGAACTCGGGACCTTTGCATTGGTAGCTCAGTGCCCTACCACTGAGCTACCCCGCTCCCCAGTACCTAATTAAGTAGACAAAATTTGCCGATCTCCAGATTGAAAACATCTTCATTCGAAGAATTATCATAAATAAAATATATGTAGGTTACGATGAGATGAAGATATTTACGAAGTTTCTGCCAGATGTTAATGATTTGATAAAAAGGTGTCTGTACCACGGATTATTATATCTCAAATAAAAATATTACTTCTATAAATAGAAATTTTTATGATCCTATCTAATTTTTTTTTCTATTTAAGCCCTTGAATTTCAAATAAAAATATTACCTTTATAAATCAAAAAGTCTAAAAGCTACCCTCAATAAATCAAATGATTTTAAAACTCTAAGTGATTTCTCAATCGCTGGAAACCTGGGAAAAACTTCTAAATCCTGGAGTTACTGAGAGTTGACTATGTCTATATTCCTAGCCCTCATGAAGATCTGTAATTCGGCATTAAATACCAAAAGATTATTTTCAATTTAGTTATTGAAGTACAAACAAAGCAGCATAAATCATGATTGTGGATTAAATTATTAAATCAGTAAAAAAAGTTTTTTGTTTTTTTTTAAGCATCAATAACTTACTTAACCTTTTAGCAACGATGAGTGGGAAGGGCCCTTGATGATATAATATTTTTCATCACCTCTACTGGCCAATTGCGCATTTTTGTTTAAGGGATCATTAAAAAAAAACCATGATCTATAGTTACAGAAAAATTACTTACTGCCTCATAGAAAGGCCACAAGATAGTTTGAAAGTATAATTGATCGCTGAGCACCTTGTCATTTAACAAGAAAGAGCCCAACAGACATATATGAGTTCATTTTGAGTCATATAAGATTCCACTGCCGTTAAAAGTTTAAAGATACTTAGAGATGGAGACATAGTTGATAACTGTTAAAATTATAAAACTAAAAAATAGCCAAGAAATGCAGTCATTAATGGAGTTTATTAAGTATGTTGATGTTTAGATCCACATGCTTGCGTTGAAATGTAGGCATACTTAATAAGCACAATTAATGACTACATTTCCTATATATTTTTCATCCTTACTGAAATATATATAAAGAAGACACTATTGATCAAAACTTATGAATAATAAGTATTCAAAAAACGCATATTTAAAAAAAAATATCATTAAATTTAGTTTACCAAGTTATATTCTCGACAAACTCTCTCCAGTTTGGCCCGGACTTCGGCAATAGACAAATATTCTGGATGCATGTACTGGTTGAATCTTTCCCATACAGCAAGTACAATAAAATGATGAAGCAAACCTAAAATACACAAACAATCAATTTTCAAATTGATTGACCACAAAAAATACTTCTAAGCCTCATATTATTTTATTATAGGTAATAGGATGATTTTCTTGTTCCATTCCTTTTAAAAGTATCTTGCATTTAAGATTCCATTAATACTTTTTGACATTTTCCCATTATTCTAATTAGTCAAGCTAATCGAATTTTAGTGTCTAGATGAATCTGATGTGACTCAATAGGCTGGTGTTTTAGGTGTGAATGCACTCCATTTTTTTTCTAAAATGACCTCAGATTTTTTGCTTAGAGTCCATGAAAGTTTATCAGATGTTTTTTTTTTAAATACACATGGACAAATTATGATTTATCTGAGTAAAATTTACAAAATGGAGAAGTCAATTTTTGAAATTCATGCAGCTTTGGAACATTATAATAAAAAAAAAAATAGAGGGAGAAGTTTTGGTTCTGAGAAAGGCAGGACATTCATGGTTTAAATAATTTAGAGAGGATGAGATGAGTTTTGATTAATCTACCAATAAATCTCTTGAAACTCAATCAAGGGAGGTTTATCAAGTTGGTTCAAAGGTAGTTTCAAGTGATAGAAAATGACACCCTATATTTTGAGGATTAAGCTTGATAGGTGAGAGAATTATCATTTTTTTAATATAAAGGAGTTAAGCAAATAGTCATTGTTTAAAATTTAATGACTTTCTTTCAGACACTATTCATGCAAGATGATTAAAAAAGATCTGTACTAGTAAAATCAGAAATGGAATTGTTGACATAACATATATATACAAATGTTGATATTACATATAACCTTCTTTTCAAATCCCTCAGAGGATTATCAGGGATAGAAGAGGAAGCAAGGTTAGAAACGAGAGTGTCTAGATACTTCTGAAGTTTATTATGGAAGGACAGGTATATAGATTGGCCCATATGGGCAACATCTGGAACATCAAGTTAATTATGGACAGTTTTATTTGATACAAAGTAAGGAGCATTGAGAATTTTACCAAGGATTTTGAATTATAAGCATTGGACATGAGAGGAATTTGAGGGTTAAGGTCAAGTCCCAAAGCTCAGCTCCATAAGTCCATACCAGCTTTATTACAGTAATGTATACTAGTCTTCTGTAACCAATTCAAAGCTTAGAGTATTTGTCCACTAAGTGCTTAAGTAACCAGAAATGTGAAATTTTTTTTTTCATTTCAGTTTTGTATAAGGATTTCAAATTCTAACGTCCAGGTGTGGTCCTAGGTATTGGATCTATTCAAAAAGGATAAATGGAGTATTATAAAAGGATAATATAGGACAGAAGGATATAGGTTTATGACAAAGGGTACAGGTGATTGTATGTTTTTGATTTGTGATAGAAGAGTTTGAGATGCATGAGACCAATTGATGGGTCATTGCATTGTTAACCGATAGAACACATGTATCATCAGCATACATGGTAATGAAATGAAAATAATTTTATTATTCTGGGACTAGTGTCCCTTTAGAACAGAATATATATCAATATTTTGGTGTCCATGAAATACTATTTAATATTTACAGGTTGATTCGGAGTACAATAAAGTTATAAATGATGAAAAGATATAAATACGTGTAAATATAAAATATACAAAGAAATTAATTAAGTGAACGAAATATCGATGAATTACAAAATAATCAGAGTATCTGGGTGTACTTTGAGGTTTTTACAGCTTAGGTTTTTAAATACATTTCATGATTAATCGGATTGGGAATGGAGTAGGTGTTCGAAGAGGAGAGATTTGAAAGAGGATATCGATTTTGCGTATCAAATATCTGAAGGTATAGAGTTCCAGAGGGAGACAACTTGTATTAAAAAAGATTTATCAAATGTAGCAGTTCGGTGAGGGGGAGGATAGAGGTCGGACACACGGGATCTGGTGAGACAGGATTGAAAGGAGGGTTTGAATTGTAGGATCTGTAGAACATAAGCAGGTCGCCGTGTTGTAATGGCTCGGTATAATGATACTACATTAAAGAATTTGTTAGTAAGGTAGGAACGGATAATGAGAAGGTATATAGGATGTAGGAATTTATGGAATTTGTAAAGCAGTCCTCAGTGCCAGACTAATCACAAGTGAGATGGCATTGAATAAAAAAATAAAGTAAAAGAAGCTCTCATGTTAAAACGAAAATCTGGTGTGGTATCTACATCACACAGCTTTCACTTACCAAGCTAATTTAAATATAAATTTAGTTTTATTTAAGTAGGACTATGGTTTTCATAAATGTATAAAAAAACAGAAGGTATACAGATACCATGTATTCCAAAGGAAACTACTGGGTGTTCAAACTGATTTGATACTTAAAATAGCTTTCCATCATTATCTATGGGCATCAAATTATGTTCATCATCTGTTTTAACCCATCAGTACTCGATTGATATAGCAGGACATCACTACTTGTGCATAGAGATTTTCTTTCACATGGAGATTTTAATGTGAAAATTAAATTAAATTAATTTGCCAGTTTTTGAAGTATTTAGGAATTTAAGTACCTATTTATTAATTCCTCTCTTATTTTACTGTGATCTTATAATGAAAAAATAGAGGAGAGAATACTGAGGGTATTGGTACTTTGAAAAGAAAGGGTCAATATTTGGATCTGTTTTAAAAGAATAAGAAAAACGTCCAAGTCACAATTAATAAATTAGAGTCAAAAATACATAGACCAGAACTAAAACAAGTTAAAATATACAATATTTTCCAATAAATTGGACTAGACTTAGTTTCACAGACTAAAATAGGTAAATAGATTAATATATATATACAATTACAAACTTAATTACTTATATATGTGTGTGTGTATGTATATATATATATATATATATATATATATATATATATATATATATATATAAGTGGGATACCTCAGTGGTAGGGTTCTGAGCTTCCAATGCTAAAGGTCCCAGGTTCAAATCCCGGCTCAAGGCAGCAAATTATTTATTATGTTTCATTGGGCGTAAGGCGACCCTGGGTAGGCAGACCCTCCTGGGGTACACCCAGCCTCTATACAGTGGGTACCCTTAATTAAAATAATTATTTAAGGGGAAAAACCTGGTGGTCGAGCGTGATCTCGGTCAAATCACCTCCTTGCACAACCGTTGACACAGTGCTTTCCCTAAATAGTAATGAACCCCAGACCATTCATGGGTTGTGTTGGTACAGGTTTTTTTTTTTTTAATTAGGTACTAAAAATGTATAAATGCCAATTTGGTTTCCACTTGAATCATAAGATATATAAAATATATATATATATATATATATATAAAACCAAACAGCAGGAGAACATACCTGTTGATCCAAAAACTACCCTCCCCATTGGCATAAGGACCTATTCAAGCAATATTTGTTTAAAAATTATTCTGATTTATGTAAATAATTGCAGTGATATTATTTAACAAAATATTTGCAATGGAGAGGCAACACTCGCATGTGAAACAAAGTTTCTAAGGCTCTCTTGAGTACTTAATAATAAAGTGCAAGTACTTGTGCACAAATTTTTTTTTTGTTTTATGTTAGAAATGTATCCAACTGATGCTAATAGAAACATGATGTGCAGAAACATCGCAATCAATGCTGGAGCTATTTGTCAACTGGTGTGACTGAAGGCCTTATTCGCCCAAACCTTGTCACCAAATTACTGCTAAGCTCACTGCGATGAATCATATCATATCATATGACATGACTATTATATCATACGCACAAGTATATGATTATAGAATATCACTACAAAGGAATTCTAATTTACTAATTACTTTTGATGGTGTACCTAAAAATCCCTTAAATTATGGTATTCAAGTTTCACTGGTTGGTATGAAAATTCTATAGTTAACAAAGATACAAAAGTGAGTCATAACAAAAACACCTTGATACCCTTAAGTATATCCTTTTCCACAGCACTAGAAAATCGGTAAAAATTTTAGTTCAAACCAACAAATTGATAATCTTTTAACAAAAAATCTTTCAGAAAGGAATAAATAAATTAAGGAAAAAGAGGCATAATAAAAAAGAGAACAAATAAGTTAAGTAAATGGAAAATTAATAACCATTAAACAAGGGTTTGAAAAAGAATACATAATACAGATAAGATACTACCAGTTATAAGAATACTAAATACGATATTGCGCAAAAAAAAAAAGTATGAAACAAGTAAATATTAAGAATGATGAGTTATACTTGAAGTGCAACATTTAAATTAGAAAAACTAATATGTTTGCAAAATTTAATTGCACAGATACATTATATAAACGTTTTTTAGATTAGTAGTATATATCACATGAAATTAAATTAATTTCTAAAACAGAATTCTCTGTCTGATATTTTTTTATGTAATAATAACAATGAAAACATTTTATAATTACAATGACTGAAGCTATTTAGAAAAATGTACCTACAAGAAGGCCTTATACCCTTAATTGTCTTGTTAAACTTCCTTTCAGCTCTTTCAGTCCATTTAAACAACTTGGCCATTGTCTGAAATTTTATCAACCAACGATAATAAGAAGGCGTTTGTAAACAATGTTGTTTATTATTCCCTACTACACGAATTCCAAAGAGAATAGAACTGCTATATTCCAAATGATATCGATCAGTTGTCAAAGTGAGTCACTCTATCTATTGCACTTCGTCTTAAAATGCCATTGTATGAGATATACCTAAAGATTTTATTTTTTAGTCTGTTGATAAAGTTAATTAGATGATTAATTTACACCAAATTTTTCATACAACTACATGAGCAACCATGTTAAAAGTGTAGTTATTTTCTAGAAACCTATGTATGTTATTAATGTAACCGGCAAATGTTCAAAAGTAGCCAATAAATGAAATGCTATATAAAAAACTGGCGAATTTTCCATGTAGTTTTGTAGATCATAAAGAATTAATAGTAGCGTGCTTAGTACGATTCTGTTTAATTGAAACAGTTTCTTTCATTATACAGATACAACCAACTGTTTCAATCGACATTAAACAGATATAGTCAACTGTTTCACTCAACATTAAACAGTACAGGTAAATAGTAGTAACAGGGCAAGTTCTTAAAATCAGCGCTGAACTCATCAATGAACTCTGCCCTGAGAAGTTACCGAAGACATCTCATGGTTTGTTGGTGGAGACAGCGATATTGATGGAAAAGGAGGGAAGCACTGAATCTGTTTAAGTTAAATAATAATAACTATTTAATGAAATTGAGATTTAATGAAAGGAAGAAAGTAAATTTTATTCTGGGACATTTAGTCACCTCAGAATAACTAATATGAACAAAGAAATGACAATTGTCTGGCGATTATGAACAATTAAAAATAAATTAATTTAATAAGTTTACTAACCTTAATATTAAAATACATTGTAGTAAGTATGTGATCTTGAAGTAGATATATGAATTTATAGATGAATACATACAGGTGAGTTAACATATTTGTACAAATAAGCAATATGACATACATAGATATCTGTAAGATATCGGTATTATGTAGCTGACATCTCTAAAGTACAAAATAACTTTATTTATAAAAGTACAAAATAACTTTATTTATTAAAGTACAAAATAACTTTATATTACATATATTTGGAAGATTGATTACTGAGGATATGGAAAAATAAACTGTGTTTAAATGAAATAAGAATAAGGATTTCCGTATAGATGTTGGTAAGGAATTCCAAAACGAGGTTGAACGTACGACGAAGGATTTTTTAAAGGAAACAGTTCTATGAGAAGTAATAAACAAATCTGAGAATTGGGATCTCGTGTTGAACAAATGAACAGAGGAACAAGGAGTAAAGAAATCAAGAAGGTTTTTTGGTTGTAAAGGTTCGGAAAAGGAATACACCTAGGAAATATTGCCGTCGGAAAAACTGGCTATCCAGCCACAACTCGGCATAGCAACTGAAGACGTGGGAGTGCCTGGGGACTCCAAGTATAAATCTAATGAAAAAATTCATTAGTCTCTTACATCTGATCTCAAGCCCACGAAACAGTCCACCGTCTGTTTTTTATCTTTGATACAAAAAAGAATAGGACCACTTTAGAACACTGTTTGATATGGAAAGGTTTTGGAGTTTGGTAAGGAGGATTTCGTGATTTATGGAATCGAAGCCTTTGAAAAATCAAAGAGGATTAGGTTCGATATTTTCTGTTTGTCTATAGAGAAATGAAGGTCCTAGGATATTTTAAACAAAGCGGATTGGGTGGATAACTGGGATCAGAAACCAAACTGGAAGGGGTCGAGGAGAGCTTTTTGCACAAGGAAGGTATTAAGCTATGCGTGGACTGTTCTTTCAAGAGGCGTTGAAAGATTGGAGAGAATCAAGATGGGTCTGAAATCGGAAACTTTGAAGGGAATCGGAACTTTGTTCAGTGGGCGGACAATAAGCTTTTTCCAAGGTTACAGGAAACAGGAAGTTTGTAAGGAAAAGTTGTAGATACGCGGTAGAACAGGAAAGACGACAGGAATACATAATTTGAAACAGGAATTAGATCCAGGCCATAGTCGTTTGTACTGGATTATAAGACAGAGGGAAGTAGGTCTTCTGGTAAAATATTTGAAAAAATTTTCGTTGGTTTATATTTTAATGAAGAGATAATATTAATTCAGCGATAGGTGATTGTATAATCATGAATTTCATAGATGCGGCCAGTACATTTTTAAATTTATAGCTATTTCATTGTAAAAAAAAAAAAAAAAAAAAAAAAAAAAAAACGGTTGTACATCCCTGTTATAGAGCCTTCACAACCGAAAACAAATTTCGATTGAAAATTATGTATTGGTAGTAAATATATTCAAATAAAGCTTTTATGGTCTTAGTTGATTTATTGTAATGTAAATATAATGTGCGTTTTTCCAACGCTCATAATTTTTTAATATAAATTAAGCTACATTATTTTTCAAACCTTCATAAGTTTTGTCAAATAATTCACAACTTGATCTTATAATTAAAAAAAAGTGAGCCTAGAGATTTTGTAGTTCTGCGCATGCGCTTGATTTGATTGCCACGTTTTTATATCGTCTCTCACAGTTTCTCTTTTTTTATGTGAAAAAAGTTTACTTTTTTTTACTCAAAAACTATTAACGCCGAGATCAACACAGCAGCAACAACAATGGACTAATACCACAGTGAGTAGTGTTGATATTTACTGTGTATTCTATAGACAGTGAAACCAGTGTCCGAGGTGCTTTATCGCTAGCCTTATCTGCCATAGCTAAGTCTGATACTGCCCACTATCAGTCGTGGCTCTTCCACGGATGAAGACGGACGGAGCTGTGCTCGTCGTTTCTCCGAGTTCAAGGACACGCAGACGAAGTTTTATTTTCCTTATTTTTTTTATTTATTTTTTATTTTTTTTATTTTTTTTTTTAGATGCGATATTTTCATCAAGTGATGTCCACTAAGAGGTCTTGTTCTGCTGGCTCCACCCCCCCCCGTAACTCACCACCTAAACAAAAAAATCGTCGCAGTAAGCGATCGACACCCCCGGAACTCCTCCAGCGAAAATTCAAGATTCCACACCACAATCGCAAGCAGGTACCTCTTCACAACAAATGGTCTCTGAATCTCCATTTTTTACACCCAATCCATACCAGGTGCTTCAAAATGACAGAGAGGAGATGGATTCTGCACCGATACCTAGAGAACCACGGCCTCCTCCGATCTTTATCAAAAATATTAGAAATTTTCAATTATTATGCACCCAATTAAATACAATCTGTCCTGATAGCTTTTCATGCCTTAAAAGGACTAGTGACACAAAAATAACACCGGCCACACCTGAAGCCTATCGAAAAATAATCAAGTATTTGACCGAAACAGGTGCGGATTTTCACACTTACCAGCTGAGGGAGGATAGATCATTAAGAGTAGTGATCAGAAACTTACACTCCTCAACCCCAACTGAGGTTATCAAGGATGAGCTAACGGCGTTAGGGTTCAATGTTCGCCAAATAACAAACGTTCTGAAAGAAAATAGAGACCAACCAGGAGTAAAAACTAAAATTCCACTGCCCTTATTTTTTGTGGACCTGGAGCCAACACCAGGGGTGGAAAAAATATATGACATACATCGATTATACTATACCACCGTAAAGGTTGAAAAACCATATCCGAAAAAAGAAATCGTCCAGTGCCACAATTGTCAGGCATACGGCCACACTAAGTCATATTGCCACCACATGCCGCGCTGCGTGAGGTGCGGCGAATCACACAAATCTGGAGAATGTACCAAACCAATAAAAGATCCTGCAGTCTGCGCCCTATGCTTGGCGGGTCATCCGGCCAACTATAAAGGTTGTGAAATCTATAAAAACCTCAAAGCTAGATACAAGCCCCGGAACCACGATGCTACACCTAAACAAAGAAGAGGACCTGCTAAAATCGTGGACTCTAAAGTTTCCTTTGCTAAGTTACTCGGAGGTAGAGACCCGACTAATGAATGTGAGACCCTGCCGGTACAACCAACTCAATCCCTACCTCAATATCATATCCATCCTAATTTACCTAAACCTCAACAACCTAACCAATATCAAATCCCTCACATTCCCCCACCGTCCAATGCCACAGATCTTACTAGTTTATTGGCATCCTTCCTTACCGAATTTAAATCCCTTGTCACCCCACTGATATCACTTCTTACAAACCTGGTATCTCATCTCATTCCTCCTTTAAAAAATCCTTAAATGACTTTCATCAAACCCATATCCATTCTCCTATGGAATGCGAATGGTGTTAGAAATCACACAGACGAACTAACAGCCTTACTATTAGACAAGAACATTGATGTAGCCCTAATTACAGAAACTCGACTGACCAAAAAACAGCTTTTGAAAATACCACAATACTTAACGTATCGGACAGACCACCCTGACCGTAGAGCACATGCCGGTACTGCTGTCATCGTACATCAATCCCTCTCTCATCACATACTCCCATTGCCTAATCACGATTTCCTACAATCCACTGCAGTTGTAATCAAAACCTTTCCCTTTCTTGTCACCATTGCATCAGCATATTGCCCTCCTAACCGATCCATATCCAATGTCCACTTCACCTCTCTCCTAAATTCCTTAGGAAACCACTTCATCCTGGGTGCAGACTTAAACGCCAAGCATCAACAATGGGGTTCAAGAACCACGAATTCTCGTGGTCGAACATTGCTGTCTGCACTCAATTCCCAATGTTTTACCCTCCTTCCTCCCAATTCACCTACCTACTGGCCCACTGACCCTAACCGTAATCCCGATATCCTCGATTTCTTTATCCACAAAGGTTTAGGTACCCTCCACCATTCCCTTGCCCATCTTGATGAGCTTTCCTCAGACCACAGCCCATTAATATTCCAAGTATCATTAGCTCCTATTCCTAAACCCTCTCCACCATCCTTCATCAGAGGCCCAGTTAACTGGAAACTCTTTCATCAAATCCTCTCCGATAAAATTGACCTCAGAGTAACCCTGAAAACCCCTGAAGACCTGGACAATGCAGTACATTCCTTCACTACCAAAATTCAAGAAGCAGTCTGGACTGCTTCCTCCCCTGATCACTCCTCAAAAATCCTTAAGAAACATAATTTACCTCAACACCTCCTTGACCTAATCCACATAAAACGCCGTGCCAGATTATTATGGCAACGTACCAGACATCCAGCCGACCGCCACTCCTACAATTATCACTGTAAAAAATTAAAACAAGAATTAGCCACCTTCAGATCCCAATCATTCAATTCCTACCTCACCACACTCTCTGCTCATGATAATTCCCTTTGGAATATCACCAGAAAAATCCTCAAATCCCATCATATTTCCCACCCTCTTCGACGAGGTGATGGCTCCTGGGCAGCATCTGATGAAGATAAAGCCGAGGAGTTTGCCAAACACCTTTCCTATACTTTCGCTCCTCATCCGGAATCTCATCCTACCCACACAGTAAAAGTAGAAGAATTCCTTTCTTCACCTATCCCACTCTCCTTACCACCTAAAGCAGTTAATCCCTCTGAGGTCAAATACCTATTACGCAAAATCACTCCTCGTAAATCTCCTGGATACGACCTTCTAACCCCGCAGATCCTACGACAACTACCATCCAAAGCCATCATATTTCTAACCTATATATACAATTGTATCCTCCGAACTACCCACTTCCCTCTCCTATGGAAACATTCCACCATCATCCTTTTCCTGAAACCAGGCAAGCCTCCCAATAATACATCATCCTATAGACCAATTAGCCTACTCCCAATTCTTTCAAAAATTTTTGAAAAGATCCTCCTGAAAAGAATCCTACCCATAATAGACTCCCGTAAAATCCCTACCCATCAATTCGGATTCCGTTCCCAACATTCTACCGTCCAACAAGGACTCCGAGTTGTTGACCACATATCCTCAGCCCTAGAAAACAAGCAGTTTTGCTCGAGTGCATTTCTGGACATAGCGCAAGGGTGTGGCACGCCGGACTGCTCTTCAAGCTCAAATCCCATTTACCACAGTCCTTATATCTAATACTCCAATCCTACCTCTCCGACCGCTCCTTTCGAGTTCGCTGTGGTACAGAATTTTCCGACTGTTATTCAATTGAGGCTGGAGTTCCTCAAGGCAGCGTCTTGGGTCCCATCCTTTACATCATCTATACCGCTGACATTCCCGTCCATCCCGATACACTCCTGGCAACTTTCGCTGATGACACTGCGATCCTATCTTCTAACTCAGATCCTGAAACAGCGTCCAGAAACCTGCAACGGCACCTATCCTTGATTGAACACTGGTGCAAGAAATGGCGCATCAAAGTCAATGAATCCAAATGTAAACATATAACCTTCACCCTTCGTCGTAATTCCTGTCCACCAGTTTACTTTAATACCATCCAGCTTCCCTTCTGCGACACAGTCCGGTACCTTGGTTTTCTCCTAGACAGACGACTAACGTGGAATCCGCATACTAGACTGAAAAGACAGGAACTTAACCGACGTTATGGCCAGCTATATAGACTACTTAATAGAAAATCTAAACTTTCTATTGAAAACAAACTACTGATCTACAAGACAATATTAAAACCCATGTGGACCTACGGACAAGAACTGTGGGGACAACCAAATTTTCTAACATCAAACGCATTCAATCCTTCCAGTCCAAAGTCCTCCGTACAATAGTCGATGCTCCCTTCTATGTCTCTAATAAAACCCTGCACAATGACCTTAATATTCCATTTATTCTTAATCTTATCCCAGACAAATTCTCCAAATTTCATCAGAACCTTACCCATCACCCTAATCCCATAGCACAATCCCTATCTAGCACCACTCATCCCTATAATCCTCCTCCCAGGCTGAAACGGCAGTGGCCCCGTGACCTTTTGTAACATGTATATACTGGAGTTCTGGCAATGGCCAGATTCTCCACTCAAGTCAAGAGTGTCCGTGGTTGTAGCGCCCTTACTCAATCTCCGCTGGCTTTCAATGCCAGTGAAATGGTTGAGGAAGAAGCGCAGGGATCTCCTGAAGCCTTGCTTTCCCTCCACGTGTGGGGGGATAAGTATGGTTCGGAGTTCCTATGGCCGACTGTAAATAATGTAAATAGGTATGCCTGTGTCTAAGATGTTTATTTTCATTACTTTTTTTTTTCTCACTATGATATTTTATTTTGTTCTTTTGTAGCTTTATATTATTTGAAGTTAGCTTATTTTTTTATTTATTTTTTTTTTTTAATTTGTAAATATGGTGTGAATGTGCTCTCAGAACTCTATTATAAATGTCCTTTATTGAGACAGATTGTTATCTTTATCAAAAAAAAAAAAAAAAAAAAAAAAAAAAAAAAAAAAAAAAAATTTGTTAACGTTTTCTGAAACAATTTAAAAAAACGGAAAAACTGCCCAAATTTGTTAGATTATTCCTTGAAAGGATATAAAATGCAAAAAAAAAAAGGTTGTAGCGGTGGAATACCGCATATTTTATAGATTGTATATGTATTTCAAAAACTTGATCAAAGCCATTTTTTAAATGCAATTTTAACTAACATTAAGCTGATTGAAGCTAAATTAATCCAGTGAAAAGGAAACGTAGTTACCTGAATTATCAAAAGCAATCTTGAGCAATAACACACAAATGTTATTATTTATGCTATATATCGTAAGAGGCTGGATTTAAAATATATTTAATATATGAGAAGGAGTTAATTGGGGGCTGCGGTCAAATAAATACTAAATTAAAATATAGTAATTATTTAATTTTTTCCGACGTTTCGACCCACTTTGCAGGTCGTCTTCAGGGCGTAGGATGTAGCACTGCGGGAGGCAGCTGAAACACTGCAAAGTGGGTCGAAACGTCGGCAAAAATTAAATAATTACTATATTTTAATTTAGTATTTATTTTACCGCACCTCCAAGTAACTCCTTCTCATATTATATCAACGGTCAACCATCTCTACATCTATATTTAATATATTTCATAGAAATGGAATTTGAGAGATGGACGCCGAGTATTTCAGGTAAGATAGGGACCGATACGGTCGGCACAAGACCCAAACATAAGGGTTCAAGTACACGGTGGGCCAGACCCCCTTACCGTGCACCCCCCCCCCACATCCCTATAAATTGCATATCGTTGTGTTCCTTGTGACAATTTATTAAAAAAAGCCAATGTTCCCACAAAAAAAAGTGAACGAACTGCCCCAAAATGGCGTCCAAACATGGCGGATTGACGACTTTGACTTTAGTTAGTTTTTTTGTTACTGAGAATCAGCATTTGGCTTAATTCACAGGCGGATTTACGGGGGGGGGCTTCGGGCTGAAGCCCCCTCCAAAATGGTAAAATGTAATCATGTTTTATGGTAAAAAATGTTAAAAAATTATGTCTTAAAATATTATTGCTCGTTTAATTACATTTAATAGGACTTAAAGAATCACTTAAACACCTTTTCATATAGTTAGTATCATATCATATAGTATCATATAGGTAGTCAGGTAGTTAGTATCTTTCTGTTTTTCTAAAGTAATTATCGTTATATATATGAAAAAAAAAGCTTCCGGGCTGAAGCCCCCCCCGAAATTAAATCCTGGATCCGCTAATGGCTTAATTTCATTATAGTTGGTCTTTTATTAAAGCTGGATAGTCATAGAATAATAAAACATGAAAACATATTAAAAACTAATTGGTTTAGGCATTAAAAAAAATCGGTAAAGTCAATTTTTGTTACAAAAAAATTTTCAAGTTGAAAATCAAGCGTCGTTTGTAATTAAACGGTCAACAATAATGCAAAACGTGCTGAAATAAAACATCTGGAGAATACATTTCTCTTTCTAAAACACTGATTACTTTTTAAAATATTTGAAGTAGTTCCGTAGAAAATGTACATAAGCGGCAGAAAAGCGCTACTGGCGTAGGTGCCTCAGGCCTCTACCACACCAGTCAGTACTCATAAATGGCTTAGTTATAGTGCTATAATAACGTTTTTGTTATATTATATTGATTGTATTAACGAACAAATATTAATAAAATAATTTATTTGTCAAAAAAAATTTTTTTTTAATTTATTATTATTTTTTTTATCTATTATTATTTATTTTTAAAATTTAACTTCCTTTATTCTATACGGAGGTCGCTTAAGAAGGCCTCTATTATAAAAATTATATGATTATAATAATACAACTTAATTAAAAAATACTTTGCAGAATATCTTGAATTTTTTATTTAATATTTGCAATTTAACATTTTGTTTTATATATTTCCTGATTCTTAGAGGTAATTTAAATTGTATATACTCCCCCGGAAATGAGTCATATTAATATCTGTTTTATAAACTAAAATAATATATACCTCATCTGAACTACTTTTAATGAATAGGTGATGGATTGTTTAGTAAAATTCAGATATCGCTATAAAAGAAATCATTTTTATTTCCTTAATTTTATTCGGAAGTTGGACCATATCATAAAAAATATGAACTTTTAATATTAAATGCATTATTCCCTCTGCACAAAATAAGGATGGAAAGGGCGAAGCTATAAGTTCTTCTAAGTAACTGGAACTGATTGTTAGTATCTGGTCTCAAAATGAGGGAAAACGCGAAATTGAACCCAAACATTGGAAAAAATTCATTAAGCGAACGACAAAGGAAGTGCCAAAATTTGGGAAAAAGAAAACAAGGATCAGTATCCGTTATATGGCTAAACGAATATATAGTAGACAAATGAACAGAATATTTCAATATGCTGCTAAAAGGGGGTCAAAATGCTTGATCAGTTTGGATGATATTAAGCAGGTTTATTATGGTGAAGACCATTTCATCAGCAAGAAAGATTTGTTCTAGGCAATTGGCAAGCAGGTCTGGAGGAAGTAAACGAGGTTTATAATGGTGTAAACCACGTTATTTTAGATTGCTATTGTAGTTGTACATTGGGACTATCTTCACTTTGAAGCAGGTTATAGAGAGGTCTACCGAGAAAGGAAAATAGCTCTCCTCCTGTTTAGTGCAATTGCAAAAGATTTTTGAAGGAATCTGAAAGGAAAACGAGCTTTTGTGAAAGACTAGTAGATATTAGATCAATCCAAAGTGTGAGGCACTAAGCAGATAGAGAACCATTTTTCTTTCTCTGTGGACTTCTCTATAACCTACTTTAAAGTGAAGACAGTCCCAATTTGCAACTTATGTTCCAATGTGCAACTTGAGTTTATCAATCCATATCGCTCAAACAATCGACAATATTTCTTATTTTAGCTTCTACGATTCTTGAGTAGACTTTGTTTGGTACTATAAACAGTAAGGAATCGCGAATAACATTTCCTAGTATCTCATTTCCTGTAAAGGGACAAAACTACAGTCCTTTCATATCATTTTCCTTTCATAACATTTGTAGCCTTTGTACGCACAGCATTTCGGGTAACTTCGTCCAGACCAGCTGACTTGCCAATTGCTTAGGACAAATCTTTCTTGTTGATGAAATGGTCTTCACCATAATAAACCTGCTTAATATCATCCAAACTGATCAAGCATTTTGACCCCCTTTTAGCAGCATATTGAAATATTCTGTTCATTCGTATACTATATATTCGTTTAGCCATATAACGGATACTGATCCTTGTTTTCTTTTTCCCAAATTTTGGCACTTCCTTTGTCGTTCGCTTAATGAATTTTTTCCAATGTTTGGGTTCAATTTCGCGTTTTCCCTCATTTTGAGACCAGATACTACCAATCAGTTCCAGTTACCTAGAAGAACTTATAGCTTCGCCCTTTCCATATTTCTTTTGAGCAGAGGGAATAATGCATTTAATATTAAAAGTTCATATTTTTTATGATATGGTCCAACTTCCGAATAAAATTAAGGAAATAAAAATGATTTGTTTTATAGCGATATCTGAATTTTACTAAACAATCCATCACCTATTCATTAAAAGTAGTTCAGATTAGGTATATATTATTTTAGTTTATAAAACAGATATTATATGACTCATTTCCGGGGAAGTATATACAATTTAAATTACCTCTAAGAATCAGGAAATATATAAAACAAAATGTTAAATTGCAAATATTATGAAATATGAAATATGAACATTTTTTTGTAAACAAAATTGACTTTACCGATTTTTTTTAATGCCTAAACCAATTAGTTTTTAATATGTTTTCATGTTTTATTATTCTATGACTATCCAGCTTTAATAAAAGACCAACTATAATGAAATTAAGCCAAATGCTGATTCTCAGTAACAAAAAAACTAACTAAAGTCAAAGTCGTCAATCCGCCATGTTTGGACGCCATTTTGGGGCAGTTCGTTCACTTTTTTTTGTGGGAACATTGGCTTTTTTTTAATAAATTGTCACAAGGAACACAACGATATGCAATTTATAGGGATGTGTGGGGGGGGGGGGGTGCACGGTAAGGGGGTCTGGCCCACAGACTAAAGGAGCAAGTGGAGCAGCGCTTTGTAAATTAAACAGAGTTAAAGGAGAGATCGTGAGGGTTGCGCCTAGCATTCAAGAAAAGAAGAGACCTCTAGATGACGGCGACACCAACCGCCAGAAAGAAATAGCAAAAGGCTCCACTATAAAAACAGCTAAGTCATAATTCCCATTTAGATATACCTGTGCAAACTTGTGCTGGCCAGGGATGTCCAAAAAGAAGTTTTATGGCTCAAGTTTCGCCATCAAAATTTTTAAGGGAGGGCATATTTTGACAGGGTTATGAATTTTCGAAATGAAAAGTTTCAGACCAAGGTACAAGGAAAAAACACAGAACAGACCGCAGCAAGTGTAATTGTGTATGATCTAAATTTTTCTTAATTCTACTTTTCCTTGCTCTGTTTGTGCGAAAAGGTGAGCAATAAAATATCTTGGGATCGGGAGGGGGTAGGTTATTGCGCCATCGACCTTGGGGAGGATGGGCACCTCGGGTGCTGGCAGTCAATAACAATATTAGTAATTTCAGTCATATTCTCACGAGCATTCTCCTAATATCATTCTCCAAAAATGATTGTACCTATATGTTTTTGTTTTGTTTAAATTTATAAATAGATAAATTATTATTCAATCTTGATATTTTAACAGTCTCGCTTGTATGCCATCATTTAGATATAGATACAAATTTATTAAAGGAATTAAAGTCCCTGGAACACTCGACAAGCCGTAGAAACGCGATGTGCAGGAACATAGCATTTAAAATGACATCCCTTGTGAAGGATGTATCATCAATTTACTTAAATTAAATTAACTGATTGTCACAATTTCATTCACATGATTAATAAAGATGACATTCAGATAAATCGTTACATCATGCAGTATTGAAACATCTTTGATTTATTTTAATTTGTTTTATATATTTATATTTAAATATAATTATATTAGTTTTATAAATTATATTTGTTTTAGTGAGATTACTTAATATTATGACTTTACTTCGCTTGTGTTTAAAGTTTAGTTAAACTTTTTCATGGTTTAAGTTGTCCGGTGCTTATTCTTAATTTCACCCATATCCAATAATTTGTGTTAAACCTATTTTACGTATTTGAAAACTCTTCAATCTCCTATTTAATGTTCTTAGTACTAAAGGTGGCTTGTTTCTATTGTGGGTTATTATTTTTTGTATATTTTAATTTTTCTGGGATTTTTGTATTGTTTTTGTGCTAGCGTTTAAACCCTTCCAAAAAGCTTCAAATAAGTATTAAATTAAAAGGGATAATATACGCACACACTTTTAAAAGATGGCTCTTAGGGTAGAGAAAGAAATACTACAGAATCGGATCATAAAACACCCAAAGTACAATCAGATTTTAGACCAACATAAGAAGCAGTGATAATAATAATAATAATAATAAAAGGCTTAGCGAACCCGAAGGTTCGATGCCGACACCACCAATCGCTTATTACACACCTCCCTCCACCGTTCGCCGTCCAAACCCAGTCCCTTCAGATCGGCTTTAATACAATCTTCCCACCTTCGCTTCGGTCTACCCCTCGGACGCTTACCATTCGGCACAGCAAATATTAATCTGTTAGGAATTCTCTCGTTACTAAGCCCAACAACTTTACAAGCCCATTTGATTCGCCGCAACGAAATTACCTCAATTATATTACCCGGATCCAGTTCACGCAATTTGGCGTTGTGTAACCGTCTGAACTCTCCGGTTAACTCATCCTTCTTCGGTCCGAATATTCTACGCAATACTTTATTTTCAAAAACCTTAAAACGCTGCTCATCCCTTAATGTAAGCGGCCAAGTTTCGCATCCATAAAGAACTGTAGGCAAGATAATTGTCTTATAGATTCTAATTTTTAAGTTCCGGGCAAGAGGCGCGAACTGAGTAGTTTTGTCACAGAAAAATAACAAGCATTTCCCTGTTGTCTAACCTTAATCTCTTCTTCAATTTCGTTTTTTCTAGTTATCGTAGAACCTAGATACCTAAATTTATCTACCTGTTCAAACATATTACCATCTATATCGATATCGCCAGTAGTATCGCCATTTTTGCAGCTAACCATATATTTTGTTTTATCCACGTTTATTTCGAGTCCTAGTTTTTTACCGGCTTTCATTAACGTTGTCGTATTTGGTTTTATTGTTTCAACGTCTTCGCTTAACAGTACCATATCATCAGCATAGCCCAGCACGGATGTTGTCCCACCCAGATCCAACCCTTTCTCGGTACGCATTACCTCCCTAATGGCATGTTCTAATGCCAAATTGAACAGGACAGGCGAAAGGGAATCCCCTTGTTTTAAACCCGAGCGAACCTCAAATTTTTCCGACAGATTATTACCGATTCAAACTTTATTGAGTGTCTCCGTCAAGCACATCCTGACTAGATTTACTAGTTTTTTTGGAATCCCCTGCTCGATTAGAATATTATACAGTTTCAAAGAAGCAGTGATACTAATTTCAAATAGAACCCAGACACAGGCCAAGAAGAACATACATGGCAATCTTAGCCTAGAAGACTGTTTAATAATAATTCTTCAGAAAACAGAAGACAGGAAGGATGAGAGAGAAGAAATAAAGAAAGAGGCTCAAGAAGACAAAGAAAAAGAAAGAAAGAAAGACTAGAAGGCAAAGAAGAAAGAATGAAGAAGAGACTAGAAGACAAAGAAGAATTAAAAATGAAGATCAGAAAACTTGGAGCCAAAGTCGATGAAAGAATCCAAAAAGGAACGGATAAAAGATTTGAAGTTGGATGAAATAGTCATCAATAATAAAAACTCCCTCTTCTGCTGAAAATAAAAAGGAAAATATAAACAAAGTCTCTCACAAAGCTCCACCTGATTAAGAAGAAAAGAAAAATGATAGTGGAGAACTTGAAGACCTAGTAACCTATATGGAACCTAATAGTAAAGAAATTGAAAAATCGGAAACTTCTTTTGATAATAATACAGAAACAGATGAGGAAAAATCTACTATGGAAGATCTAAAAGAAACTAATTCTATAATGAATAATGTGTCAGATAATCTCTTAGGAAAAGTGAAAGAAATCTTTGAGGAAAATTTACTGGTTGTAGAAGTAGGGAGAACCGTAAATGATTAATAAATAAATGGGGAAAAGGTTTCATTTCAATTTTTAATTGTAGGAGCCAAATTTATATCAGTATATTATGCTGTCGTAAATTTCCGTTATTATAAAGTAGCACAGTTAAGTACTCCAAATTAACATCTTAGGAAACGTTGGTGCATTTTTTTTATAATCCAGATAGGATTTAATTTACATATAGGAAGAACCCTTATGATGGAGTAGCGGTAGTGACTCCATTCACCTCTCAAGTGGGATTGATAATTATTAATTTGGAGAAGATAAAGAAATATTTTATAGCTATACTAAGTGGTAGATAAAGCAGTGAGGTGGTATGTGTATTGATCTAAAATTTAAAAATTACCATAGTAGATGGGGCTCAAGTTATATACTTTGTCATTGTGATGTGCTCATACCAACTTTTCAGGCAGATCTAATAATTTTTAACGGCCATGTGTAAAAAATGGATGATTCATTCATAATTAAATCATAATTACAAAACGGAAGATGGGGATTTGAATAATCATTTAATAGAGTTTTTGAGTAAATAAATATTTTAAAGGTGAAAAATATATATATATATTCTTAAAGCCTGATATTCATTCACTATTTCAGCAAAATATATAAGGATTCCGATGTTATCGTTTCAAAAATTTTCATGAATTGTCTAGGGCAACACATGTCTTAGGCAGAAACACATTGATTTGTATTAACTAACATAAAATTGAATTGAGAATGCTATAGGTATGTGGACTATAGGATATGAATAGTTTAAAGGTAAACGGCGGTGAAGGGAAGTGGAGTAGCTCAGTGATGGGTACTAAGCTTCCAATGCTGAAGGTCCCAGGTTCGAATCCCGAGTAATAGAAGAAAAATTATTTATTCTGTTTCATCGCCCTCCTGGGGCACACCCACCCTCCGTAAATTGAGTACCCTTAATTAAATTAATTAATTAAGGGGGAAACCCTGACGGTAGAGCGTGGTCTCGGCCAAATCACCTCCTTGCATAACTTTAGGCCAAGAAACAGTGCCTTCCCTAAATAGTAGTAAACCCTTGACCCTTCATGGGTTGTAGTGGTATATGTTTTTTTTTCTTTTTTTTAACGGCTTTGAAAACCCTCTAGAAACCGAATAGTAGGTTGTCTTCTTTTTTTTTATGGTTGCCACACAAGGTAGTGAATGAATATTATACTGTGTGTTTTATGTTAGAAGTGTATATAGTAGGTGTATAATAGTAGAAGTGTATAATAGTAGGTTGTCTTTTTTTTTTTTTTTATGGTTGCCACAAAAGGCAGTTATATTGAATGAATATTATACTGTGTGTTTTATATAAGAAGTGTATCAAACTAATTCTAATAGAAACGCGATGTGCAGAAACATAGCAATAGCAATCAAAATCATCAGCTTACCCAAACACGGATATTGTTCAGCCCAGGTTCGAATCTTTTTCAGTATGTATCACCTCGCTAATGGCATGTTCTAATGCCAAATTAAATAGGACAAGTGAAAGAGAATCCCCTTGTTTTAAGCCCAAACGAAGCTAAAATTTCTCGGATAAATATAACCGATTCTAACTTTATTGAGTGTTTCTGTCAAGCACATTCTAACTAGATTCACTAATTTTTTTGGGATCCCCTGCTTGATTAGAATATTACACAGCTTCTGGCGGTCAATGAAATCATAAGCCCTTTTGAAATTTATATAAAGCTGGTGAACAACACCGTTGTATTCTATTTTTCCGCCAGTTCCGGCGAAACCCACATTGGTAGTCTCCGATAATTTCCTAGGTGTATTCCGCGATTCCATTAGTTAGGATTAATGTGAATATTTTATAACATACCGGAAGGGGTGAACTTCCTCGATAGTTATTACAATCCGTCCTCGGGCCCTTTTTGTGAATCGGAATAAGAATTGATTCTTTCCATTCTCCAGATAATTTCTCATTTTCCCATATTTTTTTAACCAAAACATATATGTTATAAACTCCAGCTTCCCCGCATGTCTTAGTTGCATTAGTTCACTAGGAATATCAACTATCAACCCCGCTGCTTTATAAGATTTTAATTTTACGATAACTTTTTCGATTCCCTCTTTATTTGAGCCTTCTTTTATTGGTTCGGCACTCTGGTACTCAGAAGGAGGACACAGATCATTATTTCTCGTATTTAAAATATTTTCAAAGTGTTTCTTAAACTTACTTAATACGTCTACAGGGTCAGTTTGGATATTGTTATTTTCATCCCTAATTCCAGTCGTTACTGGTCCTAAACATTTATGTGATTTATTTATACCTTTGTACATGTCCCTTCCGTTGTTTTCGATTCTATTGTTAATAACCTCATTAGCGACCGATTTTAACCCACCTGCTGTATTCAATGTCCTTACGTTCTACGTCACTATACTTAAATCTCTAGTTTGCAACTTACGCCATGAATCCCTTAAAACAGTCCCCACCCAGAGACCCCAACGGGGAACTAGTTTGCTTCCGGATAATGAGAATTTTACTTTGTGATGATCCATGACTGTTTGGTATTTTGTTAACAATAGATATGTGAGTAGGATGTTCAATCCTACGTCACACTATATGGTAAATTCGCACATGGATATAATGATATGAAACACATGTTGAGAAACTACCCATTGGTAGCACTCTAATAATATGTCTATATTAGGAGATCACGTGGCCATCTTCTTTTCTGACGCCTCGGAGGATTATCAGGAATTGAATAGAAAGCAAGGTTAGAAACAAGAGGGTTGGGATGGTTATGAAGTTTATTATGGAAGGACAGATATCTGGATTGGGCCAAATCTGATACATAAGGAACATTAAGGTCATTATGGATGATTTTATTTGTAACAAAGTAAGGAACATTGAGGATTTTACGATGGATTTTGGATTGTAAGGATTGGATGCGAGAGGAATTTGAAGGTTTGGTGGAGCCCCATAGCTCAATAGAACTTAATTTAGTTATATGCCAAACTTTATTAATGCATTTAAAACAAGGGGATATTTATATTTTCTTATGCTATAAATTATACTTAACTGAATATCTATTTCGAAATATTGGAAATTCATTGTTTTCATTTCAACTTTTATTTTATGTTTGCATTTTTTTTTTTAAATGAAATATTTGCTTAAAAAGATGTTATATCCTAACCTTTATCCTCGATCCTATTCCACGAAATTCTACTTCCCGACTCTACTAATATCCTGAAAACTTGTCACACCAACGCACAATGCCTTATTGGACACTACGATGAATTCCAGAAATATTTCCTTACAATTTTTGCCACATAATAGCAGTATCTGAAACCTGGCAAAAACCGTTTATCCTATCCTCCCAGATTTCCATATCCGACTACTCATTCCTACGTCACGATAGATCTCATCGCACGGGAGGTGGTGTCGGATTACATATCCATAACAGTCTTAAGGCCAAAATCCTCCTACAGTCTCCCAATCATGATTTCCCTCACCTAGAATACATTTTCGTTGAAATTTCCCCTATTTCCTCTCCTCTGTTGTATGTCGTAGTTTACCGCTCTCCTCGTGTTCCATTTAACAATCTCTTTGAATCTTCCGTTATTAACCTGGTTTCCAACTACACAAATATTATCATCACCGATGATTTTAACGTGAACATGCTTTCACAATCTTCCGAAAAATACTTCCTTACTGACCTGCTGTTTTCCCGTAATCTTCCATCTTGTTCTTTATTCTTCTACCCATCACACGCAATTTTCCGACACTTTTTTAGACCTCTATATCTCTGACTCTCCCATCAAAATCCTTTCATCTTCTCAACATCCCGTTCCATTTCTTTCATCACATGCCCTGATCCAAATTACATACGACCTACCCGTGAAATCCTTCACTCCCAAAATAGTTTCATACCGCAATTTAAATCTTCTCTCCTATGAATCCCTTCAACCAGATCCTAATTATCTCCAATGGGACACCATATATTCCTATAATTCCATCGATCCTATGGTATCCACCGTGACCTCAAACCTACAATCCATATTAGACATCCATGCTCCTCTGAAAACCAAAACCCTTCGCCGTCCCACTGCACCTTGGCTTACCAGTGAAATAGGGGAAATGATGAAAAGAAGAGATGCAGCCTGGCGCAAATACCTTTGAATCCGTCTGCCTGTGGATCATGCGTCTTTCAAGGAGCTTCGCAATGGAACCCAATCCGCAGTCCGGCATGCTAAAGCTACTTCTATAATGCCCTATCCAATGTTCTCGACTCCAAATCCAAATGGAAAATACTTCGTAATTTATCCCTACCAGAATCCAATAATCTTAGTTTCTTCTCTCTGTCTCCAGATGATCACAATAACCATTTCTTATCCTTCACTCACAATTGTTCTCCTATTATGGGTATTAAACATCACAATATCAACCCTGCAGACTTTTTTTTCTTCCATGTGTTCTACAATGAACTATTTTCCGCTATTCTAAAATCTCATACCAATGATTATGGCCTTGATAGAATTCCAGTAAAACTAATAAAATCCAGCCATCCTAATACTAGCAGTGCCTTACATTCCTTGCCATCCTTCTTATATCATAATTGCTCTTTTGTCATGATATTATACTTGTTGACATGGTCCGATATTTTACAACTGATCACAAACGTAAGCAATTTATACACCTCATCTTTAGGTTCAAGAAGATCCTTAGTAGATTTAGGGATTAAATGTGTTATTACTTTACAGAAGTCATCAGGTGGAAGAATGGCATTGGCTAATAGTTTTCTGTAATAAGTGGCCAAAATTTAATGCATACTAGTAAAGTACTTTAACCAATAATTCTGAATTTTGTCCGGACCAGGTGATGTCCAATTTTTCAGTCTTTTAACTGCTTGTTTGACATCTTCTTCTCTTAACATTATTCCATCCATCGGATTAATAAAGACTGTATTTTTCCGAGCCTTGTCCATCCAAGATCCATTAAAATTATTTAGTTTAGGAGCTTCCCATATGTTAGAACAAAAATCTTCTGTTTCTTTTTCATTGATATGTAACGCACCAAGTTTAGGTTGGTGAATTAATGAGTTATAGAAGTTCTTCTGCTTTGATAGGAACATACAATTCTGCATCCGTCTATTTCCAGCCTCCGTGTATCTTCTTAATCTATAAGCATATACAGCCAATTTCTGTTTATTATTGTCTAAATAAATATTCAATTTATATATTATTTCTGACTCCTGTAAAATTCCTAAATGGATCTCAACTACAATTTCATCCACTTTTCTCTTAAGTTTAAAAGTTGGCGTAGTGGGTTTTCTTAAATAATTTATCACTATTCCGATTTCTTTACGGATAGCCTCAATTTTATTTTTTAGTCTTCTTTTCCATGGTGGTAAATTTTTAATCATTTCCTGTTTCTTCCTTTCTTTTGGTGCTGCTAAATATTCTTTCATTATACCCAATTCGCTAACCACTGATATTGCTCCAACATATATCCAATGACGGATATTATTTATGTCTGAATCAGGCGTTAAGTATTCTAACAAAATCTTACCCACTGCTTGTACAGTATGTAATGTTTTTTTTCCATATGGCACTTTTGGAATTAATGGTCTATGTTATAAGGGAATACGTTCAAATTTCAAGTTTTCTGTCAAATGAAATTTTCTTACTAAATCTAAAATTTTAAATTTTCTTCACGTTTGAAAATAGTATTTAAAATCCTTCAAAACAAGACAATGACATTGTTTAAAATATTATTTCATTGTATTTGTCTGAAAGAAGAAGTGAAATATAAGATATTTTATGGATATGTCTATAACCTTAAGTGCATTTACTGTAGTTTAATAACTCTATAGTTGATATTATATTTAAATAAATTGTTTATTAAACTGAGCTAAAGCCAAAAAAACACAAATGCTATTAAAATAAAAAAAGTCCTATTTATTATATCACCTGTTGATTATGGATTGTACGATTCGTTGATTATGGATTGTTCGATCCATTGATTATGGATTGTACGACTATAAGTCATTAAACTGTTATTTTCCATTGCAAAGTTTATTAAAACGGAATTGAGAGATTTGCAGTATCTGTCATAGACAGGTCAAAAGTTGTCACACTAATTGTAAGTGGATTCTGTTGGAATATTGCAAAAAGAAAAATTATCAAACTATTCACTAATTTAATTTTCTAAAAGGTTACATGATGATTTTTTGGAATAAACGGACGATAGATATCTAAATATTTAAATATATTATGAGATCTAGAGTTATTAAACTACAGTAAATATATTTAGGGTTATAAACGTATCTATGAAATATTTTTGTATTTCACTTTTTTTTTCACACAGGTACAATGAAATGGTAGTGGAATATCACAAAGAGAAGATCTATCGAATTATTCACTAATTTAGTTTTCTAAAAAGTTATATGACAATATTTTGGAATTAACTTTAATACCTAATTATTTATAGAGAAATACTTTATTAAAAGTAATGCTGCCATATTACATAGGGTTGCTTCGTACACAGCATACTTATCAATCCATTCGGACATTAATTTTATATTATATTTTTCTTTTTTTTTTCTCCTCCTTCATAACAATACTCTTACAAATTATCAACAATAAACCATATTAAACAATAGATATAGCATAATAAACACTTTCCCAAAATAAAAAAAAAATTCCTTTTTTCTCTTTAAATTCTCAAACGCCAGGAACGCAATAACATCGCACACATATATAACACAGCAATTCCTTGAATGTAGCCAAAAAGATAAGACGATTATGGACCAATAAATTTGAAGGGTGTCGAGAAAATGACTTTAGCGAAGTTTTAATGAAATCGGTACATTGGTTTAGGCGCTACAGTCTATAGCTTCGTTTTTCTGCATTTTTATTTTTTGTCTCCTTTATTGACTTATCAAATTCTTTCAAAAGTTATATTTAGCATTTTTTCGTAACTCTGAATAATGCGAAGTAATTATCTTTTTAAAATAAACCATATTAAAGGTATTTTAGAGGAAGACGTATATGAACATTGGGCATTTAAGCCCTGTAAAGTGACGTCAATGGGGATAAGACCTAATTTATATTAAAGACCACTTAATTAAACAATGATACACCGAGTTTAATCAAAATCGTTAGAGCCGTTTTGGAGAAAACTGTGAAAATGTGTTTCAGCGTTGACATAAAGTGGCACTTCCGGTTAGCCGATTTTAAGGAAAAAGTTGCCGTCACAATTAAGGCATATACCTATCTTAAATACGGGATATCAGTTTCGTAGGACTTTGAGCTAGACTGCTAACATACAAACACACAGACACACAGACCATTTTTCGGGACTTGGTCATTTCTACTCAGGGTACCTCAAAACGTATAAATCCGTCGAAAACTCAGATTCAAAAATTTTCTCGATCGCAATACTTACACTTACTATATATTACATATATACGTAAGTGAAAGTAAAAATTAGGTATTTATCGTCCGTTTATTCTGCAAGATCATCATGTAACCTTTTAGAAAATAAAATTAGGGAATAATTTGACGATTTTTTCCTTTTTGATATCCCAACAGTATCCACATACAATTAGTGTGATAAATTTTAACCTATCTATGCAAGGCAATCGTAAACCCTTTTTAGTAAATTTTGCAATGGCAAATAACAGTTTAATAACTAATAGTCGTACAATCCACAATCCACAATCAACTAATCGTACAATCTATAATCAACTGTTGATGTAATAAATAGCTTTTTTTGTTATTTTAATGGCATCGAGGTCTGTGTGTAGTGTGTGTGTGCGTAGCTCAAAAACAAAAAGTCGCACGAAACTGAAATTGTGTATTTAAGGTTCGTACATGCCTGAGATGTTAAACAACTTTTGCGTCAAAAACAGCTTACCTGCAGTGCGCCTTTATATCATCGATTTTACACATTTTTACCATTTCTTCAAAAATGGCTTTAACAATTTTGATTAAACTCGTAATACCAATGGATGTATTTTTTAATTTATGCTAGTTTTTATTTTCAATTATGCAACCTAGTAGGGCTTAAACGACGAATTTTCATAATATCTTCCTCGTTCGTAATAATAAGAAATGGCTAAATATATACTATGAAAGGATTTCATAATTGACAAAAAGTAAAAAAAAAATAGTTTTCACGATGAAAATATCTCTCCAAAAATAAGAATCGTGATATATGTGCATAATATATTGTTGGAAAGCTGAGGTTTTTGAAAGTAATGATATCTAACATATAAACTGGTTAAAGATAATAAAGAGTGAAGAAAAATTATGATGGTTAAAATATTAGTTTTTCCAGAACTACTGTCAGAATCTTACAACATTGAAAATTTCCTCTAAATATCAGATGAAAGCATGATAACTTTGCTCAAATGCTATGGAAGAAGTAGTTTCCCCCAATGAGTAAAATGTTACTTATTAACATGATAAGGGTAATTTTTAAAAATAATAAGAATCAAGTAATGTACTTATTTAAAATAAAGCAGGTAATTATGCTCATTAAATAATTTTTTTTTTATTTGTTTATTTAGAAATATTACATTCTGTCACATCAAGGACATTTATAATAGTGTTCAGAGAGCACACACACTCTAAATAACTTAAAAAAAAAAAAAAAAAAAAGGTGATAAGTGAATTAAAGAATGACTCAGATGTTTGTATTAATAAAAATATATAAATCATTAGTTTGAAGAGGACGGGCACAACTAAAACCTTATCATATTTCAACTAAATATGTCATATGAATAAGAAAATATATGTCATATGACTTCTAACATAAGTATTTTTATATCTTTTAAACAATTTTATTTCAAATATAATTTTGTTTTATTTTATAATTTGTCGCTATAAAAAGTAAGCTAAAATATAGATACAAAGAAAATGTATTGTTTAAAAAAATACTAGCTAATAGTGATAATTTAATTTAAAACAAACAAACCATTGTTGTTCATTCAGATTCTTACCTGAGTACTAGATAATTAGGTGATTTGCAAAAACAAAACTTTCAAAACTGCAAGTCAGCATGATCAAGCACTATCAACAATACCTTATAAACAAACAAACAGATCATTGTTGCTCATTCTTCATTTAGAAGGCAACCTGTTAACAGTGCTCACTCTACTGGAAACATTTAAATTGCTTTTTATTCTTCGTCTTTGTTTATTTATTTTATCATATTACTTCATAGAAACGTTGAAATATTTATTGATTAATTTATTTATTGTTGGATTACTTCTACCCTAAAGACTGATCCACATTTCACGAGTTTTTAAACTCTGTTGTAAAACTTGATTTTTATAAAAGGAATTTCATCATATATTTTATTTTGGTTAAAGGGCAAATAACAAAACTTTATACACTATTGCAAAGTTGGGTGAGAAATAGAATTTCAATTACTAAAAATAATTAAAATCATAAATTGAAA
Source organism: Nezara viridula (assembly GCA_928085145.1). Taxonomy (NCBI): domain Eukaryota; kingdom Metazoa; phylum Arthropoda; class Insecta; order Hemiptera; family Pentatomidae; genus Nezara; species Nezara viridula. Next base: position 54,930,374 of record OV725078.1, read on the forward strand.
ATTGTTGGGAAAAGGTCTATAAATACCAAGTCTTATAATTATAATGTAAAAAAAAATGTTTGTAATATTACAATGACTTCGGATAAGATTATTTTTAGGTAACATTAGTCAAAATGGCATACAGTTTGGAACATTAAGAAATTCCCAGTGCACTTCAATGTCAATAATGGCTCTACGTTTTTCATCGGTAACAAATATGATGGATTGCAGTACCAATACCTTTGATGGAATATTAAATTTAGGAAACATTTTACATAACGATTCTATCATTAATTTTAAAGGAGTTGTACCAGATCCACCATATATATGTGTTGATGAGGTTTGTTTGGATAACGTCATAATTGATGGTATCAGAATTACTCCCACATTAATATTAAATGACTTTGACATGCCGGGGATTATAAAAGTTAATTTAGAAAATGTGCTGATCAAATTTTTCCAAAAATATAATAATGGCGTATTTACAGCTTGTTTGAAATCAATAGGCCTTTTAAAGTAGATAGTAAATTCGGTATCCCCACGCTTGTGATAATCAAGGTGTGCCGCGCGTGTGTTGCGCGTACCAGATTTTTTATATGTGTGTCTGTGTAGTAATAAGGTTTTTCTTAAAGAGACGATCCAACTGGATTTTAGTTAGAATTTCCACAGTAGAATTACTCAATCTGAAAAAAAAAAACACCTGTTTTGCTAGTCACAGGTCTTAAAATTCAGAGTTTTGGAACTTTTTTATTATAATTTATAATTTATTGGTATAATATATCATTTTAATGATAAATTATACCAATAAATTTATTATAAATAAATAATAAATTATATATTTATAATTTATTATTAATTTTCATAATTCATGATTTTTTTTTATTTATCATTTATTTTTACAATTTATCATTTATTTGTATAATTTATCATTTATTTTATTATAGTATTAGTCCTTATTCATTTTTTATATTATTATTGTTTAAAACTGTTTATAATTAACACTTATTCTACTTGCCTATTTTGCTATTGACTATTTTTAATAAAAAGTGCTTAATATTATTTTATTATAATTTATTATTTATGTTTATAATTTATTATTTATATTATTACAATATTAGTGCTTTTTATTTCTAAAAACTGTTTTTATCTAGCACTTATTCCTCTCGCATTTTGACTGTATTGTTTGTCAGTAAAAAAAGTATTTAAAACAAAATTAGCACTTTAGTTAGTGAAAATCATGAAGTACTAAAATATCATTTACTGATTCTGAATATTTAAAGCTTTTTAATACATTGATGTATTATATATGTAGTAATAGCAATATTCATTATTATTGATAATAGCAATATAAAGTAATAGCTAATTGTTATAAATTAACACATTATATATATATATATATATATATATATATATATTTATACTTGATAATTACTTGAATTATTTTTATTAAAACGTAGATATTATGATTAGGAACATTTAGTTAGTCACTAATAAATACGGATCAATTCCTATAATAGGGATCGGGATAAAAAATACTATTTTATAATCACTTTAAAGGATACATATAATACACCCCAGATCACGACAAAATAGTTAAAGCTTTTCAATAATTTATTGTAGTCATTTTTGCTGAAAACACGGCTACTTTTAGGTGATAAGATGTAAAATAATTTTCTAACACAGCTTAAGGTGAATCTCAACTAATTTCATAATAAACTCTCAACTTAATCTATATGGCTTATAAAACAAGAATTAAAGCTTTTAAAAAAGGATTTTTTTTTTTTTTTGTAAACGTGTGGTAATTGAAGTGTTAGTTCGGGGTAGAGACCCCTTTTTATCAAATTATTAACACATAAACTTCATAAATAGCTTCATTTCATCGACCTGCAAATATTTTATTTACGGAAATTCTTGGGATTGGGACGTTTTCAATTTAGAGGTCAGCAAACTTTGTCTATTGAATTAGGTACTAAAAACCCGTAAATGCCCATTTGCTTTCCCCTTGGATCGATTCACAAAATCGATAAAAAATGTGGCCTTCAAAAATATTTGTCATTTGGTCTATATAACCTCGTTATTTTGACAATTTGGGGATATAGGACACCCCAATGGCTCAATGTTTTTGAAGGCCACCTTTTTTTCGACTTTGTGCTCAAGTTATCTTATGATTCAAGTGATAAGCAAATGGGTATTTACGAGGTTTTAGTACCTAATTAAATAGAAAAAGTTTGCCGAACTCCAGATAGAAAAAAAAAACGATTCCAACTTTGTGCTCAAGTTATCTTATGATTCAAGTGGAAAGCAAATGGGTATTTACGAGGTTTTAGTACCTAATTAAATAGACAAACTTTGCCGAAATACTGATTGAAAAAAAAACTGATTTCAAGAATTTTCATAAATAAAATATTTGTAGGTTGCGATGAGATGATTTTATTTACGAAGTTTCAGCCAAATGTTAATAATTTGATAAAAAGGGGTCTGTACCACGGACTATATAGTTGGAGAACGATAAAACAAAATCGCGAATAATTCTTGACTTTTTAAAAAAAAGGAACCTACCTTAGTTTATCGTCTCAAAACTCATATTTAAGAAGTTTTACTAATGACAAACTATACTTTCATTTAAAGTTAAATTGATCTAGTTTACTGTTAAGCAACTGTTAATTACATCAATTGAATATTTTTTTAGTTTTCGCTTCTTATTCAACAAAAAACCTGATATTTAGAGAAAAAAAAATGTTTGCTGTTAAGGTCTCCTATCACTTCTTTAAATATTTTCCTCTACTTTGATGACACTCTGTGTATTTCAATAATATATTTACCAATATGCTTTAATTGAATAAAGTAATTGTTTGGCTGAGAAACAGGTATTGCCTGTTGACTGAAATATTATGGTATGGAACACTGTTATAATTACTATATTGAGAGATAGAAAATTCCTCTCACACTATCTTTTTGAGAACACCTCTGTTACTTCTTATGGTGTGGGGTAGCTCAGTGGTAGAGTACTGATCTCCAATGCTAAAGGTCCCAGGTTCAAACCCCAGCTCATGGCAGGAAATTTATTTATATATTTCATTGGCCGTGGGGCGACCCTGGGTAGGTAGAACCCTCCTGGGGCACACCTAGCCTCTATAAAGTAGGTACTGATAATTAAATAATTAATTAAGGGGAAAGACCTGGTGGTTGAGCGTAATCTAGGTCAAATCACCTCCTTGCACAACCGTTGTCCTAGAAACAGTGCTTTCCCTAAATATTACTGAACCTAAGACCCTTCATAGGTTGTAGTGGTGGAACAGGTTTTTTTTTTTTTTTTTTTCTGTTACTTCTTACTAAGCACCCAAGGTCCTGAAATGTATTTAAGTAATATCTTCATGCTCATTTATCAGCACCTACTTGCTCAGCACTTTCTTCATCTTCTGGGATATGCACTCCAGATGAAAGATGAAGTCCCGTGGAAAGACCAGTTATTGTTTTCAATTCACGCTTTGTCAAATTTAGGATGACTTTAGACTTAGACAAACTGATGGGGCTCGTGCTATTTTATACCAGGATTTGAAACCTAGCAAACCTTCTAATTTTTTCTCCAGGATTTTTTGCTAAATCTAAGACAATTACCGTTATTCCTGAGGTATTCTTTCCCAGGACATCAGCTTCGACTCCTACGACAATAGTACAAAGCATTACGGTACATTTATAGGATGTGTTATATTTATATGTGTGCTATTTACTAGACCATGAGGACTAATACCTATGAAAAGAATTAGTTGGAGGTTGGTTTCACTTTTACTGAATATTCATTTAAGTCTTAAAAACACGTTTCTTGCAGAGGGGAAGGTGATTCTTCTATATTCTCTCTTTATTTTTTTTCGCACTGACTATTTACAATCTATGTACTATAGATCCTGGTGGAATTCGGAGTATATTTATTTCAGTGATTGGTTGCCATCGGACTTGTTCTTGAAGAGAGCTAAAGAACGCTTGGATCTTTTTCTTTTTTTTCTGTGTTTGATGTTACAGTTTAAACCTCTGTTGGGGAACGCGAGCCGAAACGATTCTCTCACTTAGACGAATAGAGACAACGGGAGCGTGGTTCCATACACTTGGAGGAGGCCAAGTGGCAGAGCAATCGAATCTCGGGGGCGGCGCGCATTGGCCAAGGGGCGTTCCGGACCGCCCCCAACCGCCCCCGCCCACACTCTGTCATCCCTCACACACAGTTTCAGTCTTCTTGAATTATGAGTATCTGCGACTCCACATCCAGGGCGGTGAGTCCTCATATTATTTTTACAAATTTTTAGTGAATTTCGACATGCAATTTTCATGTCATCAATACATGCGTATGAAAATTAAACATGCGAACTAAAAATCCATACTTTAAGAATTTCACATTATTGTTAGATAAAAAAAAAACAATAATAAAGAATTCGGAAGTAGAAAAATCAAAAAGAAGTAAAAAAAAAAAACAACCAAAATTAATTTTAAATAATCCGTTAGAATATTACATTTAATTGAAAAATTATTGAGAAAAAAATAATACTACAAAAAATGTATAAAACCCATACTTAAATACAGGGATGAGTTGTTGAAAAATCCGCTAAGTTATTCCGTAAATCCTTTAAAAAGAGAAATTTTTGCATAGAATAAACAAAAATTGCTTGCATAAAATTCATACCTTAATAAATTAAATTTGATTGATTTGAAAATTCATTTTAAAATATTATTTTAATAAATTTAAATGAATAAGAAACATCTTTCCGTTCAAAACGCACGCCAAGATACCATATATGTTAAAATTGTAGATGATTTGATTAATGATTCAAAATTTTTATTTTGAAGTTCAGTGATTTTTATGTGAAATAATAATATTTTTTGAATAACTTGAACAAATTTTGATATTTCAATTAGATTTGTTCTAATACGTCATTTATTTATTTTATTTGGTAAACATTAATTAAGTGTATGACCCTTTCTATGTGGCTAATTGATTAAATTAATATAACCAATTGTAGTTATGATTTGTTTTTTACAATTATCGGTGTTGGTATTATATATATTTATATTTTAATCATACCATCCTTATCCGTCTCCTAAAATACCTTTCAACCGCCTCTAGATTGGTTCGTCAAAGTTTCTGTTGATGTTTAATGAAAAGGTAGGAATGTAACAGCTTAAAAAAATTGAAAATTTTATTATTTCATTATTTTACATTAAAAACTAAAGTGAAATGGAAATACAAAATAATACAGAAGGCAAATGATAAGAACAGATTTGAAGTCATTACTACTGTTTGAAAACATTGAGAAGATGAAACGAAAAGTTAATCCATATGTCAGTTTGAAACATTCATTTTAAAAACTAAAGAAATAAAATAAAATAATAATCACACATATTTAGTAAGTTTGGCAAATTTCTTAACTCATCTTACATAAATCTTTGATATTACTCTAATTCCAGCAACATGTTTAACATTATGCACAATATGCGATGTTCATAAGAAATGATAAAATTATTATTTTATTTTTTAGTCAAATGATGAATACTATGAATGCCACTTTTTTTTGTTTTTGTTTTTTTTAATGGATTAAGCCCTAAAAAAACAAAAAAAAATCTGCAGGATAAATTTCAATGTATTATGGAGAAGTATATGAGTGCCCATTATTTAAATTTCCTTTCATAATTTTCATAAAACCACACTCTTACCATGATTATCATTAAATTTAATGGTTTGATTTATAATAAATTTAATTTTTAAAAATGGTATAAGTAATTTAATTTTATGTTGGTCAATGTGCAGAATTCTATCAGGATGTCTTCATTGCACTCTGATATTTAACTGGATATTTAACTGAGACCAGTAAACATTTGATATTTTTGATTTGTGATTATTTGTGGTCCTGTGTACTTTTTTAATATATCTTTTTTTTTATTATTGTATAAAATATTACAATGAGCTTAAGTCTTTCTCTTGAAATGTTTACTTTAAATTTTATTGACTTTTATAAATACTTCCAATATCAAGAAGCATTTTTATTACTTCATATAAAAAACAACGAAAATTATATACATTTTTCCTTTTAAGTATTTTATTAGAAAAATAGGAAAATGCAAGTTCATTCTTCTTGAATTGTTGTATCATTAACATTTAAAATTTTTGTTTTATTTTTATATTTCAGATTTTCCTCAATTTTAATATATGTACTGTTTTACTGAAAACTGAGTCCCAAAATCACATCGAATTCGGCACAGTGGTTCCAAAATAATTCCATTAATTTTTTTTTTTATTAATGAATGATTTTTGCAACAAAGGGTGACAACACTTTTTTAGAATTTCGCAAAATATTCCTATCATGAGCCCTATCATAAAAATATTATACATATTTAAAAATTTTCGGCAGAATCTGAAGTTTTGAACTAAATAAATATAATTTGAACCTGCAAGCTTATAGCGACCTGATAAAAATCAAAAAGTAAAAATTAAATTAATAAAGTAAAAGAATATTACACGAGTAAAGTGGCGCTTGAACATAGCAATAAAAACATATTAATTGTAATTAATACCTATTTTTATATTTTAAAAAATATATTAAAATAATTATATCATAATTGATTGAGAGCAAGTTCTACGGACCGAATTTGTAAAATTATGTTCTTTCATATTAATGTTACTATAATTAATAGAGGCTTAAACATTTTCAAATCGTATTTAATAGCAGGCTAATATTTGGATTTCTTTCAGAAAAACTCAACTTTCTATGATAAACTTATTCCTTAAAAAAAAAATGACAGAGCGACTGCTCAACCCTCGAGGAGATGATCTCATAATGTTTTCAAACCAAGGATTAAAGCATAATTGCAAATTTATATTCCATTAATTTCCAAAATGTCGTTACTTAAATAATTTAATATTAATTAATTTTAGTACTAGATTAATAAATATCGCACACAAACGTTTGGAGGAAGCAACTACGTCAAAGAGACCACTTGTGGCCCTAAGGCCGCGGTTCCACACCTATTTTATGTTCTTATTATTAAGACGTAAAGAAACGCTGAAATCGGGGGAAAATAACAATTTTTAAATATTTTATTTTCTCAAAAAGTTTTATATCTTCTTGAAGCCAGATAGCTGGTGACATCGAATGTACAAGGAATGATTATTATAAAAACTCATGATGAAATTTAATTCTTATGTTGGTGCTATTGGGAGAGTAAATTTGAATGAATTACGATAACGATTTATAATGAATTATGGCTCAAAGGAAACGACAAAGCCTAAGCAAATAACATCGCAGAATTCTTATTGTGGCCCATACAAGTACTTTTGTTGCACTAACACTAATATTCGATCACAGTAAAAGGGTTTAAAAAATTCGTCCTTTCAGAGTTATTTCTGCATCATTTTTTTAAAATTAATTAATAAATATCTAATTTTGGACCCTGAAGCTACCGTCCATTTATAACAATAGTCATTTCATTACAAGCCAATAGTCACAATTTTGTAAATATAAGAAACAACGCAAATCTTGTGTACATATTAGATATTTTAGTTAACAAATTATTTACATTCTACAAACAGAAATGTAACCCCTCCCCACACTCTGTCTATGTTTACTTACCATTTGCTATCTTGAAAACATCTGGAAAATCCTATGCCGACCCTTTTACTTACCTACTAATGTGTCAGTACTTAAATACCTTTAGTGCTCGAAACACGGTTACTAAGAGTGAATATCACATTTTTTTTATAAATTCATTATATACGTTATTTTTAGTTTACATAACTTTTTACATATTTCATTTGCCTATTTTATGTATCATCAATTACTTTTTTGTTATTATTAACCATTATCTGTCATTCAATATTATATCTCTGAATGTACTATTTTCAGCCCTGATAATGACCCATATGTTTGGGTTGAAACGTCGGCATCAATAAACAACTTTATAATGACTGCTTTCTGAATATTTATCACCCGTCAATTAGTTTATTATTCATGAGAAACTTATAAAATTCTGATAGCGTTTTTTTTAACAGTTTTTTTTTTTAGCGTGCCAATAATAGATACCCAGGTTTTGGGATCGATATATTTTTTCATATAATTAAAAAAATAAATAAATCCTCCACATTCTTAAACAAGGAAATTGCAAATTAAACACGAATAAATGAAAAATTCAAACCTATCTCCTAAAGAAAAGTGATAAGGAAACCACCCTGAAACAAACAACCAATTGGCTATTGTAGCATCAGATCACCTGGGGTTCAGGGAACATCCACCTACCTGTTCTATTTTCAATCTAATCGTTTGCATCTAATATTTTGAACGTACAAAGCTTATTGCATGTTAATGAGTTCAAAACTGTCTATTACTGTTACATTTTTATTATGTTTTTGTTATATATTTCCAAGTAGTTAATTGAAGTCTGATAAACAAATTCCGAAAATTCAATAAGTTTAAATGTTCTGCCTTTTTTTAGTGTCTCAAGATTTTGACAGACTGACCGAACGGTGTCCAGTTGTATAAAGGATTGTATTTATTAGCAAATAATAAATGACAAAAAGACATTTTTAACAAACGAACCATGTTTCAAATATTACTCAAGAACCTACTTGAAAACATCTGGAATTGTAAATCATCCGCAAACGACTTCAAATTTTCATTGAATCGCTGAGAGAGATAACTAAAATTATTAATATAACTATTACCTACATCCTTAAATACACCTCTCCATATAAAAAAAATAAAATTCATAAATTAAATTGTTGAAAATACCGTAAATGATATAGGGAGAGGTGCAAATGTGGAAAACCACACTCACATACACATATTGTTACTTAATTTTTTTTTACTGTAAATTCACTCTAATCACTCATAATATACCTTCCTATAATCTCTTACATATAAAAATAATACTAATTTCAATAAAAAGGTAATTTTAAAAGATAAAAAAATAATTTTACTGTTGTATGATTTTATTAGAGAAAGTACAAAATGTGTGGGTAGTGAGGATTTTGAATAAAAATATTTTTAGCAACAATTTAATTATATTTATTGAACAAAAGAACAATGGTTTTATAACAAAATGATATTATTTCATAAATTCCAACTGTGAATAGAGATCGGAAAACCAAAGTTATCTGCAAATCTCAATTCTTCAAAATGGCTTTTGGTTCATCACTGATTTGTTTCTGTTGTAAATGAAATAAAAATGCATAGCGGATAGAAATATAACATCCCGTTGTACTAATAGTCTAATATACAACTATTAGACTATTGCAAGACCAAGACCAAGACCGACTTTGGCCATCACTAGGTATTATTGTACATGTTTCGGTCGAAGGAGTACGCTTCAAATTAGTTATAGATCTTTAGTATTATTTAGCAATTTTAAGAACATAACAATTGAATTTAAGAAATAATTCAAATTTAGTAGTCTCTATATCGACTATATTTTTTCTCATTACGCATATCTAAATGTTTACAGAGTATAAAGTCAACGAGAATTATTAGAACCAATTTTTATTTTTTTCAAATATATTATTTCTAATAATCAAGGCATGCGGCGAAGCTGAAATTTCTAAAATATCTTGTTTGGTTAAAAAGATCTGGGAGAATGAGAAACCGCCTAAAGAATGAAAAGAATCTATTCTTATTCACAATAATCTCAACTAGTCGAATAACGGAATACGCCCAAGAAATTATTGAAGAGTACCAGATTTAAACTAGACTAGAGATCGACTGATACCGATATTAATATCGGCTATTATAGATCATAGATTTTCAGCACGGATATCCTACATTTACCGATATATCGGTCTCTTTCACATTGAATATTGTTTTTATTGCTAATAAATGTGTCAATCAAACGTAAACGGGTCTGCATTAACATAACATTAATTTGAGCCAAGAATGATATATCGGCCTTATGACCTTAATTTATTGAGATTGGTAATGTTTGCACTGTTTTTTCTAGTAAACATTTTTCCAAATAAATACGGTCTCTGTAAATATTATGTACATATGCGTATACGGTTTTCATGAACGCTATCGTAGGTATTATTTAATGTTTAATTGTATAAATTACAGTGATATAAAAATTAAAATTTGTATATATAAGAGTACTAAAACAAATAAAAACAATATAATAAAATAAATAAATATAACGTCTATAATTTTTACTTTCACTTCCCTTTTGTCTGAAAATACTTAATTCATCTAAGAGAGTGGTAAGTGAAAGTCGTGTGATGCTCACACCTTTTCTAATTTTTTTTTTGGACTGATAAAGTGACCTTTAAACTTTACTTTATCAAGATTCAACGAGTTTTACTTGGAGCCGCGGGAGTTCACGTTCTCAATTGAAGCTAACAAGTACGAACATAAACCAAAGGTATGCCAGTATGCCGATAAATGGGTCTTTCAGGGTGTCCAGCGACCGGGAATTCCCAATTGGAAGCGATTGGGAATTTTGTCCCGAAAAGTGGCAATAGCCCGTGAATATCTCACGGGAAAACTCCGGGAAATGTATGGAAGTTAAATGAAAAAAAACGTGTTTCTTTGTTGTTGTGCTCCTTTTGTGATAAATAAGATTTTTCTTATTTCCTTTGTGACTTTTCTTAAATCCTTTTGCGATAAATAAGCTTTTTCTTTACTAGAATTATATATAATATTTTTGGTCAACAGTTGCAAAAAAAATAAGCTTAGTTACTGGTAATATGTTTCTAATGATGAAAGTTTCTAGTTTTATTGGCGTTGGTAATTTAACTTCCGTATTATTGTAGTTTATTTATTTGTTTCTTGAATTGAGGCTTGATGTTACAGGAGAGAAATATAATTTAATAAAATGACATTGACTTCCTGTATATACTTACGGTTTCGGTCCTTCATCAGGCTAAATAAGATATAAAAATGAACAACAAAAATAAAAGGCAAAATTTACAAATAAATCTATGAAATGAATGAAAACAATAATTAAATACGTTAAATAAAATCTAATTATCATGTAATTTATGACGGCCCTCCTCTCCAGCTTGTCAGATGAATAGTAAAAATAAAAATAAAATTATTGTCCAAATAGGCTATCCCCTCCTCCGTCCCTCCCCCTCTTCGTCTTGTTTTCTTTATCCGATACTAATTTAATTATGGCAAAATCCTCAAATTGAATATTGTTGACATTCAAACTAAATAAGTTATTTTATACATCAGAGTTAGGCTAACCTGTATCCTCATTCTCCAGGTATTTAAATACCTATGTGAAATAGAATATGGTTATATTAACAAAAAATTATGGATAAATATTTTTCTGTATTTAAAAAATATTCATTTTTTTTTCTAATTTACAACTCTAAATACATATAAACTCTCTCTTTGAGTTAAGAGTTATTTTAAAAATGGATTTGGTGTCTGTAATGTATGGAACGGAAAGATATGAAACGGGTTGATTCTATTCAATGTATGTACAAAACCTTTATTTCATTTATATAGATGATCTTTAACCTATAGACATCTGTTTATTATTAACATTTATTATCAACATTAACCGAAATCTCTAGACAAATTACTCAAGAATTCATAACTTCGGTTCTCCTCAATATTTTGTTTTCATTTAAAGCCTATGTTTTAAGTCAAGCAAACCTTAATATAATGTCAAGATTTCAAAAGTATACAATAAGCCATTGCTGAGCTTACCCCGACAAAATTTTGTTGCAATGCGGATTTACAGACAGACAAAAATTTTTTATAAAGTGGATGTGGTGCCTGCAATGTATGAAACGGATAGATATCATAAAACGGGTTGATTCTATTCAATGTACAGACAAAATCTTTATTTTATTTATATAGTTTAAAAATGTAGTTTTTTCGTTTTCGAGGGCGGTTGGATAGACGGTGACACTGTTCGACAAGTTGAATCATGTGGAGAGATGACGCATTCGACAGACAACTAAGGTCAACTTGTAGCATGCGGCAAGGAGACACATTTTTTTGTTGCTTTGTGTTCCTTCTATGGATAGACTGTGCGTAGCATGCATGCGTCAATGCCGCATGCTAAAAGTTGCCTCAATGGAATTCCGCCTTAAGAGACCATACAAGATTTCAATTTTTAGTGAAAAACGATGAACTTACTTTTGATATTGAAAACAATAAGAAATAATACTTCTTGTAAAGAAAATAAGAAAGAAATCGAAATTTAAAATGAAGTTTAAATTTTAAAAAGGGGATAAGAAGGGGAAATGAAAAAATTCCATATTCCAAGAAGTCTATTACTGAAAATTTACCTGTTAAACTCAAGTGTGACATCGTGCTCAACTTTTGTTTCAGCATCCCCAAAACGATTATATGAAAGTATTTTTATGTTTTCTTTCTGCAATTTCTCTCTTGAAGGACTGATAGTTGCTGAAATATCACCATCATGCCAAATTTTATTTTAATGCTCATCCAAATCATCAAATTTACTTTTTATTTCCATCCACTTTCCTGATCACTTATGGATGCATCAAATTCATCCTCCAATTCTTTTTCATCACTATTTTCATCAACTAGTATCAAAGCTCTTACCTTTTTCTCAAACTCTAATAGATGTTTAGCTCTTACTTCTAGTTTTCTAAATTCCTTTTTTAACTCAGGACTATTTTCAGCTATTTTATTTTCTACTGAAGTAGCTAAAGTTGTAAATGAATTTCTCCACTGAGTTCTTTCTAATTTGGCAGTTTTCAACTCTTCAGCACTCATTATCCTTAATTTCCCACTCACAAGAGATGCTACTATATCACTTCAGGAAACAAATGATGCTTTGTTAACTATTTGGCAGTTATCAACTCTTCAGCACTCAATATCCTTAATTCCCATCACAGGGGATGCCACTATGTGATGTCAAGAAATTACTTCAGGAAACAAATGAGGCTTTGTTGAAAACTTTTACACCACAACTACACAAAATACCTTTATTCCTCTACATAAACACCAAAATATTACCAGGAACAAAGGACTACTGCTCTCTGTGAGTAACCTCACCCAAGTTAACCTGTCTTTGTTTACAACAGCTTAGCAGTGCTGCCTGATATCATGCATTAACTGTACATTTTCATTTCTATTTTTTTTTTTTTTTGAATGATACAAATCTGCAATTATATGCATTTGTCATAAAATATGCAAGGATATGGAATATAAAATTCGATTTTTTGCCTCTGAGTATACTCATTCGTAAATATAATTAACCAGTAGTTTGAAAACTGCATTCAAACAAACCATGCAATTGTATGCAAATCCTGGTAATAAGAGTGAAATTCATAGTTTGGATATAGACGCAAAATTTCGATTTTTATTAGGGAAAGCAAAATAATACGGGGGGGAGGGTTATTATATATTATGTAGTAAAAATTCTATATAATTATTGTAAAAGGAACAAATTGAATATTTTTTTTTTTTTGGACTTACATATATCTATCCGCACCTGTCAATTATGATTGACAATCAGCAGATGTGCTGGCGTAGTAATGAGAAAAAAAAATAATAATAATAAAAAATAAATAAAAAGGCTTGGTAGGCATGAGGAATAGCAATACCCAGCGGTATCCCTTCCATGGCTTTTATTTATTAAAGCATTATTTCAGCAGATCCCTCATCCAGACCCTTTTCAGTCGTCTTCTGGAGATCTCGGGCATACTAGTTGTGGCCATTTCTTTTACCAGCTGGTTGGAGTGCCCGTTTAACATGTTATGAAATCGTTTGTAGTACGTTCGTATGTGTTCGTTGACTGTCGGAACGTGTAAGTCGGTGTGTAAAGTGTGATTGTTTACGTACCATGGTGCTTGAGTGATTAGTCGTAGTATCTTCGACTGAAAAGTTTGAAGTTTTTTTATGTGAGTTGGTTTTGCAATTCCGTATATTTGTAGTCCGTAAGTCCAAAGAGGTTTTAAAAGATATGTGTAAATACTTAGTTTCTGTCTTGCTTTTAATTTGGAATGTCGTCTTAACAGTGAATGTAGCAATTTTAGTCTTAGATTTAATGTGATTCGTTTTTTCTTCACATGTGGACCCCATGTCATTCTCCTATCGAACGTAAGGCCTAAGTATTGTACTCTGTCTGTTTGTGGAATCGGTACGTTGTCTAAGTATACAGGAGGGCATGTTTCTGGTCTTAGAGTAAATGTGATGTGCTGTGACTTTTGATAATTTATTTGAGTTTTCCAAAGTTTACACCAATCGAGTATAATCTGTAAGTGATGTTGTAAGTTAAGTGATGCTTCTGTAGGATTTTCGTGCCTGGTAATGATAGCAGTGTCGTCTGCGTAGGTTGCTGTAAGAGTGTGGATACTTTGAGGAATGTCGTGTGTGTATGTGATGTACAGTAGTGGGGCAAGGATTGATCCCTGAGGTACGCCAGCTAAAACTGATCGAATTGAGGATAGACCTTGACCATGTCGAACGGAAAAAAATCTATCTGAGAGAAAGGAATGGAGAATTAAGTAGTAAGTATGTGGAAGTATGGTCTTAAGCTTGAAGAGAAGCCCCTGATGCCATACTTTGTCAAACGCTTGGGCGAAATCCAGAAATACTCCGGTTGCATATGGTTTTCGCTCTAGTGCTGTCGATATGTAGTCAGTTATCCTGTGTAATTGTTGTGTTGTTGAATGTAATTTTCGAAACCCGAATTGATGGTCAGGAATTATCTGTCTGTCTATTAGTATATGTAATAGTACAATAGTTTTTCGAATAACTTAGAACATACTGGAAGTAAACTAATCGATCGATATGAAGAAGGATTGTTAGTGTCTTTGTCTGGCTTTTTAATCATGGTTATGTGTGAGTATTTCCATTGTTGAATATTCCATAAATTGAATATTTAAAATTAATTTGTTTATATGTTTGTAAAGTTTTAAGGATTTTTATTTATTTTTTTACTTATTGCATATACTTGAAAATATCTAAAAAATAAATGAAATGGAATACATAACGTATTTGTTTAGATTAAGGGCAGAGGGGAGGGGAGACAGCCTTCATAACATTGGAACATTTGTAAAACTTTTGCGGCTAACTATGAATAATGTGAAAAATATCTTTGATTTCTTAGTATGTACCTCAAATAAAAGTAGAACGTTTATCACAGGCCGACTAGTTTGCCGCGAAAAATGTGATAAGTATAGACCGGATTATCTTGCGATAGAAATCCGAAAACGGCAGTAAAAAATGTGCAAAATCGCGCAGTAAAAACCCAAAATACTTTCAATTGTGTAATTAACACCTATAAAAGTGCAAAATCATCAATATTGTTTAATTTATAACATTAATACATCGAAGTCTTATCAGATCTTAATTCAGGCGAGGGATAAAAAAAAATTAAAATGTAACATTGAATATGAAATTCCAGATCATAATCAACTAACGAAAACAATAAATGTAATACAATACTAAATTACTATTAATCTAAATCTTAAAGAAAGAGAAATTTAAATAATAATAAGGATTATACAAATCTAAAACATCTATTAATTTTTCTACAGAACAAGGAACGAATAATTGACATACAAATAATGAAACACATTTGTTTGAATTATCCTTAAATTGGTGAATTGGTCAATTGTTTGACTTATAAGGAATGAGATAATGCAATATATTGATATTTGAAGCAATTAATGAAGGAAGGAATTACAGGTACCTATATATTATATAGACCAGGCCAATTTTATATATTCAACTTTTATTGAAAATAATAATGAAAACTTTATTTTTTAGAGTTGATATTCAAATATTTTTTATACATTCGAAAACTTTTTTATTAAAATTTTAAAGAATTTTTAAGAAACTTTATTAATGGGTTGTAATATTTCAGATTTTCCAGTGTTAAAATATTAGTGTTGAAGCTGTTTTTCTAAATCACTAAAAAAAAAAATTGGGGGATTACGTACTTTCTAAAAAACAAACAAACAAATTCAATTCTTTGATACGATATTTTTTTCTTACCTGTTATAAAATGTGCGTCTATCAGTGATTTCAGATCACCCGATTGATTTTTCACAAGGCTTACTTTCTCAAAAAAATCTTTCTTCACGAATGAGTGAAGATTCAAGTCAAAACAATAACAGAACACCTTATTCTAGGAAAGCAGCTTTTTATTATTCAATACTTTAGGCAACTTCTTCCAAGAAAATTTCTGACTCGCGTTTACTTCTTCCTTTTGTAATGTTATTTATTTATTTATTTATATGATATTTACAACTGTATACAAAAAATACATCTGGTAAATTCGCACATGGATATAATGACATGGAACACATGTTGAGAAACTACCCATTGGTAGCACTCTAATAATATGTCTATATTAGAATATCACGTGGCCATCTTCTTTTCAGGCGCCTCGGAGGGTTATCAGGAATTGAATAGGAAGCAATGTTAGAAACAAGAGGGTTGGGATGGTTATGAAGTTTATTATAGAAGGACAGATATCTGGATTAGGCCAAATCTGATACATAAGGAACATTAAGGTCATTATGGATAATTTTATTTGTAACAAAGTAAGGAGCATTGAGGATTTTACGAAGGATTTTGGATTGTAAGGATTGGATGCGAGAGGAATTTGAAGGTTTGGTGGAGCCCCATAGCTCAACTCCGTAAGTCCAAATAGGCCTTATTATACTCATGTAAATGAGTCTTTTATAATTGACTGGAAGGTTAGAGCGTTTGTCTAGTAAGTGTTGAAGTAGTCGGAAACGTCGCGTTGTTTCTTGTCGTTTCAGTCTGGTATGAGGATTCCAAGTTAAACGTTTGTCCAGATGGAGTCCTAGATAACCTTTTGTAATGTTAAATTCGATTTTTGCTTGTCACGGAATTATTTAACTTCCTCGTATTTTCTATCTTGAATAATGAATTGAATTTGAACAATATAGTAAAATAAAAAAATAAATTTTAACAAACGTATAAATTATATAAATGACAACTTATATTGTCATTTATATTCAAGCCCTACTACTAGCCTAGCCAGGTAGTCAACTTTTCTTCATCGATTTTATTATACACGTTTTATTTCTTCTTGATTGTGATTTCTATTTACCTCAAATTATTAGGGGTGGGGGAGAGGGAACGATATTCTCACCCCTAAACATTTTTATTGGGAGGGGGCGATCCCACAATGACGAATGAACAATCTAGGTGGAAAAAACTCTAACACCTGATATTCTATTTTTTATCCAGCTGTGATTCTAATTACCATACAGAGACATGATATTCTACTAATTTATAAATTAATATAAGGGAAAAATTAAGGAAACACGTAGGATATTATAATAGATGAAAAATAAAATGGAAGATAAAATATATATATATATATATATATATATATATATATATATATACTTATAAATAGAATCTTCTCCATTCAGTAATTTATTTTGTGCATTTCAAATACAAAAAAAAAACCTTTTTGTATTTCTTAATTTAAAAAAATACAGGATCAACAAATGTATAAATATTAATAATATTATATAATAATATTAATGTATTAAGTAATTCAAAATACTAAATTCGAAAAATTTATTTTATTTTTTATTTTTTTGAAATACTACTCAGGTTTGATACTTAATATTTCAATTGCAGTTGGCGTGGCTATTCAACGGAAACTTCTGTGATGAACGCATTTTTTTTCTGCGCCTCGCGTATCATTTACATCTTAAACTTTATTGATTTTACCTCGAGTATAGCAATTGTCGAATCCTTTAAAAAGGCGACCAATATTCAAAGCACAAGTATTTAGCGAAGTTTTTTCACCACAACCACACAAATTTTATTATATTGTTTTAAAAAAACTATGTTAAAAGATTAATTTAGTACATTGTTTTAATTTTTGCCACTGCCAATTTGAAATCATTTTTCAACCCAGCATGTAAAAAAGAGATGTTTTCCGACTCGAATCGTTGCTGAATAACATTAATTATAGACTATATATCTGTAGGGTTTTTCCAAATCCCGAATTACTCCCTTATTTAAATAGAATATTTAAAAAAATATAATGATGTCCCAAAAGGCAGACAAATGCAATCAACTCCTTCATTTTTCTTTAATGCACCTACTGAACATCTCAGAAAAATTTCGAAGGTGGTATTTTTGGATGTTTTTTTTTTTTTTTCTTTATTGAATATTACAACAATCTGTCTCTTGGACATTGGTTATAGTGAGGTAGGATGACATTCACACTATATGTACAAAAAAATAAAATAAATAGAAACAAAGTAATAATAAAAAGTATATACAATAGATAATCAAATAAAATAACCTAAAAAATAAGAAAATTAAAACTAAGTAAAAAAAAAAAACACATGCATACCTATATAAAATCAGGCGAGGGAACTCCAGGAGAACCCTGCGCTACTCTCTCAACTGCGTCACTGGTACTAAAGCCAGCGGAGATTGATCGAGAGCACGGATATATTTTAATAAATTACTTTTGGAGTTATAAAATTACATTATTTTAGAGCATGTATAAATAAATAAGTTAATTAGTGAAATTATGAATTGATAATTTTATAAATGACATAGTTAAATACTAGGTATCTATACCTATCAAATAAAAATTATTATTGTAAAAAAAAACTAGTGGAATGAAAGATAAGACAAGAATTGAACAAAACATGAGCCACCAAATCAGTATTTTTTTAGAGGTTGTATTTATGTATGGAACCGCTAGAATCAAAACAATATATGATTATCTTCTAATTGAACATCCCTCTTTCATTTCATTACTTCGGATTTTAAAAGAAATCAACATTAATTTTTTCCAGCTAGATTGGTCATTCGTCTCACCGAAGTCTGCGCCTATGAGTGTGGGTATAAGAAAGTATTCTAGTAAATTCAATCAAAAGTGCTTTGTTGTATTTTACTATTGAAATATAATACACGACGAACGGTTATAGTTAATAACAATGACGTGTTGAGACACTGAATTAATTACTTCTGCTTTTTCCTTCAGCGTTAATTAATAACTATAACGATAACTAGTTATTAATGAATCGGTATGCATTTGCATTAATCCCCAGAAACGTTAAGTAAATGCTTCAATGGTTGAGTGGCTTTGAGGACACGAGTTAATGTGATGAGGTTAGTAGGGGTTGAAAAACCACCCCTCGAGTAACACATTGACCTCGAATAAGGTCAAGTCTATTATTCTTCCTCGGCTAGGAACAGGTGTCTTCCGACGACGTAGCTCACCGTTTTCCTCCTCAAGCAAAATTATCATTTAAAATCATAAATCATAGAATACTTAAATTGTTTAATTAATAAATTAAGGATGAAGTCGTCTTTACCATCTTATTGCATTAGTTTAGGCTAAATATGCCTTCACAATTTTCTTCATAATTAATATCCTTATACATTTCCATTCAATGACATATATTTAAATAAAATATATTTACTGAATAACTTATCTTTACCTTATTTCTGCCTAAGGAAAATAATATGAGCCATGGATTTTATGTTAATATACATGAAAAATATATGTTTGATAAATTTGATAATTATTGTCCTTTGGGAACCCTATTTTTTAGAATAATGCTTATGATGCACCACTGATATCAGTTCAAAACTAAAAAAATCTGGTGCGCGCATCACACGACTTTCACTTGCGACCCTCTTCTTAACAGAGATAAGTATTTTCAGACAAAGGGGAAGTAAAAGTAAAAGTTATAGACGCTATATTTATTTACATTGACCCTGGGTAGGTAGACCCTCCTGGGGCACACCCAGACTATTAAGTGGGTACCCTTAATTAAAATAATTAATTAAGGGGAAAAACCTGGCGGTTGAATGTGATCTCGGTCAAATCACCTCCTTGCACAACCATTGACCAAGAAACAGTGCTTTCTCTAAATAATACTAAACCCAATACCCTACATGGGTTGTAGTGGTACAGGTTTTTTTTTTATTTATTTACATTTCATTGTGGGGATTTTTATTTGTTTAATAACCCTTATATATACAAATTTTAATTTGTATATCGCTGTAATCAATACAATTAAATATTAAATAACACCAACGATAGCTATGATGTCAGGAAATCACTTCAGGAAACAAATGAGGCTCAGTTGATAAACTTTTACCAGAAATAGACAAAAACACCTTTATTCCTCTACATAAACATCACACTATCAGGAACAAAGGACTACTGCTGTCAGGGTAACCTCACCCAAATCATCCTGCCTTTGTTTACAACAGCTACAGTGCTGCCTGATAACATGCATTAACTCTACACACTCCCACCTTTACAATCTGTGCTTTAAATTGTAAACTGATTTAAAATAAGTAATACAAAAATTTATATGTTAAATCATTAATTTAATAACACTTAAAAAAAATCTTCAACAAATGTTTTATGCTTCCTTTTTTAGTCTTGATAAGATCACTGGCTAATAACATTCCGAGATACAATACTCTTCTTAGCTGTTTTTTTTCTTTTCTTTCAGTTTTAGAAAACTTCTTTAGAGGACAATGAAGAATTATTCGTAACAGAAGTTGTTACTTGTACTCCTCTCCTTGCCCTTTTCAGACTAAGATCTGGTTCTAAATGGATCTCTTCAGGAAACAAATGAGGCTTTGTTAACTACTTGGCACTTTTCAACTCTTCAGCACCCATTCATTATCCTTAATTTCCCACACACAAGAGAAGCCACTATTTAATATTAGGAAATTACTTCAGGAAACAAATGAGGCTATGTTGAAAAATATTTATACTATCTACACACAAAACACCTTTATTCCTCTACATCAAAATCAGGAACGAAGGACTACTACTGTCTGGGTAACCTCACCCAAGCCAACCTGCCTTTGTTTACAACAGCTGCAGTGCTGCCAGATAGCATGCATTAACTCTACAATAGCATTTATAAAAACCAATCATGTTATGTATGGAAGCCATTCTAATCTTCCGGACGCGCTCATATTCCTTGGGTTTCTCCATTTCAACTATTATCCGTTACTATCTATATGAAAACTGCTTAATAATACACTGACATACTGAGTTTAATCAAAATTGTTAGAGCCGTTTTTGATAAAATCATAAAAATGTTTTCAATCGATTATATAAAGTCCCACTTCCAGTTAGCCGATTTTGACGAAAAAGTTGCTGTAACATTGAAGGTATATATAGATAGATAGATAGATAGATAGAAAAATAATTTTATTCTGGGACACAGTCCCTTGAGAATAACAAAATAGAACAAAATTAACAGATCACATCTGGCCAAAATAAAATCAATCGAAAAAAAGAAATGTAAAAAAAATATAAGGTAAACATTCTATATAAAAAAAACGAAACTATATACAAAACAATTAATACTATGACAAGGCACTTAAAGCTATTTGCACTAGTATACACTTTTAAGAAAATAATAAAGAATTAAAAATAAAAATAAAAATGTATCAATGAATCAATCAA
This sequence comes from Nezara viridula, assembly GCA_928085145.1. NCBI lineage: Eukaryota > Metazoa > Arthropoda > Insecta > Hemiptera > Pentatomidae > Nezara > Nezara viridula. Next base: position 54,951,767 of record OV725078.1, read on the forward strand.
TGAATTTGTATGTATCAAATTCTCTATTGAAATCAGCTCGAATGGTTAGCAACTATCTGACTGTTCTTGGGATAGGAATTGGAATAGGAGGGTTTTGAATTTGGATATGGATGGGGAATGTCGAATTTTGATAGGGAGGGAATTCCAGAAATTGACAGAGCGAAGAACAAAGGAATTTTGGAATGAGGCAGATCTGTGAGAAGGCATGTAAAGATTAGAAGGTCGAGATCTTGTGGACAGGGAATGGACTGAGGATTTGAACTGGAGAAGATTGTAGGCGTAAGGAGGACGATGGCTGTTGATGATTTGGTAGAGGAACGTACCTAGGAAATATTGTCTTCGGAAGGAGGGGAAAAGCCACTTTAACTCAGCATAGTGGTGAGAAACATGGGAGTATCTTGGGGCCCCGATCACAAATCTTACACAGCTGTTCATTAGTCTTTTCAGTCTATCACGGAGCTCCACAGAGAGGCCATCATACACCACACAGCTATAGTCAAAGTGGGGGAAAATGAGAGAGGAAACTAGGAGTCTACGCGTATGTTGAGGTAGGAGATGGCGGAAGCGATGGAATAGTTTGAGGGTGGAAATTGTCCGTCGAGAGATATGAGAAATATGGTGATTTCAAAGGAGGTTTTGATCAATGAAAAATCCTAAGTTTTTAACAGAGGAGTAGAAGGAGATTGGCTGGTCATTAAGGTGAAGGATGGGAAAGTCTGGATGGGATCTAAGAAGGGGCTTGGAAGCAATGACAATGGCCTGAGTTTTGGTGGCATTTAACCTTAATCCATTTACATTTGCCCAGGCACTGATTCGATCTAGGTCTTCTTGGATCTTGGCAAATGCCCCCAGTAACTCAGGAGGGGAAAATGATAGGTAGATCTGTGAATCGTCTGCATAAAGGTGATGGGAACAATGGAGAATTGATTTAGGTAGGTTAATGTAGGAGCTGAAAAGGAGAGGAGATATGCTTGAACCCTGGGCAACTCCAGAGGATAAAGAAAGGAAGGTAGATAGTGGTTGGTTGGGTATGGAGACTGCTTGGGTACGTTGTGAGAGGAAAGATTGAAACCAAGAGATGGTACTATTGGAGAAGGATAATAATTTCAGTTTGTTGAAAAGGATGGAATGGTTAATGGAATCGAAGGCTTTGGAGAAGTCGAGAAGGATAAGGATGGTTAACCTTTTATCATCTATTGCAGTTTGAATGTCGTTGGTGATTTTAATTAAGGCGGATTGTGTGGAGTAGCTGGGACGGAAACCAGATTGGAGAGGATCAAGTTGGTTGGACTTTTCAAGGAAGTTGGAGACTTGGGATTGCACCAATCTTTCTAGGGGTTTCGAGAGGTTGGAAAGAATTGAGATTGGGCGGAAATCTTCGGGTGAGGTCGGATTAGAATTTTTATTTAAAGGAAGGACAATGGCTTGTTTCCAAGATGTAGGGAATACTGAATTCTGAAGGGAGAAATTGTAGATGAAAAGAAGGACTGGGAGGATTTCAGGAAGACATAATTTTATTAGTTTGACAGGGATGCCGTCAGGTCCTATGGAATTGGTGTGGGATTTCATTACAGCGGTTAAAAGGTCTGTAGGGGAAATGTCGGAAAAATAAAAGTTATTGTCGTTAAATGGTATCTCTATTGGGAAGTCGGAACAGGAGGATAAAGGAGAGGTATTAGCAACAGATATAAAATGCGAGTTTAGATCATCAGGGGATATTGGAAAGGCTGGAGTAGGGGATCGGGAAGGATCACAAAGGGAGAGTTTACGAAGCAGTCGCCATTTTGATTTTATGTCAGGAGTTGAGAAAAGGGCTTCGTGGAAGTAGAGGGACTTCGCACGCCGGATCCTTGTTTGTGTCAAGTTGCGAAGCACCCTGAACGCTTGGTAGTCATCTGCAAGCCTAGTACGTCTGAAGCGTCTACGAGCAGCGTCGCGCCTCTTCTGCAGGTCTTTAATTTCCTGACACATCCAAGGAGCAGGCCGGTGACGAAATGTAGAGGTTTTGAGAGGGGCATGGGTATTGAGGATATTGAGGATATTGAGGAGATTGGTAGTAAGAATATCGACCATAGAGTCGATAGAAGTGCAAGAATATATTTTATTACAATCTAGGATTTCCAGGTCAGGTAATATTTGTTCTCGTGTAAGGGAGTCTAGATTATATATATATATATATATAAAAAAAAAGTATAAGGTATATAAGTATACACTTTAAATATGCAATTTCACCTTCATACGACTTTTCGTCGACTTTCGTCTTCATACGACTGATCACATACATACACACACACACACACAAACACACACCATTTTGTGGGACTTGGTTATTTGAACCCAGGAGAACTCAAAACATACATTTCCGTTGAAAACTCAGATTCGAAAATTTTCACGATCGTAATACCTTTACTATATATTTCATATACAGGGTGTTCTGTAAGCAGAGGTAAATATTTATAAGAATGATATCAGACCTCAAGAGCTCAAAAAAAGTCCATATATACAATGGGCCAATTTTCACCAGAAAAGTAGAAAATCCAAGTTTTATGTTTTTTTAAGTGAATCGAAAGCAATTACTAAAGAAATATTTAATTGCTTCATTTTAAACAAGATGAAATTTTCTTTAATTGGAGATTGAGTTTATCATTGTTAAAACCATTTACAGAGGACTTTTGAGCGGCGAAATTAAGACAAGTTCTGTTTTTAGAAAAATTATAAATTATCATTTTTTTTTTTTTTTTTTTTTTATCATCATTCAACTATACTACTGTTTTTCCACTTTTACAAAAACTTCTTCGTTTAATAAGCTTTAAGTTAGTATTAATTAAGTTGAGGTTTATTTGGAAAAAATTGAGATTCAACTCAAGTTTTGTAAAAAAAAATGACATTTTTTATTCTGTCAAGTAAAAGTACCTCTGTTTTCATAAAAAAATACTATAATTAATTGTTACAAAGCTTTTATTTCTTCCTTTTCCATGATCTAAGATATATTTTAATAAACCCGGTGCCTAAAAACAGTTTTTATTTATAAAAAAACTGTGATTGCTTCAATTATTTGAATTAAAATATTAAATTAAATATTGAATTAAAATATATTAGGTCCAGGAACCTTTATTTTGCCACTTATAAATTCGGATAAATTCCTAAAAAAGAGATCTGGGTGAAAAACACAGTTTATAACCGATTTAACTGAAAAACTATTGGAAAAATCAAATTGGAAAAAAATCGAATTAAGTTTTTAATAAATAAAATGTGTGTTTAGGCAATTGAGTTTATTAAAATACATCCCTGATCATTGAAAAGCAAGAAATAAAAGCTTTGCAACAATTAATTGTAGTAATTTTTGATGAAAACAGGGGTACTTTTATTTGACAGGATAAAAAATGTCAATTTTTTTACAAAACTTGAGCTAAATCTCAATTTTTTTCCTAATAAACCTCAACTTAATTAATACGAACTTAAAGCTTATTAAACGAAGAAGTTTTTTTTAAAAGTGGGGAAACTGTTTTATAGTTAGATGATGATTAAAAAAAATGGCGAATAGTTTATTATTTTTCTAAAAACAAAGCTTGGCTAAGTTTAGCTGCTCAAAAGTCATCTTTAAATTATTTTAACAATAATAAAATATAAACTTCTTTTGAAGTAAATATTATCTAGTTTACAATGGAGCGATTATTAGTTACTTAAAATAAATATTTCCTTAGTTATTAATACAATTGGAAATTTTTCGAACTTGAAAATTTTAAGCTACTTTTCATGATTGATCATATGTATTTGTGTTTATATCATCAATAACTTGTCTTATACGATACAGTGATGTAAATGTTTATTCATTTTAACATTTTGAAGGAGGGGTGAGGGAGGAGGGAAGGTTTGGTGGGAGACCGGAGATCACTTTTCAAAACAAGACTGTTGAGCGCATACAAAAATTGTACACCTCATTAAGTGAATGAAATTTTCGAAACTTGTAAATGTTAAGCTTATTTTCATGTTTATGTCTTCAATAACGGCCTTATAAGAGTTAGTGAAGTAAATATTTATTTAATTTATTATTTTGAAGGAGTAGGATGCATGGATATAGGAATGGCTATAAATAATAAGAGAAATAATAGAAACCATATGTTGATTTATGCGAATCTAATATTATAAGCTAATTGATTAAATAAGTAAACTAGAATAACCTGAGTCATTTATTGCGTTCGATCTTCTTCCTAGTAAACCAGCGGCTAGCAAAAAAAAAGGACTTACCGTACCTTTCAAAACTCTCCTCGACTCAGAATTTCAGAGATCAGTGTAAGATAAGGGGATGAATCATAGCAAAAGATATAAATACTTGAAAAAGCGAAGAAATATAGAAAAACGAAATTCTGCGATCACTGTTGGTTAGATTAAAATATTTGAAAATATAACAAGGAACTAATGAAAACATTATTTGGCGGAAGAAGTATGTAATTTTGATGTTATTATTTTATTATTCTTTGACTATTCACCTTTAATAAAATACCAATTATGACGAAATCAAGCCAACTGCTGAATCTCAGTGACCGAAAAACCAACTGAAGTCAAAATCGTCGATCCGCATTGTTAGGACGCCAGTCAATAATCAGTAGCTTGCAAAAGGTGTTGTAATTCAGATTTCTTTTTTATATTTTTAAGTACGTAGTGAATATAAAAAATAAAACTTTCCACCCTTGAAGTCCGCTGCAGTGTTACAAAAACCATTGAAGTTTCAAACATCTTCTGGTTTACGCTAAATATCGTCTTTTTAAACCAACACAGATAAAAATAGCAATATTCATTCTTAAACAACTTAAAATTATCTAAACTTTTGTACATAACATTCTTTTCTAACCCCAATAGGCACAAACTACCGAGCTTTCAAAACGGGTAAAGTTCTGAAAATTCACAAAAAAATATAAATAATTTTTTATTTTTAAGAAATTATCTGTTTTTATAGGTGACGTTGCTCAAGTAAATTAAATATCAAACCACACAAAATTTATTATAGCTTCTATAGGAAACATATTTATCTAAACTTAACAACTATAATACAAATGGCTAAAAAGGAATCAATGTTCAAAACAAAGAGCAATATTGTGAAGAAATCGAAATGGGTAAATTTGAAAGCTCGATAGTTCGCTTCCTGTTGTTTGTAGAAACAAGTGCTCTGTACAAAAATTTCAAATAAGTTTAAGCTGTTTGGGATTGAATATAACCATTTTCTATATATGTCGCTGTAAAAAGAAGACATTTAGCGTAAATCAAACAAAGTTCGAAATTTTAATGGTTTTTGGATCACTGCAGCGAACCCACAAGGCTTTCAATTGCGGAAACCTGGATTTTTTGTATTCATTATATACCTAACAATATAAATAATAAATTTGACTTACCCGACCTTTTGCAAGGTAATATGTCTAATTTGACTAAGCCAAAGACAATAAATAAGGTTTGGGTCCTGTTTCCTGCGTGAAACCATAATCGCGCGTGATTATGCCCAAGAGATGGAGTCGGAGTGAAAGGGGGAGATAGCCGAATTGCACCTTCGCACTTTAGTGATTGATTTGGAGCAGGATTAGATTGCAGCGTACAATGTAAGACAGAATAGGTAAAGATAACAAATAGCAAAGAGCAATAGAAAGAAAAATGAAAATAGGATGATTAATAAGAAAATTAACAGCCAGATGAAAGTGATTTCCTTTATATCAATCTTTTGAATGTTCATATATTTATATTAATATTATTTGAATTTTCATATGATTTATCCTAAAATTTAAATTTTCTCATTGTATTTCTGAAGACATTTTTGAGCTGAAATTTCGTTTGCCTCTAATTGCCAAGCAACTACTACTACGTAAGATGGCTGATACCCTCCTAACTTTCTATTTCTGCTGCATGGAAAAATTTAAATTCAAATGGCACAAGCAATCGCTCTCGAAAAAACGATTTTTCATATTTCGCAACATGAGCAAAAAACATAACCATGCATATGCATTTTTTTATTTGCGCAAATCTGTACGCTCCTAGGGGACTACTGTCTACCATTTATGCAAATTCTCCCTGGTTCAAAAATGCATGAAGAGCATTGGCATTGTCTACCTGAAAATTGGTTTATCAAAGGGAGCTATCTGGGATTTAAAGTTATACTTCATCATTTAACATATGTCTATTATAGGCCATAGGTCACCAAAAAAACACAGTTTTTTTATATATTACATGTATGTTTATTCAACGTTTCGGCTTCAGGAGCCATTTTCAAGAACCTGCAAACCAAATTTTAATTTACTTTTTACCATTTAAGTATAGCCTCAGACAATAAACATGTATCATTCACCTACCATGCACCGCGCCATAAAATTTTTAAAATTTGTCATTACGATATGATTCGTCCTAATTCATTCTTTTATTCCAAAGAATGTCTTTTATTCCAAAGAATGTTTTCCGTTTCTAAAAATTATAATATATAATTATAAATTAAAAATAGACTATTATACAGGGCATTCATACAGGACTGGATTTACTTTGGAGTGATCAGCTGTTTTATATCAGTATGTTATATATTAATTTTGTCAATTGTGCTAGCATAAAACGTGTTTAAATTATCAACATCTGTCTGTTGATTCACTGAATGTTTTAGATTTTTAGTGATAAAAATAGATTCAATGATTCTACGTTTCCCAAAATTTTGTTCTCTATGCAACACGGAAGCAGTACCGAAATCAACTGTGTTTTTTTGGTGACCTATGGCCTATAATAGACATATGTTAAATTATGAGAAAATGGCACCAAACCCGATGGGACTAGAAAATTATACTTCATCTTCTTCCTCAGTATAATGCTCATATGAAATAGCCTATCTGATATAAATCATTGGGCACTTTAATTATTCTAACTTGAAGCATAATTATTATTTGATCAAATATAACGCCTTGTATATTACATAAGTGTACTTGTATTATGATTCAACGTTCATTTGTTTGCAGTATTCTTTTTTTCTTGAAATTTTACTTACTAATAATTCTAATTCGATTCACTGTTACACTTCAGACTTCTCCTGGAAAAAAAATAACAGTTGATTTCTATAATAAGAATAGGAGTAATGCAATAATAAATTAAGCAATTGAAATTTATAATTAATTTCAAAGCCATTAATAATTTTATGAATGTTTTTTTTTTCTCATTACAGACCATGTATAGCCTTTGCCACCTTAACCAATCTAGGCTAAGATAGGCTTTTGCCTAAACTCTGCAGTATCTTTGTTGATTTCTCTGGATCGCTCCAAACTATATATCCCACCCATCTTACCCTGCTTCCCTTTATATCACGGGAAATTGATTGACCAGTAAAAAGCTCTTTATTGGTCTATCTTCTCCATCCGTTATTACTCTGATTCCTGATCACTCCGGTTATCGTGATTTTTATCTTAAGCCACAGGCGGATCTACGAGGGGGAGGTGGGGGCTTTCGGGCTGAAGTCCCATCAAAACGGTAAAATATTACCACGTTTTATAGAAAAAAATATTAAAAACTGTCAATTAAAGTATTATTGTTCGTGTAATTACGTTTGACAGGACTTCAAGAATCACTTAAACACAATTTCATATAGGTAGTTAATTTCTTTTCTTTGTTTAAAAATTAATTATCATTATATATTTGAAAAAAAAATCTTTCGGACTGAAGCCCCCCCCCAAAAAAAAAATTAAATCCTGGATCCGCTAGTGTCTTAAGCTATGCGGGAATCAACTGCTGTCCACTAATGAACTCCATTCCTCTCCGACCTTTTAAACTGACCCTTCTGCTATAACCCTTACCACTGACCGGCATTGACTAATTCCTGACTGGTCGATCTAATAAGAGTATCGTTCTGTAGCACCCCAACGGATGGGTGAGTGGAAATTGGATGCTTGACCTTCGTTAAGCCGATAGACCACAATCTGAGGGAGGGTGCATGCTTTATTAGCATTGTTTAATCTGTTATTAATTTACATGAGTCTATATTACATAGGATGAATCTCTAGATTAAAAAAAAAATCAAAGGTGTATTAATTATACATGAAAGTGGTAATTATTTCAATGTTAATGAATAAATGAAGATGTAATATGTTCATCGGGCTGAACCCTCATTTCCCAAAAATGGAATTATATGTATTGTTTTTTCAAGGGTCCATGTTTGTTTTGTGGGTCCATATCTGAGCTAAATACTTAAATAATCATAATATATCCTTTTTATAAATTATAATGCATATACAGCTATTAAATTGTAAGCACATGTCACGAGAAAATATTAAGTAATTATATCTAAAAAATATTATTGTTCCTGTTATTTTTTTATTTTATTTTTTTTTTATCAAACTTTAATATCTACTTAATCATTTTATATAGTTTATTTCTTTTTTTCTTCTAGAGTAATTATCGTTAAAAAAAAATTAATAAGAGAAAGCCTCCTTCTAAAATGAAATCTTCAATCTGCAAGTGCTTTGTGATAACCATTAAACTATACAGATTCATATTCTTATATTACTCCTTTAATTAATTTTGTTCTGATCAATGAAAAATGTCGGTTTTATCAAAAACCAAAGATAGAAAAAAAAATTGATTTTTTGTTTCATCCATTTTACGAGTGAAAACATGCTGAGAAAGCTATACTGGCAGACATTTGTAGTTCTATGTTTATTGTCTTTTATATATTCTTTTTTTGTCTTACATAAAATAGAATAAACTTTTAAAAAAAGAAGATCTTTCGGAGCAACGTGGTGTGTTCGTACTGAATAAAACCCAGTAGAATGCTTAGAGAAGTTTAATACTTGATAGGAGTCACATATTTTTGGATGTTATTTCTGTCAGTTCAGAGATGTTATACCTTTCTATTACTGGTGCTGTTGGAACTCGCCCGTTGACGAAGTTATAAAACATTTTATTATTAGAAATCCTTCCATCTTACGAATCAGGCATATTGGATTGGAGATATTGGTGGAATTGGAAGACTGTTTCTTGCCGACAGACAATGACTGGAGGGCGCTGCGATAAGATTGGCTATTTCCGGCGCGATGCCGCCTCATGAATGGGTTCACTTCCGCCGCGGGATGGCTGCATTTCCCCTCAACTCCTTCCCATTTGCTTACTCAATAATTTCGGGAAAATACTTTAGAGATGAGCACCTAAATAGATTAGGAAGAGCTTCTCAGACAGAGTACAAGTGGAAATTACCGCGTAATCCATTTCAATATTTTTTTTTGTGAGCACCACAAGACAAAAATTTGCTGTGACGTTTCATATAATCTCTTCAGCAGTTCCTTATGCAGATCATATATAATATAGTCAGAGAGGATTAATTTGAATCTATATTAATAATAGATTGTTTACAGACGGTGAGATTATTTATAAAGTTTAGTTTTTAATGAAACAAATGACTATTTAGGTAGCTCAGAGAGAGTGGGCAGCCGTTTCAATAAAATGGTATCATAAACATTATAAGCTTATAAATACTTAACTTTGTTGTTCATTGTTGGACAAACAGTAGATGGTAAATTTGTATTAAAGAGTAGTATAAATATCCACTGGCTTTTAAGTTAAAAGTTTTAACACCAATGACGAGGCTGGAAGAGAAGCGCTAGGATCTCCTTGAGTCTTACTTTTCTTAATTTACTTTTAATTATTAATAAATATACCAATATAAGATATTAGTTTTTGTTTTTTATAAGGTTTTTACGATCATGTTAAGAATTTACGACGAAAGAAAGAAAAGTAAGTTTTATTCTGTGCGACTAAAGATAATAAAAATGTACAATTAAATTTACCTTTTCCGATATAAAATGATAATTGTAAAATATATGCATAAAATTATAAAATAAAAGGAATTTAGTAAATTATATAGCTAGATAATATAAGTAATTAAATGAAAATAATGAAATCTTCTTCCTCTTCTTCTTCTTCTTCTTCTTCCTCCTTGTGCCTTTCAGCGTGGAGGTGCCTCAGTCCACGCAGTCCGGTCTCTGGCCAGCGCCTTCATGGCATTCAGCCCGCGTCCTCTTTGCTGTCCCAGCTTAGAGATGGGGGCCGTCCACGTTAACCTAGGTCTGTTCCGGGGACGTCTTCCAGTTGGCCTAGCTTCGAAGTACTTCCTTGGGTCCCTATCTTCCTCCATTCGGCAAAGGTGGCCAAACCATCTCAGCTGCTTCCTCTCAACCACTTTTTTCATAGCTGAAACTCCCAGGTCCTCTCGTATTCGCTGATTTCTGACCAGATCTCTTCTAGTTCGGCCAGCCACTCTCCTCAGGTATATCATTTCTGCAGCTGTTACTCGGCTCCAGTGCTTGTCTAAAATAATGAAATCATAAATGGAAAAATATCGATTTACTTTCATATTTAAACCAGTAAACAATAAAAATGATAAAAGTGAATTTACAATAAAATCATAGACAGGTAACATTAATATATCGATTAATTATTTCATTATGAAATTATTTCATCATTTCCTCGATTAATAATCGAGGAAATGATGAAATAATTGATGTTTAAATCAAGTTAAAGATGCTTGAAATGAATAAGGAATTCCAAAGCAAAAAAAAAAAAAGAAAAGAAAGAAAGCGAATTTTATTCTGGGACATTTAGACCCCTCGGAATAACTATAATGAACAACGAAATGACCTTAGAATACAATTAAAAATAAATTAATTTACAAAGTGGTCTAACCCTAATATTAAAATTAAAAAAAGACACTGTAGTAGATGTATGATCTTGAAGATAAATATGAATTTAATTAATAATAAACTTATGAATTTAAAGATAAACATACGATTGAGTTCACGTATTTGTACAGATAGGCAATATGGCACATACATAGATATCTACAAGATATCAGTAAAATGTGGCTGACATCTATAAAGTAAAAAATAACATTATTTTTACATATATTCGGAGGATTGATTACTAAGGAGATGGAATAATAAAGAAGAAGAAAAATAAATTTTATTCTGGGACTCTCCTTAGAATAACTGCAATGTACAATTTAACGACCATTGTCTGGAATATGAATCAATTAAAAATAAATTAAATTGCAAGTTTATCTAGATCTAAAATTAAAATAAAGAAAAGGCACTGGCAGACATTTGAAATTATAGATAAATTATGATGTGCGAGTTCACATATTTGAACACATAAATAATGTGGATGATATATAATTATCAGTAGGATAACATTAAACGCAACTGAGAGGTCTAAAAAACGTGGACATTACTTTACACTTATTTGGAAGATTCATTGCTGAGGAGATGTATAGATAAATTATGTTTAAATGAGGTCAAGGATGAGGATTTGCGTATGGAGGTTGGTAGGTAATTCCAAAACAAGGTAGCACGTATGACAAAGGATTTTTTAAAGTATACAGTTCTATGAGAAGGAATAAACAGGTTTGAGGGCTGGGATCTTTTGTTGAACGAATGGACAGAGAAACAAGGAGTAAACAAATAGGGAAGATAAGAGGGTTTTTTTGGTTGAAAAGTTTCGAAAAATAAATACACCTAAGAAGTATTGCCGTCGGAAGACTGCATAGAGCCACTTCAACTCGGCATACCAACTGGAGACGTAGGAGCACCGAGGGACTCCAAAAATATATCTAATGAAACAATTAATTAGTCCCTTTAATCTGGTCTTAAGCCCACAAGACAGCCCACCGTAATGGTGTTTAAATGAGGTCAAGGATGAGGATTTCCGTATAGAGGTTGGTAAGGAATTCCAAAACGAGGTATCACGTATGACGAAGGATTTAAAGGAAACAGATTTGAGGATTGGGTAAAAACAAGGGAGTACTCGTGATAAAGGATGGGTGCCCAGAAGGGGGTTCGATGACGCAAGTTGCGCCATCAAAAATTTTGTGGGGGGGAGGGGGCGAATTTGACGGGATTTTAAAGTTTTGAGGGGGAGTTTCATGAGTTTATGAATTTTCGGAGCGAAAAGTTTCAAACCAGGGAACTTGGGGGGAAACGTGGACCAGACTACAGCAATTGAAATGGTATATAATCTACAATTTTTCTAATTCTACTTTCGCTTGCACTGTTTTTAAGAAGAGTAGACCAATAAAATTTCTTGGGAGTGGGGGAGGAGTTCATGCGCCACTGACCTTGAGGGGGATGGGCACCCCTGGGCTAGAGTATCTACATTTTTTTAACATTTCACATTGGTAAAGAAGTATAGACATTATAATACTTCTACTAATTCTTATTTTCAGGTTTCTAGATGGTATGTTGTACCTGAGATAAATCCATGGTACAGACCCCTTTTTATCAAATTGTTAAAATCCGCCTAAAACTCCATGAATAGCTTCATCTTATAGAAATCTACAATTTTTTTATTTACGAAAATTCTCGGAATGGGGGCTTTTTCAATCTGGAATTCGGCAAATTTAGTCGATTTAATTGGGTACTGACAACTCATCAACACCCATTTCCTATCCACTTGAATCTAATCAAATTTATGAATTTAATGAGAGCATTACTCATTTCTGAGAATTTTCGTAAATAAAAAAAATGTAGATTTCAATAAGATGAAGCTATTCATGGAGTTTTAGACGGATTTTAACAATTTGATAAAAAGGGGTCTGTGCCAGGGAATAATATTTTCAGATTTAATCCATGGTTTTGTAGTCCTGAGTAGCATAGGCGCTGCCTTCCCATTTTGATTGGGAGAGCGATGGACCAAAGAAAAAAAAAATGGCGGTAGTTTACATCATATGTACAAATTCAACATAATCATTGCGAACCGAATAAATATAATATTGGTAATTAAAAAATATTGAATATTTAATAGTTGACCGTTGCATTATTAAGGAAGGAGATAGTCGGGGGTGGCGGTCATAAATAGACTAAATAGTAGTAAAACTATTTTATTACAAGCTAACGTTTCGTTCCGACTTTGCAGGTCTTCTTCAAGGAGTGTGTTCAACAAGGAGTTTCACTTAGAAATAAAATAGTTTTGCCACTATTTATTCTCTCCTTCCTTGATTTTTTTTTTTTTTATTATTAACTTATTTATTGAAAAATATTACAATCTGTTCAGTTTCTGTGCCGCCTCCTCAGGAGCGAGCTACAACTGATTGCTTTCAATCCCTTATCGTCCCGCTGCCAACATCAGTTCAAGTTGTTTGCCCTCAGACAAGCAACGATTAATTCAGACCCGTTAAATTATTGCTAGAATAGAAGATCTCTCATTCGTTCCTTTTTCAACCTCCCGCTTTCTAGCTACATCAGCAATGTTATGTAGAGTTATATGTTAAGTACAATAATATATAAATTATATGTTGTAGCAATTTATCTAGAAGCGCTCAGCGGATATAATAAATTTCTTATCAAGACTTAAGGAACCATAATAGATTTTGACGAAAGACTCTCTTCTCACCGACCACATATGAATATTAAAGGATTAGAATATCAATTTTCAACAACCTCTCCATTCCTCCAAAGGCTTCCTTTATACTCTTTACTATTGCTGGGAATATTAACGCCCAGGGTCCACAGTTACAGTTACATTTTTACAGCAACACTCTTACTAGGAGACCTTGATTCATAATCTTATTCGCATGCTCTTGCAGGAGACCCAGATATATGTTTTTGTCGTTGAACTCTTGCAGGAAACCCAGATTCATGATCTTGTTTCATTACTCTTGCGGGATACCTAGAATTAATTTGTGTAGTCAGCTCTTTGCATAATATTTCAATCAAGATCCTTTTTGTACCTCCCATTATCAGGGAAGACCATCGACCATCGACAATTTATTGTCCTTGAAATTAAAAAATAATTTTATGTTTATGTATAGACAGTTGTAGGATATTTTTTATTATTATTATTATTATTTATTTTTTTTGGTGATTTTGGATATACTTGAAAATATCTTAACAGAACAATTGGATTTAATACAATTTTTATACATTAAACATGAGAGGAAGAGGTCAGCCTCCATAAAGTATGTACATTTCTAGAACTTTTTTAGCTAAAAATGAAAAACGTTAAGAAATTAAAAATAGTTTTGATTTCTTAGTTTGTACAACATCCAAATAAAGATAAAACGTTTTCACAGTCTGATTATGTAAACATGTCTGAAAAAATTCTCTATAAAATATATTTATACTTGTACTTATTAATTATATTTTTTTCAACTTCATTGCAGAATATTTATAAGAAATTCACGTAAAAATGGAGGTGTTCACATTAAATCAATCTGATGTGTTTCTATATTATTATTCATGAATATGACTGAAATTTTTAAATAATAGGAATATTTAGGCCGTGATAAAACGGTTACGTACCTACTTATGGTCATTAGCTGAGCCAGCTAGTCTTATTTTCTTAATCATATTTTATTAATTCATGTAGCTTGTTTTTTATAATTTTTATTTTTATTTATATCAAATAATTGGGAAAGGGCGAAACGATATTATCGCCCTCTTCAACAATTTTATTGGGGGGGGATCGCTAATGAAGCTGCCTAACTAGATATTTTTTTTAAGGAATACAAGAGGTTAGTAGTTTTCACCGCAGTCGTTCTTAATCAGATCTTTCCGCTATTTCTAAAATCGGCATTCTATTGATATTGGTCGACATTTTTTCATCAAATCATAAATACTTGATTTCATGCAAAGTTAGTAGTTTTTATTTAAATTTTTTTATAAGTCACTACTCAGAGGGATTCTACTGTTTTAACTGCCTCTCCCGAATCACCAATCATATAGTTAAAAGGGCTTGGAATCGCGTTTGAACCTTTGAAATGAAGTGAAAAGATTTTTTATTATTCTGAGACTGTTGTCCCTTTAGAACAAATTATAAGTACAGGGTAAATGCCAGTGGGGTCATACATAAAGTAAGTATTTACAAAATAATATTTGAATAAAAATATAAATAGAAAAAAAAAAGAGAGAAAGAAGGGAAAGAAAGAAAAAAACGACACACTCACACACACACACATAGATAGATAAAACGAACATCGGAAACGAGAATAACATAAGTAAACCGGAATAGTTTCTAGGGATGCTTAAAGAGTTCTCTTAGGTACATTTCATAGACAGCCTGATTGGGAAAGGAATAAAGAGGAGAAGTTTGAAAGAAGAAACTGATTGTACAAGTCTAATATTAGGCGGTATAGCATTCCAAAAGGAGACAGCTTGGATTACAAAGGATTTGTCAAACGCAGAAGTTCTGTGAGGAGGAGGATAGAGGTCGAAAGTACGAGATCTAGTGGTACGAGATCGAATAGAGTATTTAAATTGTAGGCTGTGAAAAATATTGGAGAGTCGCTGAGTTCTGATGACCTGGTATAGAAAGGTAGCAAGGAAATGCATACGGCAGTTCGGTGGTTAGAGCCACTTCAACTCGGTGTAATACTGGGTTATAGACGTATCTCTTCAGATTCCGAAAACAAAACGTATTGCACAATTCATTAAGCGTTTAAGTCTGGCTTCGAATTCTCCCGAGAGTCCGCCGTACACCAGCTATAGGCAATGTGGGGGAACACTAGAGAGGAAACCAGGAGTTGATGGGACCTGTATGAAAGGAGTTTGAATGAGTTAATGAATGATCATGAATGCATATTATTAATGGATCCTCCCTTTTGTATTAAATTCGCAAATATTACTGTCAACTATAGTTTCAACTAGCCTTAGTTTCAACATATAGTTGACTGATGTCGAGTTAAGTTGTCATTGCACTTGCATTATTCCAGATTCTATTAAAAAATAATAGCTGGTGACATGATATAGTTTCTGTTTAAAATTACCGGTCAAACAAATATTAATGCGAATATAATATAATATGTTAAGAAGTTTTTGAGTTTTGCAACCTTTTATTTATTTTTTTTTGTTGTAAAAATTATTGATACTTCAACTGTTTTTCTTTCCATAGGTGAACGATGTTTATTATGGAAGAGTCACGCATACGTTCCTCACATATCAGGAAAAACATCACGGTGAGTTACTGTTGGATAATATTCATATTGTAATTGTACATGTTATTATTCATACATAAATTTTTTTTTCAGAAATTTATTGAACCCATTAGTCATTAGATATTTAGGTTTTCACTGTAAGTGATTAAAAATACAAAAGATAAATTTTAGTTTGTTTTTTTTAAAATAGATTCAGCCCTACTGTGACTTTTTTACGGTTACAATATGAGTCAGAGAAATGTATTCAAAATGAAGAAAAACATTTAGTATTGAATGAAGAAAAATCATAAGAAATAAAATAAATATATAAGAAGCAAAAATGAAAAACACAAGAATAATTATTATAGTAAATAATAATAAAATTAGTTTAATATAATAAAATCTGGTACTATGCGCTCATTACACAATATTAATTTACCACCATACAATATACGGAACTAGTCCGGCAAGTGGGCCGTGAAGTCCTCCAGAGATCTACATTGAGGTTAGCCTAAATATGAAGGCAAGACCACCGAGAAATAGACATTAACCGATCCAGATGGGAATAGAACCCCCTTCGTTGAGAAGCAGTCACAGACGTAGGGACCGAAGCCCTCAACGTGCTCTGTCGTGAAATCCTCTTTATTTACCATCATACTTCACAATAAGTATAAACCCACGGCAATTCTATACAACGTACTAGTGCATTATATATTTTTGGTGTGTCAAGCTGAAAATAAATATAAAAAGTGTTCACTTTAATTCAGTTTCGCTGTAACTTCAGCGTTTTTGTAACTTGAATAATTAAGTTTCTAATCGATAGAAGCAGAGATTCTTAACTAAAACACATTTTCTTCGTTAGATTTTAGCCACTTTACATAATTTGCGACTTTCTACGTTAAATATCAATGAACAAATATTTTTCTTTATTTTCTATATTATGTAATTATTAAGCATTCATAGTTTAAGTTTGTATTTATTTTTTTATTATTCTTATTATTTCCAACAATGAGTGATGAAAATTATTTCTAATAAAAAAAGCTAAAGCTACATTAAAAGCAGACATTTTGAAAATTCACCATTTAAGCCTTGGTACACTATTTCAATGAGGATCCTACCTGGCTAATATTAAATACCATTAATATAATATATAATAATATAATATAATATATAAGTTATAAATTGATATTACGAGTTTAATCCTGATAGTTATCGGGTAAAGGCACCTATCATTGACACGTTGCGAATTATTGACACGCTACCAATTCTTTACACTTGTAAGTTGAATTTGATAAAATAGGCGTTTAGGTTCATGTAGGATTTCAAGCTTGGCACCATTTCAAAGGTACATTAACCAGCCTCTGATTCTCCCCAAGATGAACTCTCTATTGGGTGATGCATCAGGCGTGAAACGCATATTTCCAATCACTACACGTCAGCCACCGGAACCGTACGGATTTCGCTAAGAAAGTTGAGGCAAAATTTTACCTATTTTACCTCTCCCTATAATGTTTATGAGATTCAATATTTTAGACACATTTTGTTACAACTTCCTGATAATGTGGTATCATTTTCCAATGTCAATTTCAATAAAAACAATAAGTGTTAGGGGTGTCATTAATTGGATCTTCAAAATAACAAATTTTCCCAATTATCGACAAAAACTGTCAATAACTGGGTTTTTCGTAAAAATTTCGTTTACATGCCATTACAGTTTATCGTTTCATTGGCAACAGAATGATGCTTTTATTTTTTTTAACTAACACAATACTTAATAAAATATAGTTTATAATTTTCTTTCGCATACTCTTAAAATAAGTTACCCTTCGAGTAATAAGTTTTAAAGTTTTCATATACTAATGTGTGATAATTTTGTACCTCATCATCATAATCTATCCTCTTGAACCGCATTAAGCAGTGTGAGGAGGAAGTTTATAGAGCCTTCTCCAGCTCTGCCGGTCTTCCACAAGACGACTTCTATCATTCCATTTGAAGACCTCTTCTCTGGACGGCGCTGTTCACCTCATCTTCCCATTTCCTTCTAGTTCGTCCTCTTTCTCTCTTGCCCTCTATTTTGGCTCGATAGCCTTCGCTAGCTATTCTGTTTGGTTCCATCTGCAGAAGATGTCCTAGCCATCTCAGTCGATTCTCTTCAATCACATCATTGGCCGGCGTAATATTGACGTTCGACCTGATGGTGGTGTTGCGTACTCTGTCTCTTCTCGTTTTCCTCTCAATCTTTCGGAGGGATCGCATTTCTGACGCTTGTATCCTTGATTGATGTTTCTTTGTAAGCGTCCATGATTTTGAAGAGTACGTTAAAATGGGAAGAAATGTAGATCTGAAAACAGCTACATTTGTTTTCTATTCCACCTCACGCCTGTTTAGAAAACCTTTCTTAACTACTTCAAACATCCTGCTCGCATCAACGATTCGCTTAGTCACCTCTGAATCGATGTATCCATTTTCATGAAGGTGTGCGCCCGGGTATTTGAAGTTTTCTACCTGCTCGAGGATTTTGTCTTCAACTCTGCTGACGCGCATTTTGTACCTATAAATAAAAAATATTTTGTTCAAAATAAACTGTTTGATGGTTGAATATGGTGTCAATATCTGGCTTCTTTCCCTGTCTTTAATTGGTTTTTGCATGTCAATACTTTGTGAAAAAATTATCATCTATCGTGGGCTCAAAAATTTGTAAACTTTATAGAATTTCGGCCAATATATAAGTGAAATCGGTAGAACAGACTTGGACATTTTGGAAAAACATTGAAATATACGAATAGTTTAAGAAATAAGAAATGTCAGTTTCAGAAGGCTTTCCCATTTTGACCTGGGTTGTTCACATACAAAGAGGCAGACACAGAGACACAATGGCACACACATACACATCCAGACACATCAACACACACATACACCATTTTGAGATTTGGATATTTGTACATTTTCCTTCGATCTTTATACATTTTTCTGATTTATATTGTAGCACTTATTCAAGCATGCAACTTTTATAATAATATATTTGGGGAAATACAGCATAAAACAGTTTATGTTTTTTTCTTGTTGGAGCATTTCCTGACAATAGTATTGCTAACAAATGTAATAATATTAATAAATGCTTTTAGTTTGGTATCTTACCATCAGCGTCTACTATAACATCACCGAATAATTTAAATTTTAAAAATGCTGGACTCTTGTTGATAGTGACAATTTTACTGAAATAAAATTTCATTTTGCAGATGATGGTTTTCTGGGGCATAAAGCTAGTTTACAAGACTCCATGTTTTTGGACGGTAAGATCATTTTTTAGTAATTTAAAAACACCAATCGTACGACAGAGTAATATAAATTACAAATTATTTGTCAAGAAACTTCATTTTGTTAGTTCAAGCCGGGACAGGGAACATCCTATTGATTGCTACACGTCATTGACCATTTCTTAAAATTATTAAATAGCTTCTACATGAACAGTCTTCGCCATTTATAAATAAATTGTATTAATTCATAAAATAGAATAAAAAATAATTTTATCGCCCTTGTCATGAAATGAATCAAAAATCTTTCATGAGTTATTATGGTATTAATAGCTTGTTTTTTGCTCTTTTCTTTTATTCTGTTGCATACCGACCGTTTCATTTAACTGGAAGACTTACTGCTTATAAACATTTTAAATTGTAGATAAACCTCATTTGAACACATTACTTCGGTCAGTCGGTTGAAAGACATTGCTTTCTAGATGAAATTTAAAATTAAAGTAGTGAAATTTGACATTTTATGTAACGGAAGTACTAACAGCTAAAATTTTATATTATTATATGTATTCATAAAATCATCATCATCATATGTGGCACGACATCCCGTTACCGAGACTGGGCCTCCTCCAAGAGCATCCGCCAGTTGGCTCTGTCTTCTGCTGCAGCTCTCCAGTTCCGTACACCAAGCAGGGTTCTCGCATCATAGGCCACGTTGTCCAACCATCTCGTCCTCGGCCTTCCTACCCGTCTTACGAGGTGCAGCTCCTCCATCATTATTTTCTTTGGTATTTCAACGGTGCTCATTCTGGCCACATGCCCTGCCCACCTTAGTCTGGCCAGTTTAATATACGTGACTACGTCGATGTCTGTATAGAGAGAACTGAGCTCCCTATTTGTTCTTTTCCTCCAGACATCACCCTCCTTTACTGGACCATAAATCCTTCTGAGGACTCCTCGCTCAAACACACTCAGCTTCATCTCATCGTTTTTAGTCATCGTCCAAACCTCTGAGCCATATGTCAAAACAGGCCGAACAAGGGTCTTGTATATGATCAGCTTGGTCTTCTTTGAGAGGTACCTACTTCTTAAGTGTCGGCCAAGTCCAAAGACACATCTATTGGCAGCCGTGATCCTTCTTTGTATTTCTTGAGCCATGTCATTTTTGCTATTAATTTCAGACCCAAGGTATATAAAACTTTTCACTCTCTCAAACTTAAAAGAACCTACCTCAAATGGAGAGTTCAGATCCACCTCACCACCAGCTCTCATATACTTAGTTTTCCTCTAGTTGACTTCTAGACCAAGTGGTCTTGCAGCTGCTTCAAGGCCTATAAACGCTTCTCTGAGAGCCCGTTCAGACCTACCTATTATATCAATATCATCAGTAAAACCAAGAAGCTGTGTCAGGCGATTGAAGATTATATCGTTGGTCTGAATACCGGAGTCTCTTACAGCTTTCTCCTCTGCCAAGTTGAACAATAGACAGGCGAGGGCATCCCCTTGTCTAACCCCACTGCTCACTTTAAACTCTTCGGAGTCGTCAGAACCGACGCGTATTCTACATCTCGAGCTGTCCATGGTCATCTTGATTAGGCGTACCAGCTTCTGAGGGATGCTTAGCTCCTCTAAGGCACAGTATAGTTGCGATCTATTAACGCTGTCGTATGCTGCTTTAAAGTCCAGGAATAAATGGTGGGTGACTATCTTACGCTCCATAGTCTTTTCTAGGATCATCCTCAGAGAGAACAGTTGATCAGTGGTTGAGCGTCCTCTTCGAAATCCAGCCTGATATTTCCCCAGTTCCTTTTCAGAATACGGGAGGATCCTCTCAATTCATAAAATAGAATAAAAAATAATTTGATCACCCTTGTCAAGAAGTGAACCAAAAACCTTTCATGAGTTGTATTAATAGATTTTTTCTTTTATTTTATTCTGTTGCATACCGTTACATATTTTATTGCAGTCTGTTGCCTATATTTAAAGAATGTGTCCCTACAACGGTTACGATGGTAGGTAGCGTTTTGTAAACTGACGCTGTCAAAGTCAACGAATTAGTTCAATCGAATGATAGTTGCATGTAGAAAAAATTCAACCAGTAGGTTTCTCTTCAGTTTAATATGTCAAATCAGTTTGATATAAATCTGAATTCGACATTCCAAAACGAAATTTTCCATTGTGGTCTGAGATATATATATATGCAAAATACAGCGAAATTTCCGCACTCCTTTTACTTTTTTGACAATGATTATGGACCTACGCATTTTATTTAAACTATTACTTTATACAAAGTCAAATATCTTTTATACTACTATAATATCTTAATGTTGAACAAACTGTTAAGGATTTAGAGCAAGTTCCTTTTCTTTTTTTTCTTTTTTTTTTTTATTATTTTTTTTTTTTTTTAACTGACCGTATAACACCACTTAAACAACATTTTATATAGGCAGTTTTTTTTATTTCCATAGTTATAACAGTTATTAAAAAAAAAAATCTTCCCCAAAAATTAAATGGGGGTGAGTGTGAGTTGCAGTAGCAGTTCTTTGAAAAATAAGGGAGGTTATTGATTCTAAACTTAGATATAATCGGAACATCAATTTTTTATGGAACTACTTTTCATTTTAATATTATAGGTTACTACCTTTTTTCTATTAAAATTCTGGGTTTATTGTAAAAGTTCAACTTTTATCTATGTAAGTTCTTTAAAAAAAAGGTTGCGTTAAATGTACTGCAAAGCTAAGAATTACTTATTCGATTCTTTGTCCCCGAGGGATGAGATTAGACTGAGGGTGCCACACCGATGGCGGTTATCGAACGTTAGCTGTGTGTAAAGTGTTAGGGACCAATTAGCCTGATGCCTGACCATTATAGTGATTAACCGCCGGGTTTAGCTCTACACAGGCAACGCACAATACAAAGTCACCGCCAGGACCCTCCTTTCACCCCCCCCCCTCTCGCCCCTCACCGCCCCATCTCTCCTTCTGTCTCACCTCATTATCGGAAAATACCTATCGTCATCGGTATGTCCATTCATGTTAAAATATCACTCACAAATCTGGGAATACTTCATGTACTATGGTCACGTGCCTTAAATTATTTAAAATTACTTTGAATGAAAAACAGTTATATTAATACTAAATTATTCGGCTTGATCTTTCAGTAAGAGGGACACGGCGAAAGAGAAGCGATATGTATGATGATCTCATAAAGATCTGCTGTACCCCTTTTAGTATAAGAGCCGAGGTCCAAAATAGTACATTATTTAAAAAAAAAAATCAGTGCATGTTTCATGTTCTATCCAACTTGTATACTATTTTATTTTATTTTTTGTCTGCTAATTTTTTTTTTTTTTTTTTTTTTTTTTGTAGAAAAATAATACAATCTGCTACAATCTGGAGCATTGAACATTATGCCTCTGTGGTTACATTCATACATTTTATATACAATTTAAAATATAAATTGAGAAAAAATAAAATTAAGAAAAAAAAACAAGTGTGTAAAAATATATACATAAAAAAAAAAAAAGAACCGTAAAAAGGAAAAAAAAGGTACATTGAAAGAGTAGCAAAGCAGGAAATTAAAAAAAATAATAAAGGGGTATATTTTAGTATAAGAGTCAAGGTCCAAAATAGTGTATTATTAAAAAAAACAGTGCATGTTTTATGTTCTATCCAGCTTGAAAACTATTTCATTTTATTTTTTTGTCAGATGATTTTTCTATTTTTTTTTTCTATTTATTGAAGAAAAATAATCCAATCTGCCACAATCTAGGGCATTGAACATTATGGCTCTATGTTTACATTCATAATTTTATATACAATATAAAATATAAATTGAGAAAAAATAAAATAAGAAGAAAACAAGTAAGTAAAAATATATACATTAAAATAAAAAAAAAATTGTAAAAAGGGAAAAAAAGGTATATTGAAAGAATAGCAATGCAGGAAATAAATTTAAAAAAATACTTGTCACACATTCATTCCTATGTACAATATATACATTCAGCCTAGGAAACTCTGAACCATGCCTTGTCGCTATATCAGCTAAATTAACTTTAAAACTTAATACTTAATATTCCTGGCAACATTTGCTGATGACACCGCCATTCTATTATCCAACTCAGATCCTGATATAGCATCCTTAAACCTTCAAAGACACCTTTCCCTGATTTAGCACTGGTGTAATAAATGGCGTATTAAAGTAAACGAATCCAAATGCCAACACATCACCTTCACGCTCCGACGCAGTTCCTGTCCACCAGTACACTTTAATTCCATTCAGCTTCCTTTCTCAGACACAGTCCGGTACCTTGGCTTTTTCTTAGACAGACGACTAACATGGAACCCCCACACTAGACTTAAAAGACAGGAACTAAACCGACGATACGGATAACTATACCGGCTACTGAACAGAAAATCAAAACTTTCCATTGAAAACAAGTTACTGATCTACAAGACAATACTGAAACCTATCTGGCCTTACGGACTTGAACTGTGGGGAACAGCAAAATTTACTAACATCAAACGCATCCAGTCCTTCCAATCCAAAGTCCTTCGAACAATAGTCAATGCTCCTTTCTATGTAACCAACAAAACTCTACACCATGACCTTAATATCCCATTTGTCCTAGACCTTATCCCAGCAAAATGCTCCAAATTCCACCAGAACCTTACCCATCATCCAAATCCCTTTGCACAATCTCTATCCAGCACCACCCACCCATATAATGCTCCAAGGAGGTTAAACGGCTGTGGCCCCGCGATCTTTTATAGTTTGTAAATATTGGAGTTCTGGCAATGGCCAGATACTCCACTCACGACATGAGTGTATGTGGCTAAAGCACTCTTGCTCAATCTCCACTGGGTTTAGCCCTTGTGACGCGGTTGAGAGAGGAGTACAGGGAACTCCTGGAGTCATACTTTTCCCTCCACAATTGGAGGGACAAGTCTGGTTTGGAGTTCTCTCGCCAAATTGTAAATATTGTATATAGGTGTGTATGTGTTCTTTTTATTTATTTATTTTTAGGTTATTTTATTCTTATTTATTGTAGATATATTAAGTTTTTCTGTAAAATATCTGAATTTTCACATCAAATTATAATTGCTCTAAATTTTAAAGGGTTGAAGATGAGATAGTAAAGTAACATACAGTGAATCTCTGCATACCGAACTGTCATGCTGACTCATTTTTTTGTCCTTTAACCAGAGGTGTCCCTAATATAGAGGTTCCTTTACATTTTAAACATACACACGCATACGTGTTAATACAGAAAAGGAATGTAGAACGCTAATAATTGTTTAAATCAAACTACAACAGGTTGCGAAGTTTGTTGCAGAGGGAGGGGAGGAAAAAGGGTTTTATTCATAGTCAAGGCGAACATCAGATCAGAAAAAAAAAGATCACGTATATATATTTAATTTTGTTGGGAATGGATGTTATATTTACCTTCCAGCTTTTTCTTATGAATTTATTAATTTTTTATTTTATTTTATTTAACACGTTTTGTGTTATTATATTTTAGCTATGCATATATTTTTTCCTTGTTTTTCTGCTAATCAGCTGTTCAATATAAGCTTCCTTATTTTTATTAATAGAACCTTTTATTTGCTTCAGTATATATTTGGATGGCTTCGTGAGATGTCTATAGCATAATATTTTTTTTCGTTTTCTTGTTTTTCTTTTTTTCTTTCTGCATATACCTGATATTGGTTTTTCTATCCTGACGATGCCTGAATTGGCATTGAATGAATTGAATGAATTGAAGTTAACTATTCCTCACTTGTATGTTGAAGACTAATGGCTTTGTAGATTGGATTATGCCATTTATAACTTAATTACCTTATGTCTCTTATCTAGCTTTACGCTTATTTTAGAAAAATCTTTATTTAATCTTTTTTTTTTTTATTTGAGTTTTTGACTTTGACTGAAACTCCCAACTATAGTACCTAGTGTAAACTATTTTTTCACTATTATAAATTCCGTTTCTGCCAAACAGTTGCTAACTTTGCTCTGCTTAACACATTTTTTTTTTTTATGAATTGATCCGAAAACAGAATCAATGCTTCTATTTCATTGTTAAAATTAGACGAAATTTAGCTAAATGAATCTCCAATACACGCAATTTTCTAAGAGAAGGTAGGAAAACCAGAAGCATTGGTACAGATTTCGGGGAGGGGGCAAGAGGGGCCATCATACTTCAATAAAAATACAGAGGGGGCGAGAATATCGTTTAAGCCCTCCAATATTTCACCATCAACAATCAATAAAAATTATTCTACTTTGATGAATAAAATATATAAACTAAAATCAATTAAGAAAAAAGTAAAAGTCGACAAGTTGGCTAAGCTGAATCCTAGAAGTAGATAGGCAAGTATTTTACCTTATGTTTTATTGTTGAACTTCTAGTTTATATGCAAAGATAATTATAAGTAGCAAAAGATCCCAGGATTTTATGTTTCATCCATGTGCACTCTTCCTTTTTTACGTGAAGATTTTATCATATTTTCCGCGGCAAATTTGAAGCATGGAGGAATTGAGAAGTCATCTCACTGCCTGAAACAATTAAATAAAAGTAAAATATAATATATTCAATTGCTTCGTTAACATATCTTCAAATATACCTATACGCAAAAAAAAAAAAAATTAATAAAAACAAAACAATTATTTTTATATATAGGATAAAAACGCAATAGTCGCCGCCCCACCCAGTTTTCGGAACCCACTGGAGTTATTGAAGAATATTAAGTTTTGGGAATGGTCTAGAGCTGGCGAAAGCCTCGACATCCAACCACAGCAACCTGGGTCTACTTCTTCCTCTTTTACCTTTCGGAGGTCCCTCTATTATCTTCCTTGGAAGTCTTTCCTGATCCATTCGATGTACATGTCCCAATCTTATTCGTCCTTTCTTGACACACGGAACGAAATCTAAGTCTCCATATAGGTCCTTAAGTTTTTATTCCATATCCATTTTGTTTTTTGTTATTCCATTCCGTCCAGGATGTTTTTCTCCCATGTATTGAGTAAAATCTCCTGTCGCTTCGTAAGGGTCCAGGCCTCACTGGCATACGTTACCACTGATATGTTTCGATTTAGAAGAATTTGTCTGACTGCCCAATAGCATTTGTTGTCATTTTGAATTCTTGCCTTTGTCTCTTCTTCTAATTTATTTTTTACGTGACAATCACGCCGAGGCACTTAAATTTTGTGTCATATTGGAAACTATATCCTCCACCTATCAGAGATCCTCTAATCGTTCTTCTTTTGGGATATATCACATATTTTGTTTTTTTGTTATTTTTTCATATTCTAGTATCTTCCACTATTTATTTAATTTTATAGGTCGTATCTAACGTTTTTGGCAAAAAATACACGTTCCTGCACAATATCATTGTAGCTGTTTCATTCAGAAGTCTGTCAGATTAAATTCTTTAGGTTCATGAAAATTGATTAAGGGGAGGAAAACACTGGTATTTCAGGGTGTCGCAAATCCGTGCGCATGCAGACATTTTTTTTTCTGTTTTACTATTAAAAAAATAAATGAAATACACTGTTTCACGTATGTATTTTGATATTAGAGATTTTACTGACTTAATAGAACCGAAATAGTTGAACCAAATACCCACGCTATTGAAAACGGTATAAATACATATTAATGTTTTCTTAAGAGTGCCGAACTTAGGATAAACTGGGGGTTTATCTTAGTATTACATTATTATTTATATGTTAATTAACATATAATTTATGAATCATAATTTATGAATCCATCGACGCCTTAACCAGAATGAAATGTCTGCGCCAATGACCAGAAGAGATTTGGTTTAAATCGTGTACATTGATAGCAAAAAATAAACAAATCTTACGCTGTACCTTATCGATAGTTCTTTAAGAACAATGATTTTTCTATTAAATGATTTTTAAAATCATTTTTAGGGAATTTTCTTTGTCCGAATTTCTTATCATGAGTGTCTGAAAAGGAGTTTTCAAAAGTATTGTTTTTGTATGTCTTTTAAAGAGAAAGGTCCTTATCGAGAGGATATTCTTGAAACAAATGTAATTCTTTCCAATGACGTTTTGGTAGAATGAAGAAATAAAGAGTTGGTTGGTCAAGTAAAGATAAAAACTTGGAGCCAATTTTTTTTTTTTTTTTTAATTACCGAATATTGAGTAAGGATACCTCGGAAACTATGTTCGATAGCTAAATAATGAATATCATTAATATTGTTACTTACTATATCAGCTTTAATTTTGTATAGAACATCTTTATCATCCTGGTATAAGCGGAAAATCAAAAACGTGATCTAGTCCACCTTTGGAAAGCCGCTATTTTGGAAAACATTTGAAGGTAGCAGAAAAAAAAAAAAATTTCAATGTATAAGTTGGGTAACACATAAAACATACATTGAACATTTTCTTCAAATAATACACCCTTTTGTTCCTCCGGTCTGAGACTATTTCATGGGGTACAGGGCGGTTCAGTAGGCCTAAGACCGAGTGTTATATATATATATATATATATATATATATATATATATATATATATATATATATATATATAACAATTTTCTATATTTATTTATTTAATTTTTTTTCTTTATTTATTATCTCCACTGTACTATTATTTATTAATCAATGTTTTAATCGGTTCATATTCTTGACCTCAATTTATTATAATATTTTATTTCTCCTCCAAAATATAAACAAATTGTACATAGTCATTTTTGTTACTATTCGCACTAGAGGGAGAAGGGGGCAAGCCAGTTCCTCCATCCCCAATATTTTAAGAGGAACATAGTTTCACTAG
Source organism: Nezara viridula (assembly GCA_928085145.1). Classification (NCBI taxonomy): domain Eukaryota; kingdom Metazoa; phylum Arthropoda; class Insecta; order Hemiptera; family Pentatomidae; genus Nezara; species Nezara viridula. The sequence continues at coordinate 54,979,725 of OV725078.1, forward strand.
TTTTCCAATATGCCAGCGTCATTTATTTAAAAATTAGCTCAAAGAAGTGTTCAATAAACCATACAACTAATAAAAATAATAATAAGGCTCAGCGAACCCGAAGGTTCGATACTGATAACACCATCGCTGTCTACAATCTTCCATCCACTGGGCGCCGCACAGTGGTTGAATGACAAAAAAAAACTTTTTTTAAAGGCACTGGAAAAATAATTTTCTTTTCGTCAATGATAAATAGGTTAGTTACCTAAGATATTTTGATAATTTAATCGGTAAAATATTGATTTTTAACATTTCACGAGCCTTCCAAATCCGATCATGGAATAATGGAAAATAGATAATCCCTCTTCTTACACACTATAGCAAGACTTACGCTATTTGTTACCCTGTTAATCTTTCCTTTATTAATTCGCTACTCCTTTAATTCTTTAATATAAGTTTTAAGATCAATTTTTATGTGTATGAAAACAATTTCTCATTTGTTTAAATAATTTTGTTACCTGAAACTAGCCGATTCAAAGAGAAATAAACAAGAATATTTAATCTCCGATTTTCTCTTTTACCATCAGTTATAAAATATATACAGCTGGTGGGGTCCAGCTGTATATATTTTATACCAAATTTAGTTGAGATTAAGCTAGTACCAAAATTATTTTTCTGTGACTTACAGATTAGTATTGCCAGGGTTTTTTTTTTCTCGAAAAAGTCCATTTTCAACCACCGTGCGCAGTACAAACCCAATTTAGCCAGATTAGCCTAAATAGCCCTAAAAAGCCAAGAACCAAAAATGTACCTCATCGCAAGAGAATGTTTGAATGTAAATTACTAAAGGGCATGTTATTTTAAGTAAATGAACCTTGTCTGCCATTCCAGAACCGTTGTTTTCAAAAATGGCGACTGATATTATTTAAGGAATATTATGCGAGTAACTTGAGGACCAAAACTATATTGGGAAATATATTGCTAGAAATGTAAGAAAAAATGTTATTCTTTTAACGTGTATGTACAGGTTCAAACATGTGAAAACCTACAGTTCTTACTGATAATCGGTAATCTCCCAATGGCTTGAAATTGGTAATTAAGGTATGTGTAGTTTTCAATATTTCAACAGTATAGGTGTCTATTCTACTAGTCTGTTCTATTTTTTTTTTTTTTTTTTTGTAGGGTCTGCTATATGCAGTATAGACCTCTTTTTCACCTCTCAGCAACAAAAGACTTTAAGAAACAATGTATCAAAATAAAACGAATTTCATTACGAAATAACGAATCCCGATTCAATAGAGATAATTGACCTACATTAAAAATGTTAGTACTAAGTGGACGCAGCATTACATGCACTACAATTTTTATTCTATGAGTATTTCTCTTAGGGAACTCAATTTCAAACTGCTGGGCCATTTATAGTACTTTGTCCCAGTTTTTGACAAAAATCAGCGAACGTTGACCATGGTATTTACCACAAAACACATCCTAATTATTAAGTTTTGGTACTCGTTCGACCCAAAATTTAAGGCTCTTTTAATTTCTTACAAAGTGCTTTTCGCTTCGACATGCTGTTTAGAAGTTAATGAAAAAAAAAAGGATCGAAAAATATGGCTTCTTTGCCTGTAAAAAGTTTTCTCTTGGTTTTTAGCGTTAGCAATTTTGTTTATTAATATTTGAATCTATATTAAATATATACAAGTTAAAAAATAAAAACCTTTCGCACATTTTTCGTGATATGTTTCCAGTTTCGATCCTTAAGTTATAGTCCTAATATTCTTTAAATCAGCCACCATTTTTGAAAGCAGCGACTCTGGAATGGCAGACCGGGATTCATCTTACTTAGGATAATATACACTTTCGTAATTTACAATCAAACATCCGCCTGCAATGTGATCCATTTTTGGGCCCTGGCTAAAATGCAATCTTCACCTTCGATTCGATTCACCCCTCGGACGCTTTCCAGTCGTCTTATTAACTTATAGGAATTCTTTCAGCCCAGCAATTTTACATGCTAATTTTATTCGCCGCAACTACTATTATTTTTCTTAGTCATTTAGTTCCAAAATAATTTCAACGCCTTGCATTTGCCAGAAAAACCTGCTGGGTCAAGTGGAAGTTTAGTCGGATCTTGGAAGAAACAAGACTATTGTCATAAAAGAGATATGAGGTGAATGGGCAGTTGTTGGTAGGTTTATTTCTTTTTCTTATGTTTAATTATTTTTATTTTGGTAATTATACATTGTTGATAGTTAATTATTTTTATAATGAGAGAAATGAAAACTCATTGTAAATGTTCTCATTGACATCCCCAGGAATGTACATTTCACTTCGTATTTTCCCTAAAGTATCTGTTATTGTTTTATATATTTTTATTGTATAAGTCTCTATATTAGCTACATCAATATCGTTCATTTTTTGTTATGAATAATCTAACCAGTCCATAATTACATAATAATAATAATAATAATGATAATAAAAGGCTTAATCGCTTATTACGCACCTCCCTACACCGTTCGCCGTCCAAACCCAGTCCCTTCTGATCAGCTTTAATGCAATTAAATAATAATAATACTATAAAATTAATCAATTTTTTTTAAATTTATTTATTCAGAAATATTGCAATCTGTCACAATTCAGCACATTTATAATAATGTTCAGAGACCACATTCACACTCTAGAAATTAATCAATAAGCACTAAATAAAGTTTATGAAAGGAACTGAATTTTCGCGAACAAAAATAAAAATAATGAACTTAATACAGCGATATTCGAATATGGATTGATAAAGCTTTTGCACTAACCTGAAAAAAAAATTAAAGGCTAATAAGAAGTTAGATTGGAAAAAAAAATTAAATTAATAAAACAGGCCCAATCATGAAAACAAGCGGTTCGCGGACAGTTATGCTCTCAAATGAAAACTTCAATTAAATCGGATGACAATTATTAGGATATATTTAGTTATCAAATTTTCTAGCTTATTATTTTATTTCCAGGGAGCAGTAGGGAGACGGAAGATGGAGAGTATCCAGTATTCCAACACTTCGATATAATGCAAGGTAAGTTAAATAGAGTTTATTTAATTAACAGAAACTTTAATAATTACCTTACTTAAATATCCAGAAATAGGACCCTATTTCAGAATGGATAAGTAAAGGTAATTTAGATTTAATTTCATTATTAATTTCCCAATAAATTCAAGAGATGGACAAATGCTACTCTTAGTACCGAGTACCGAAGTATTTTACTAAAATCGAATCACTATTGAGAATTCAATTACTACTTCAGTTAATCGTTTGAAATCAGCTGAAGTAGTAATTAAATTCTTTGGTACTCAAAAAAGGTCTGTATTTGAATAAAATACTTGGTATTCAGTACTCAGAGTAGCATTTGCCCACCTCTGATTAAATGTACTCACAAAGGAGGTTGCATTCAGTTAGTGGGTCACCGATTTCAACAATTTTTAATGATACTATATCGAAAAATATTTGACAAATTTCCCGGCGTTCGTCCCAATGGTACTTAAAGCCAAGGAAAACAATATATCATTTAATTTTTAAAAAAATGTTATTTTCTTTTTGCCTTTGCTTTTCCCATTTTTCTAGATTATTTATACCAATTAATTTCTATTTTTGTTTTGAAATTGAGCATAAAATATTATTGATAATATTAAATGGGTGATAAATATTCAGGACGCAGTCATTATAAAGTTTTTGTTTGTGCTGACGTTTCAACCCATACATGTGGGACATCAACTGGGTTTCGAACACTGTTGTTATTGAATAGTGTTGCTCAAAATAGGTCTTGGTCTTGCACTTTTTAAAGACCAAGGCCGAGACCTCCAAAATTGTAGCAAGACCAAGACCAAGACCAGACACTGCAAGACTTAAGCAAGACCTGCAAGAGTCTGGCAGGTCTTGCACAAGTCTTGCAATTAAGTCAAACTAGGACTATTTTCAGATATAGTACGTTGCTTAAACATTTTAACCATACCTCAAATCTAAACAGCGTTATTTTTTCTTGTTGAATTGAATATTTGAGTGTAGCTTTCCAAAAAATAATAAAAAGAACTTGTGTTCTGGTTCTTTTCTTAGCCCTGATGAAGGCCTGAAGTTCAGGTCGAAACGTCGGCAAATGTTAAAATAAATATTATTATTTATTTTGCCTTTTTATTTCTGACTGATCACCCCAACCATACTTCTCTTCATTATTCACGACAGTCAACCATCAACCCATAATTATAAATTTAATAATATATTTTGCATAATAGAATTGCACATAGGAAACAAAGCATAATTATTTTGTTTTCTAATTTGTTATGGATAAATAAAATAGTTATTATTTCAATACAATTATTTCACTTTCCTCCTTCAAAATGAAAATTGTTTCTCAATCAACTATTTGTGAGAGAACATCTTTATTATTAATTGGCGATTTGGAGGACTCAGAGATCACGAGAAAATATTACCAGCTCAAAGGTCCTGCGCGAGTATGATAGTGCGAACGCTGGAGGATTAAGATACGAGCCTGGCGAAATCATTCATATGTTACTGCAACAACGGCATAACTCAAAACAAATTATTTCTTTGAATTGACTTTTCCGTGTCTGCTGTTCACAGTATTCGTTATTTCTTTAAACTGTCTAACCACTAAGTTTTAATTTAGTGGCTTGATTGCGAACACTAAACTCTTCTGGTGAACTCATTAATACAATAACATAACTTTGTCTTTGAAATTTAACTGAAACCATGTTGACATATTATAATCAAATCAGTGGAAATAACAACAAAGAGTTAAGGATCTAAATTCTATTTCAAAACCGGAACATAAATAATGGAACTAAGCGACAGTGAAGTGGATTAAAGTTCTCAGAATATGAGCTTCACAAGTTCCCTGGCATACAGTAATCCTGACTTGGTTATAATTCTATAACTCCGTTATTTTTCATCAGATTTGCTTGTTTTTTTTCGTTTTATAAAACACTACTAAATATACTCCATTATCTGAGCAATGAATATATTATCAGAAATAATACATGAAAATACAACAATAAATGACACTGCGATAGGCCAGGGTATCCAGAAGTGGGTTTCAAGGCACAAATTGTGCCATCAAAATTTTGAGGGGAGAACATTTTGACGAGGTTTTAATTTCTTGAGGCATTTTGAAAAAGATTCAAACCAAAAGACAAGAAAGCATGGAATAGACCACAGGGACTGCAATTGTATATAATCTACGATTTTCCTAATTCCACTTTCACTTGCATTTTTTTTTTTTTTTTTTTTTTTTGAAAAGAGGTGAGCAGTATAATATCTTGGGGTCGGGGTGAGGGGGAGGGGGTGGAGACATAGAACTTGGGGGGGGGGGCATCCCTGGTGATAATTGGATAACGTTAGATATCTTATAAAATTCAATTTTTTTTTTCGAGCATTAAATACTCTTGTTTTTGCTTCTAAATACATTATATATATACATGTGAAATAAGATATTTTATTTTTATTTTTGATAAATCCAAAATTGGTTCTTTCAACTGAAAAACTAATTTCTCGAAAATTGATAGATTTTTTTTATTTTGATGATATTGTAAATTTCAGAAAATGTCAATCTTATTAGACTTTCCGGAAGCAAAATATTTTCTTTTTTTTTTTTTTTATTCTTGTACATGAAACAGGATTCAGGACTCCAATACAAAATTCAGTATCAAATTATTATATCTTAGCTTATTTTTTAAACGCTTTTGTTGACACATACCGATTAATTCTAGTCCATGAGTTATTCTTCATTTTCCTTATTGTTCTTCATTGTTATAATTGATAATTTTTTTACTGCACATTCATAATAGTTATTATTATGTTTACTCCGCGCCACAGGTATTGAGAAATGTCGACAAATATTAATTCCTGGGGGCCTCAAATCAACGGTGGCAACTATCGTTTGTTAATTTTTGATGTAGACATCTCAATTACGGTTTTGGAGCAATTTTCAATGAATGGATGGAATTGAAAAATTTACAGTGGAAGAAAGGCTCCAAAATTGCCTAAAATTTGAAATGGTTCCCGAAGAACAAAATAAACTTTTTTTGTTTTGCTTAATCGACGCGTATTTCTGTCCTCTAAAAATGAGGGGGAAACATGTATGTAGATATTAACAAAGATTATATATCAATTCAGTGAAAACTGAAATTATTGGTTAGCCAAATCCAGCCTCTATTGTTCATCTTTATCAATACTTTAATTAAATTCAATTAAAAAAACATGGTGACGGACGCGCCACATAGTCGTTCATAGTCTTTAAGTATCCAATATAATTACACCTAAGTACTTAAAATAATAATATGCGCTTTTATGAATCTTATGTGCGAATCTGAGGTATGTGCTCAAAACATTAATCAATTATTTTCAAGTTTATTTATCAGCCATTTGACACCAATATTCAAAATTTTGTCAATTTAATGACTATTCTTGTCAGTTTCTGGCAGATAAGGGGAACAAAACAAAATTTAGCTGTACCTAGTAAGAGTACAATATTAAAACCAATTAGACTAAAGAAATGTATGGTTAAAGTTTTCTTTAGGTAGTAACAAACATTCCTTTTTCGCACCTTAAGAAACACTTATTATTATTATTTTACTTTTATTAATTTTATGTTTTCTGTATATATGGTGTGAATGTGATCATATCTCACTATATTTATTGTAAACGTGACAGATTATTATATTTCTAAATAAATAAATTTTAAAAAAATAAAAAAGAAAGATACCAACTACGTATATGAAATTGTGTTTAAGTGATTCTTGAAGTCTTATAAAATGTGATTACATAAAAGAAATATTTTAGGAGATAATTTTTTACCATAAACATAATTACATTTTACCATTTGGGGGGAGCGGGGACTTCAGCCAGAAAGCCCCCCCCCCCTTCCCCCCGTAGATCCGCCTGTGCCTTTTTTTCCTCGAATATCACCTACTAAAATGAATATTTTTATAAAAATTCGTATTTAAGAGTAATAAAAACAACTAAAAACGAAAATACCTGGCTTTTTCAGAACAGACATTTATTTGGTCTACTTTACTGAAAGTCCACTACTGGTTTTTGTAGTTTATGATATATTATGACTTACTTTATATTATCGAATTATTGAAGGAAGTTTGTCGACGGTTCTACACATCATGGGTGATAAAGATTCAGAACCCAGACATTATAAAGTTTTTATTGGTGCCGACGTTCCAACGCAAACATGTTTCATCAGGGCGTGTTTCGAGCACTCAGTACTTGAATACTACTGTTGCCCAAACGCAAGACCAAGACAAGAGCGAGGCAGTCATGGTCTTGCTCTTGCGTCAACAAACTTTGGTTTAGGTCTTGGTCTTGCACAATCAGTCTTGGTCTAGATCTTGGTCTTGCGAAAGAGTCTTGCAATTATCTATTAGCTTATTGCTATTTGTTGTGTATATTACTTTAGATCTTATAAAAACGCAGCGGAGTAGCCACATTTAGAGGTTGTATTGACATAGACATAGTAAACTCCAACCAAATTAGTAAAATTAACTTTACATTACTTTAGAGACATTGTCAAGAAATATAGTGATAGCCCTCTCCACTCCTCCCCCCCCCCATTAGATGGAATGGAGTTGTAAAGACAATAAATACAATGCTACTAATGTTATAAATAAAAATTATGGTGTGTCCACTCTTATGACTTTTCTACCTATTATTTAAAAAAATGTACAACTTTAAATAAGTCCGTTAGAAAAAAACAAACAATTGAATTAGATTCATTTTCCTAAAAACCTATCAGAGAAACCATTAGGGTACGATTTCTTGGGTGAACAAAGTAATGAAACCGGGCTAGTGAACCACCATTGAAATTAGCGTAGAAAAAACAATACACTGTAACTTTTCTAAAACTGGTCCGATTCAAATGATTTTTTATAGAATTTTAATCAACTTTCAAAAAACAGGCTTATAAACAGACTCAAAAACGTTTATTGCACAGCGACCGACCGAAGCTAAATATAATTTAAGAACGCGTATCAGTAGCGATAGACTACAGTCCTGGCTGGCTCAAAAAATGTTTCTATACTTGACCTACTAAGTTAGTTTTAAACTTCGCTATATAGACTATATTCTTTAAACCATAAGTTCATATGTTTAAACAATTAATTGATTAATTTTCACAATATTTCTCCAATTCTTCTTCGGTGCATACTATTTATTTTCAAGTTTATTTAATATCAGCCATTTTACACCAATTTTCAAAATTTTGTCAACTTAATGACTACACATCTGATTACGACGTTTCGGATCACTAGGGGACAAATTCAATATTATACCTAATAACTACAACCTTGAAATTGTTAATATAATTGCTGATTTCAAAAATATAATTAGAACACTTAACACACCAGATAATCATAAAAATATAATAAGAAGTAGAGTAAATAACCACATAAATGATTTCATTGATAAAAATAATAATAAACAGAATATCTCAAATCAACCCCTACACAATAAAATTAACAAAGATATAATATAAACAAATCAATTTTTTAAAAACCATCCTGAATTATTAATCATAAAATCAGATAAGACAAAGAAAACTGTGATTATTACTAAGACTGAGTACGATAAAAAAATGCATGACCTACTGGATGAACGCCTAATATATAGATGCCTTAGGAAATACCCCTGTTAATGAAAATGAAATTTATAAACGAAAAGGTTAAAGAAAAACTGATAACGAGACATTACACAATACCACGAATACATGGTCTCAGTAAATTACATAAAGATGACAGACCTCTAAGACCAATTGTAAACAATACAAACGGCGTAACTGAGATATTAGCGAAATTCCCTAACTCAGTCTTAAAAAAATTGAACAACAATAATGGATATGATGTAAATAATGCAATGCAAGTAAAAGAGAAAATTAATCGTATAAATAAGATAGATAAAAGAGAAAAATTAGTAAGCTATGATACTGAATCCTTATTTACGAACGTTCCACTTAATGAAATACACAAAATATTGGGGAAAAAATGGGATGAAATTGAAGCGTACACTGATATTAAAGATAAAAATGTTTTTACGGAAGGTATTAAATTAATTTGCGATAATGGCTATTTCTCCTATAATAATAAATATTACAAAATGAAAAATGGTCTAGCGATGGGCGGATGTATGTCCATCAATCTTTCAAGCATAATCTTAATAATTTAATAGATAACGCTATAATTAAACCGGAAAGAAAACCGACGCTTATTATAAAATACGTGGACGACATACTTGCAATAATAAATAAAAATGAATCTGTTAATTTTCTAAATGATACATCAGATAAACTTAAATTTACAATGGTAATGGAGAATAACAACAAAATAGGATACCTTGATATGTATATTGACAAAAGCGAAAATGGCGATCTTAGCACGTCATGGTGCAAAAAAAACAATAACCAGTAATAGAATCCTTAATTGGCACAGCAACCACAAAAACATATAATAATTAATACAGCTAAAAATTTAATAGACAAAGCAAAATTAATAACCGACAAAAATCATATGAAAGAAATCAAAACACAAATATATGAAATTCTATTAGAAAACTGGTACCCCATTCGATTAATAAATAAATTGTGGTATAGAAATAAAAAGTTGGTTAAAAATGACAATAGTAACAAAGCGATAAAAGATATTAGTGATGATAAAAGCGAGAATGAAAACCAAAATAACAAAATTAATAAAGAACCGAATTTAATAACAAATTATTTTAAAACCGAAAATGCAGTAAAACAAAAACCTTCCATGAACGATATACATGACATTAAAACACAAAATGAAAAATATAATAAAAACAAACAACCTAAAAAATATTTTAGCGTCACATATATTAGAAATTTAACGGACAAAATAGAAAGAACATTTAAACAATACGATGTAAATGAAATTAAATTTGCAATCAAACCTATTAATAAAATAGATACAATTTATTCCAAAACTAAAGATAAAATACCCACCGATAAATTAACGAATATTATTTATAAAATAAACTGTAAAAATTGCAACAACAAATCATATTTTGGACAGACATCACAATGGTTTGAAAAAAGACTTAAACAGCACAAACAAAATTGTAATTCAAAAAACACAAAAATTAAATTAGCTACTGGGCTCTCTCAACATACTATGCAAACTAAACATGAATTTGATTTCAAAAACGCCAAAATCCTACATAATGAAAGTAATATGAATAAACGTAGAATAAAAGAAGCAATATACATAGCTAAAAATTTAAAAAACTCGGTAAATAATCATACAGACGTGGATAATATGAATACCTTTTACGCGAGTTCGATTGAAAAAATAAAAATATGAAATGAATTAGCTAATTTTACTTAAAACAAGTCCATATATAATATTGGGAAACATCATTGTATATGTTTAAAATAAATAGTCTTCCCCTACTCCTTACCTATTTTAGGTATATAAAAAGAATATCTATATATTGAAGTATGTAATGTTTTAAATAAGACTGTAAATTGAAAAAAAATGTTTAGACTTGAAAATGGCTCAACGAGCCGAAACGTCGTAATCAGATGTGTAGTCATTAAGTTGACAAAATTTTGAAAATTGGTGTAAAATGGCTGATAATAAATAAACTTGAAAATAAATAATATGCACCGAAGAAGAATTGGAGAAATATTGTGAAAATTAATCAATTAATTGTTTAAACATATGAACTTATGGTTCAAAGAATATAGTCTATATAGCGAAGTTTAAAACTAACTTAGTAGGTCAAGTATAGAAACATTTTTTGAGCCAGCCAGTACTGTAGTCTATCGCTACTGATACGCGTTCTTAAATTATATTTAGCTTCGGTCGGTCGCTGTGCGATAAACGTTTTTGAGTCTGTTTATAAGCCTGTTTTTTGAAAGTTGATTAAAATTCTATAAAAAATCATTTGAATCGGACCAGTTTTAGAAAAGTTACAGTGTATTGTTTTTTCTACGCTGATTTCAATGGTGGTTCACTAGCCCGGTTTCATTACTTGGTTCACCCAAGAAATCGTACCCTAATGGTTTCTCTGATAGGTTTTTAGGAAAATGAATCTAATTCAATTGTTTGTTTTTTTCTAACGGACCTATTTAAAGTTGTACATTTTTTTAAATAATAGGTAGAAAAGTCATAAGAGTGGACACACCATAATTTTTATTTATAACATTAGTAGCATTGTATTTATTGTCTTTACAACTCCATTCCATCTAATGGGGGGGGAGGAGTGGAGAGGGCTATCACTATATTTCTTGACAATGTCTCTAAAGTAATGTAAAGTTAATTTTACTAATTTGGTTGGAGTTTACTATGTCTATGTCAATATTACCTCTAAATGTGGCTACTCCGCTGCGTTTTTATAAGATCTAAAGTAATATACATAACAAATAGCAATAAGCTAATAGATAATTGCAAGACTCTTTCGCAAGACCAAGACCTAGACCAAGACTGATTGTGCAAGACCAAGACCTAAACCAAGGTTTGTTGACGCAAGAGCAAGACCATGACTGCCTCGCTCTTGTCTTGGTCTTGCGTTTGGGCAACAGTAGTATTCAAGTACTGAGTGCTCGAAACACGCCCTGATGAAACATGTAGGTCATCATCAGTGATGATGACCTACATGTTTGCGTTGGAACGTCGGCACCAATAAAAACTTTATAATGTCTGCGTCCTGAATCTTTATCACCCATGATGTGTAGAACCGTCGACAAACTTCATTCAATAATTCGATAATATAAAGTAAGTCATAATATATCATAAACTACAAAACCCAGTAGTAGACTTTCAGTAAAGTAGACCAAATAAATTTTTGTTATTAAGCAAAGTATTTTCGTTTTTAGTTGTTTTTACTCTTAAATACGAATTTTTATAAAAATATTCATTTTAGTAGGCGATATCCGAGGAAAAAAATCGTGGTGTTCAGCCAAGGCATAGGCGGATCTACGGGGGGGGGGAGGGCTTTCTGGCTGAAGTCTCCCCTCCCCTCAAATGGTAAAATGTAATCATGTTTATGGTAGAAAATTATCTCCTAAAATATTTTTTTTTGTGTAATCACATTTTATAAGACTTCAAGAATCACTTCAACACCATTTCATATACGTAGTTGGTATCTTTCTTTTTTATTTTTTTTTATTTATTTATTTAGAAATATAATAATCTGTCACGTGGACAATAAATATAGTGAGATATGAACACATTCACACCATATATACAGAAAACATAAAATTAACAAAAGTAAAATAATAATAATAAGTGTTTTTTAAGGTGCGAAAAAGGAATGTAATGTTTGTTACTAGCTAAAGAAAACTTTAACCATACATTTCTTTAGTCTAATTTGTTTTAATATTGTACTCTTACTAGGTACAGCTAAATTTTATTTTGATCCCCTAATCTGTCAGAAACTGACAAGAAGTTTGTAGTTACACTATTAACTTTGCGAATTAATTGTATCGCTTTATTTCCGATATGTCATCGTATTGAGAGATCCATTAACCATTGATACTGCTTTTAAAGGGAAGTAAACGTTTATCCCTCCTGCCCCCTTCCCCTTCCAAATCATAAAAACATGGCAGAGTGAATCGGGGTCTATAAAAGATTCAAGAATGGGAGGGGTGGGTTTGACCTGCCTCCCCGAATCTTGTTCCTACTTTCTACCCATCTTTCTTCAAAATCTGGCGCTTGAAATCAATTTATGTTCTTGGGCAGCATTGAAGGGCTGTTTTATTGGACTAAAAAAAAAGGTCCGATTTTTTACCGTAATTTGATCCATAAGTACGATTTCACTTGGTGATAAACAATTTTTTTATGGTTCTACATTTTTTAGATCCTTCCCTGATTTTTAAATCGAAAAATCTACTTAAACTGACTTCCACGATACATTTCACTAATAAGAAATCTTTTTAACAATAAATACAAATTCATGATTTTATTTATTTTGTTTCTTTTTAGGAAAGTCTAAAATTAAATCAGCAACATAAATTACGCAAGTGAAAAAAATTTGCCTTTTCACACGTTAAAGAGACGAAATAATAACGTTTTTTATAACACTGATACAACACAATATCTAACAGAAAATACCGAAGAATTTTTGTAAAATATAAATATTAAATATAGGGTGTGTGAATAAGTTTCAACTGTTTGTTATCTAGAGAATTTTAGTTTGCCTACGTGCATCAGGCAACATTATAACCAACTTTATTCAAGATCTAATCCTCTACACTCGGGTTATCAGTCTATTTAAAATCCTCAATGGAAATACCATATTTTTCATATCTCTTGGGGAACATGAGGAATTTCGTATCCTCAAATTCGTTTTCGCGGAGAAATTTATTACACTATTTTTTTCCAAAAGAAAACTGGAGCTGAAGCACAGGCGGATTTACGTGGAGGGGGATTTTGGGCTGAAGCTCCCCCAAAATGGTAAATTATAACCATGTTAAAAAAAAAAAATTAAAAACTATCTCTTAAACTATTATTGTTCGTGTAATTAAATTTAATAGGACTTCTAGAATCACTAAGACAGCATGTCATATTGGTAATTAATTTCTTTCTTTTTTTTTTCAAATTAATAATCGTTATATATATGAAAAAAAATCCTTCGGGCTGAAGGCCCACCCCCAAAATCAAATCCTGGATCCGCTAGTGAGCTGAAGGGTATAGAATTCTCGTGGAAACTTACTGCAATCATGCTGTATTAGAAAGAACATGCGGAGAATGGTTTCAGCGCATTAAAAACAATTATTTTGATATTGTAAAGCCATCGAATTCCTGACGTATCCAATCCTTACAATCCAAAATTCTTCGTAAAATCCTCAATGCTCCTTACTTTGTCGCTAATAAAAATTAGCGTCCTTAATCCATAACGACCTTAATGTTCCTTATGTTTCCGAATTGACCCTATCCAGATACCTATCTTTCCATAATAAACTTTAGAACCATCCGAACCCTCTCGATGCTAACCTCACTTCATCCTCAATCTCTGATAACATTCCGAGGGGTCTGAAAAAAAGATGGCCTCGAGATCTCCTATTGTAAATACTTTTTATTTTTTTATTTTGCTACCAGTGGGTAGTTACTCAACAAGTGTTTTCATGTTTTTATTTTCTGTTATCACATTTACTGAATGTATTTTTTCATAATATAGATGTAAATATCATAAATAAATAATAAAAAAGATATTGTAGATGATGACTGCCCAGAGATCCTAAAAATAAAATGGTGTTTTTAGAAACAATAATGGTTTTAGTGATGATTTTTTTCTTGAAACGTGCTTACACATTAAGTACCTGAAATACATGTTCTAATCTAAAAAGATTTAAAAAGAGGACCAATGAAAAAAAAATCCATTTTTGGGGGCCGAAAGCCCCTTACCTTACACTCCTGTGGATCCATCAATGGTTGTAGGTGAATATAACTTGATAAGCGTACTGGAGCCGATATTTAATGAAAATTTTAGCAATTTTGAAAAAATTCCTTCTTTCTGATTTGGGTTATTTTCCTCCTCGGACCAGAGATAGGCAAATACTACTCTGGCTGCTGAGTTCCAAGTATTTTACTCAAATACTGACCTTTTTTTGAATACCAACGAATTTAATTACTACTTCAGTTGATGTCAAGTAGTAATTGAATTCCCAATAGTGATTCAATTTGAGTAAAATACTTTGTACTCGGTACTCAGAGTACCGTTTGCTCATCTCTTCCTCGGACACACTATGTTATATTGCTTTGTACCGAGATTGTCCGAAATCAGCTAACGTATTTCAGATAAAACTACAAATATTAAAGAGACAGCTGCACATGAGCCACATTATTCGCTGATTCGTCTTGGCCACTTGGTGGATTATATTTGTGTGGTGATGGACTCCAACTATAGCACGTGCACGACCGTTTCGAATTCCCCTCCCTTACCAGTCCCATCATTCCCTCATTATGCCAACGTAACTGTCTCGAGTGTCAGAAATAATCATTGACAATTCGACTATTATGGTGACAGAGTTGGGCGAAAACTACCCGATGGATGATTGACGAATAAATTTTTATTATCAAAAAAATTAAAATTCAATCAATACACGATTGATTTTTTTTTCTCAAAGACAACATTTATTCCCACAGATCTTATTTAATTAATAAAAAATGTCTTAAATAAGATATTTTATTTCCTCTGTTCATCATATAACGTTTCACGTGGAAAAGTTTAGGTATTTAGAGTCTAAAATAACAAGGAAATACGAAATTCAAGGTTAGGTTAAAGGCGGGAAATTGGCTAATAGCGTCTAGCTAAAGCCTTGTAATAATAAATAATAAAAAATCGGAAAATGCTTGCTGTTTTTGAATGAATGAATTTAAAAATAATGTTATTGTTTAGGGTTGATCACCCTAAATTGAGGTTATCCCCCCCCCCTTCATGGGGTACATGTAAAGGACCAGAGAAGTTGGTAACATTGCAGCGACGGTGGCGCTGTATTCACCAAAAACTAGCAGTAGGAGAAAATGGGCGACTAGCACGAGAAAAAGACGAATACTCTATCCTCTTCAAGACCACCTTTCTTGCTGTTATACCATGGGAAGAGGCATCGAGTAGAACACCGAGACCCACCGGACACATGGAGGTGAGAAGTGTAGCAGCTGGCCGACCACCGATACCGACCACCGTACCAGCCACATCAAGTAAACGATTGTAGAACTTTCATAAGCCAAACCCCCATCTTTATATACTGTTTAAATATAATTATACATAATTTCAATACAGTCCACTTGTTCTTTCAAATTCCCAATAAACATATGTACCATATCATATTAAAAATGACGGTACATCCCATTCAGTTATTCTGGGACTAAAGTCTCCTAAGAATAATAAATAGTACAAAAATTTGGTCCATTAGTCTGGCTTGACAAAGTACAAAGAGATTCTTGTCATTTGAATGTTAATTTCAATTGCAATTGCTATCATACTTAAATATTACAGTACAAAAAGTAACACAGGTACATATAAAAATATGGTTTACATGTATACAAAAAAAATAATAAAATAAAATCTAATGGAACTTGACGATTAATTGTTAATAAGCAGTTGTAATTACAGAATACAATAAGTATTACATACATGCGAAAGTTTGAAAATGAAGGAGGTGGTGGAATAAGAGTTGTTTGAAGAAAATTATGGACAAGAGAGGAACGTGGAGAAAGGGGATCTACGGTGTTTTTGGTTCTACGGAGGATTTTTGGTTCAAGCCAAGAAGTAATATTCATCGGGAGGTAGAATAGAGCCACTTCAACTCGGTGTAGCAGCAGGAAACGTGAGAATGTCTGGGAATTCCAAACTTTTTCAGTTGCGAAACTACTTAGCCAGCGTCTGTTTTTCCGAAACTTAAACATTTGAATATAGAAAGCCATTATTCGTCCTACGGTTCTTTATGTATGCGAAACGTGGCCGCTTACATTAAGGTAAGAGCAACGTCTAAAAGGTTTTTTAAAATAAGTTATTGCCTAGAATATTCAGACCGAAGAATTTAGAATAGAGTCAACCGGAGAATTTAGACGATTGAACACCGCTAAATTATGCTAACTGTACCCGGTTAATATAATTGAACTGATTACGTTGAGGCGAATAAGATGGACATGTAAAATTGCTGGGCTTAGTAACGAAATAATTCCTAAAAACTTAGTATGCGCTGTGTGGACTGGCAAGTTTCCGAGGGGTAGAACGAAGCGAAGGTAGGATTGCGTTAAGGCTGATCTAACGGGGTTGGGTTTGGACTGTGACCGGTGGATGGAAGAATGTAGATAGCGATTGGTCCTATCGGCATCGAACCTTCGTGTTCCTTAAGCCCAATTATTATATAACGTTCCGGCATTTATTGTCATCTTGCAATAACCTAAAAAATAAAATAACAAACAGTCATTTCATTAAATGCGCTGTTCTTTCTGATGCGATAAATGTTTGCCCAAATAAAAGTTTTTTAATGAAATAATTTAATAGTTATAAAATGTAAAATAATAGTTATAAAAAATAATTTTACATAAGATGTTAAATTGTAACATAGGTAATTTATATGTATTTTTCGGAAAACTGTTATTGACAAAAAATGAAAAAGAAGTACCAAATAAATTTGTTGTAAAAAGAAAATATCAAAAAAACAAACTTGTAATGATTTATCTAACAATTACCGCCAATAAAGTAATTATCACTGTAGGTTTTTTATTTTTTAGAATATTTGAAAATGGCAATAAATGCCGAAACATTATATAATACATAGAGAAAATAAAACTCTTATTAAATAGATTTTTTATTAATTAAATAAGATATGTGGAAGTAAATGTGATCTTTTAAAAAAAATAATCGTGCATTGATTACATCTTTATAATTATACCAAGATCCCATAAAAAAAAGAATAACCAATATAAGGTTTTTTTTATCATAAAAATAAATTACCATCACTAATTACTAAATATTTAATCATTAGCCTCGACTGATTTATAACGAATGATTGGAAAATAATATATATTTTTTTTAAAGTTTTATTTAGTTGTTGGCAATAAAAATTTCCAATATATAACAAATTATGTAGTTGCTATAATTTACTTTCTTTTTTTATTATTTTTTTTCACCTAAAAATAATAATAAGTAAATAAATGAGTAATACAAGTCACCTAAAAGTAACCATGTTATCAGCAAAAATGGTTTCAATAAATTACTGCAAAGCTTTAATTTCTTCTTTTTTTTCATCACCATGGGATGTATAATAATAGATATAAATCAATAAACACACTTTTAATATCTACAAAACAAAAATGATACAACAATGTTTGTTTTTTTATTATTATATAATGTCACAAGTGCCATGAATTGGATTAATAATTTAATTAAAAAAGGAATTCGGGTGACTTTCCAATGGGTTCCAAGCCATTGCGGTCTACCAGGAAACGAAAAAGCTGATGAGCCCACACGGATCGCCTCGGAAATGCCACAAACTAATCCTCCGCTGCCCTACGAAGCTGTTAAAAGGATTTTTAAATCCTTTTACAAGGAAGAGAACAAGACTTGGCAAAAGCGACAGGCAGCGGGGAAAAATGGGAACGTCTAACAGAGGAGCCGATGAAACAAACCAAAAATAGGAAAGAATCGGTGGCGAATTTCCGCATGGCAACAGGGCACGATTACCTGCAAAGGCATTTACATAGGATTGGAGTGGTGGAAAGCCCTATGTGCCCTCTTTGCCTACAGAACGAGATGTACGACCTGCACCTCTCAGTTTGCCCCGCTCTGTCAGATGTCCACAGTACTTCTGATGGGATCGGCACAAATTCAA
Organism: Nezara viridula; assembly: GCA_928085145.1. NCBI lineage: Eukaryota > Metazoa > Arthropoda > Insecta > Hemiptera > Pentatomidae > Nezara > Nezara viridula. Next base: position 54,998,064 of record OV725078.1, read on the forward strand.
ACAAAGGAATCATGGCTGAGTTGTATTGGGCTGCCAGGAGCCGAATGGCCTAATAGCTAATGGCAGAGGCGTTTAATAAAAAAACAATCATAATTGAAAACTTGATTACGATCGTAATCGTGTAATCACTTAATCATGACCACTGTAAACATATTCAAGTAATCATTAGAACTGCCATAATAGCCAGGTCATCCGCGAACGCCAAACATCTGACCTCTACCCCATTCTTACTACTTAATTTCTACCCTGTCCCCTCCCCCCCAAAAAAAAAAATTCTTCTTACTTTGTCCAACAAAACGTTAAATACAACAGAATCGGCGACAAACCATCAACTTGTCTTAATCCTGTATTTGTTTGGAATGGCCCGCTTATTTCTCCTCTAAACTTAACTATCGAGTAGGCGTCAGTTAAAGTCAATTTAATCAAATTCTACGTTTCCCGATCATCTAGTACGATCATCTACGGGCCCGTATTTATCTAGTATTTTGAAAAGAACCTCCCTGTCCACCGAATCATATGCCCCTTAAAAATCCAATTTTTTAAATTTATTATTATGCTTAAAATTTTTTGAACTTAAATTTAAAAATATCTACTTTATTCCAAGGTCATTTTCATATTTATATCCTATCTATAATTAGTTATAGAATATTAGAGAAACAAGATACTAAAACATGCAACCAATATCATTGTATATTGCAGGAAATTATATCATATTTAACTTGGTAGAGAAATGTTGGCATTACAGACCATGTGAATCCTTTGCCGCCATTACATTCCTGCTCCATCTCTGTCTGTCTTGGGCTATTTCTTTCTAGTTATCTGCACGCAGCTTCTATTGCGTCTTTGTTGATTCTATCTATCCATCTGCTTTGGCCTTCCACGTGGTCTTTTGCCTTGTATGGAGGCATTCATTGTTACGTAGAGGCCTCCAGATGGATTGCTAATTTGCTAACTTGAATAATGATTGACCAGTTTCTGTAATCAGTTCTTTATTGGTCTTTCTTCTCCATGTGTTACTACTCTGATCCCAGATCGCTCCGGTTATCGTGCAGAGAATTTTTCTTTCAAATCTTTCAATACTTTTTTTAGGATACTGGTTAGTGTTCAGGTCTCACAGCCATATATTAGAACTAGCTTTATCATAGCATTGTACAAAATATTTTAATATCCCAACGGTGAGTACCGTGATAAATGGTATAAATCACATATTTAAATTTTATGTTATTGATCTTTTTTATTTTTATTGAATTTTTTGTTGTATACCTGTGTATTGCTTACTAATATGGAATTGTGTTCAGTTGAACTTAACTCAATTTTTATGTATAAAAATACTAATACAAATAAAATAATGAGAAAATGTGCTCTAATCAGTAACCACTCACTCACTATAAATATATATTTTTTGTAGTTAAAATTAATTTTTAAAAAATCGAACTTGACCCAATACATATAAAACTCAGGCTTTTGATATGCGATTGACTTAGTAACTGAATTCAAGATTGATTTCCCAACAGAGGTGAAATTGAAAATCAGAGCGCTACCATATGTGTATAAAGAGATCAATCATAGCCAGATGAAAGATATACAAGTATAAGGGAAACTCCTTGAGGGATCTGGGACTAGGGCCCAAGACGCTACATGAGACGATGACATGACTGCTTCAGACATACCAGATATTGAAGTGGCGAAGTGGAGATTCGTAAAAAGGTACCCCGCTGGGTGCCATCAGTCTCCTTTGTGCCTCACATTATTACTACAAGTCACATCCACCCCCTTCATCAAACCCCCTCCCGCCCCCCATCCACCGCCCTGTCCCCTGCCATGTATAACAACCGTTTAATGGTACTTTCTTTCACGGAGAAAACCGCTCTCCTCACAACACCTCACGGACTTTGTTGTCAATACTTTATCCATCATTAAATTTTAACGTAGAGTATTATATTAAATGAAATAATAAATGTTGTAAAAATAAAGATATTATAAAACATCATTTGTAACGTTTTCAATTATAGTTTCATTGCATATGCGGATGGCATTATTTATTAGATATATGAGGTCTTTTTATATTAGAATAAACTATATAAATTATAAGCTATAAATCATATTAACATAATAATTCTTTATATTTGAATTGGATTTCATTCAATATATTTCCAATTTCGTAGCTTTCTTAATAAACTAAAATTAATATATCTCATCCAGATTACGAACATATAGTCTGAGATACAGGCACATTTCCATCAAATTATTATTATCCGTCAAAAACTTCATGAATCTTATCGTAGCCTACAACTTTTTCATCAAAGAAAATTCTCAGAAATGAGCCGTTTTCTCAAGTTAATTAATTTATTGAGATACTAAAAACTCGTATAAATTCATATTTCCTCCACGCTTGAATTGAAAGATATTTTAATTACAGACTCAAGAAAAAAAAGGTGGCCTACAATAATATTTGGCCATTTGGGCTGTTAAACGTTGTTATTTAAACATATTAAGGATGGAGATCACGACAAACGACCCACTATTTTGTTTGTCATATTTTTCCTCGATTTTGTGATGAAACCATCTCACGATTCAAATCGAAAGTAAATAGGTATTCATGAGGTTTTAGTATCACACCAAATAGACAATGTTTGCCGATCAACAGATAGAAAACGCCAAATTCCCGAAATTAAAAAAGTTGTTAGTTACGATACACTGAAGCCATTTACAAAGTTTTAGGAGGTTGTCAATAATTTCATAAAAAGTGGTCTGTACCACGGACTATTTATTATACAGAGTGAATCGGAAGGAATGTAACCGACTCCAGGAGTGTGTTGCCCGCAGGAAAATAATTAAAACAAACTTATATGTTCTCCGATTTTTAGTTGTTTAATTTTACTGGATAATTAAAAATAAAAGAAGTAAATAACCAATATTACATACAAGTATTAGCACTATGGTTTTGTTAACAATAGGTTTTAAACAAGTTACGATCATATTATTAGAACATATCGTCAATACAAATACCGGACCCGAACATCTATCCGTTTTAGAACCTGTAGAATAACATGTTTCAATTTTATATTGCACGTTTTGTCGTGTTTGGCTTAAATTGCAGGATTTTGATTTTTGTTGCATTAATTGCACATGTTTGCACTTTTGTGCTAAATTAGGCGATTTATAAATACAAATGTATAAGTGAGTCATAAGTATTTATATTTATTGTACTATATTTTTCAAATAAATTCATTATTCAAAATAGAAAAATATAAAGAAGGAATATAATTCTGTATGAAACAAAAACTCAATCAAAAACTAAAAACTCGGATCTGCATATTGTTAGCGAAAGGGATTGTTCATCATTTCATCCTCTTTGTAATGAGCTATTATTCAAAATTGTGATCTTAACGCGACGCCGTGTTATTGAGGCGAAAATGGAATAAACACTGTCGAAAACAAAATTATAACGAGTTTTATTGAAGATATGGATTAAAATATCTCAGAAACCGAAAATCGGACCTGCATACTGTAAGCGAGAGAATTGTTCAGCATACCAACCTCTCTGTAATGATCTAATATTAAAAATTGTATCTTTACGCAACGCCGTGTTAGGGAGGCGAAAAGGAAAAATTAGTGACGAAAATCAAATGATAACGAGTTTTATTGAAGATATGGATTAAAATATCTCAGAAACTAAAAATCGGATCTGCATACTGTAAACGAGGGAAATTTTCAGCATTTCATCTTCATTATTATGAGTTATTATTTATAATTTATGTTTCATTATTAATCTCGCCTGGTTGATGATTTCACTTCTATCATGTGGTCTAAAGCATACATCTTAGTTCTATTTAATTTTAAGATGATATTTCAAAAATTATTATTTTATTGTCTTTTTGATATATTTATTTATCATACATTATATAATAATTTATATTTTTCATTGCAGGAGAGGTATGCGGTATGAAAAGTGAACAAAGTAGCCCCTGCTGTTCTTACCCCTCCGCTTACACTAACCAAAGGTAAGTTTTATATTTAACAAAAAATCACTTGAAAATTTGTAGAATTATATTTTTTTTACATTAGGCTCTATTATGAAATGTTTCCTAATGGGATTGAACAAATTAAATAAACGTTTTCGACTACATGTGTTATCCGGAAGAAATAAATTCTTTCATTTGAAAGTAGTTTTTATTAATAATTCCTATGACTACTGCTGGAGCATAGGGAGTCCACGAGTGCTTTCCATTTGTCTTTATCAAGTGCAATACTTCCTATATTATTCCACAACTTGCCAATCCGGCCCAATTCCCTCTATGCGGACCACTGTAACGTCTCTCATGATCTGCCTTTTCTTCAGTTTCCCTGAGGATACCATCGTAGTGCTGTTTTTTCAATTGCATCATCTTTTTTCCTCAGGGTGTGCCCTACCCATATCCATTTTCGCTTCTATTTCTCTAAATGGATTAGTAGCTGGTTGGTGACGTTCCACAGTCCTTCGTTTCATAGGCGCTCTGGCCAACAAATCCCCAGTTTTCTACGTAGGCATCGGTCAATGAAGGTCTGTAGCGGACGGATGATGCTTTCAGTCACCTTCCATGTTTCGCTGACAATATAAAATTAGTAATATTTTGTAATTATATAAAGTGTTTAAAACCAATTGACTCATTCTCAAGTTTTCATATTATGCAAACCATTGTTTCTTACAACCAGTCCACCAATAAAAAACGAATATTGACCTTAAATTTTAATAAAATGCTTTCCAATTCATACATCTGATGCTAGGTAATACTTCTCCTTCCATTGTTTAAAATTTACTACTGTCCAATTACAACATAAATTGCGATTTGAATTGAAATTGCTATAGCGCAATACAATCGCTGATGACGTTGTTATTTTTTCGGACAGTGACAGGAATCTTCAGTACAATATTAATAGATTAAAAGAAGAATTGCAGAAGATTAATATGATTATCAACCCTGTAAAAACGAAAGTAATGAGGGTTGGGAAGAAGCCTAGGAGAAATATGCGCGTCATCAGAGTCGAAGACAGAATCCTCGAGCAGGTAGAAAACTTCAAATACTTGGGCGCACACCTTAATGAAAATGGATACATCGATTCAGAGGTGACTGAGCGAATCGCTGCAGCGAGCAAGATGTTTGAGGCAGTTAAGAGAGGTTTTCTGAACAGGCGCTAGATGAAAAAGAAAACAAAAGTAGCTGTTTTCAGATCGACATTTCTTCCCATTTTAACGTACTATTCAGAATCCTGGACGCTGACAAAGAAACATCGATCAAGGATACAAGCGTCAGAAATGCGATTCCTCCGAAAGATTGAGGGGAAAACGAGAAGAGATAGAGTACGCAACACCACCATCAGGTCGAACCTCAATATTAAGCCGGCCAATGACGTGATTGAGGAGAATCGACTGAGATGGCTAGGACATCATCTGCGGATGGAACCAAACAGAATAGCTAGCGAAACCTATCGATCTAAAGTAGACGGCAAGAGAGGAAGAGGACGGCCTAAAAGGAAATGGGAAGATGAAGTAAAGAGCGATTTCCAGAAAGAGGTCTTCAATGGAACGATAGAAGGCGTCTTGTGAAAGACCGGCAGAGCTGGAGAAGGCTCTATAAACTTCCTCCTCCCACTGCTTAATGCGGTTCAAGAGGATGGATTATGATGATGATGATAACATAATAAAAAACTTGTAGATAACTTAACATGAGCCTATTGGCTTAAAACGTTGTTAATGAAATAAATAAATAGAGGAAGTCAAAGGGTAATTACTTAAAAGTACTTTTGAAAAATATAGTTCTTGATTAGTAACTGAATAGTTATTTCCTATTTCAATTAGGCATATTGATAATATTCTATACTATGACAGAGTGTAATATTACTCAATAAATCTGCTAAAAACAAAAATCAGTTTTAATTCAGGGAAAAATTACAGAAACTGCATTTCCGCTGGCGTGTGTTTCTTCTTCAGGTTATCTGCTTAACCCACAACATTTATCTATTTGACGTGTATTTAAAGTGTTAATTATAGTGTTTAGTTTTTAAAGTATTTTAATTTAGATAGTTCCAGACTATCTGAAAGTGATATTTTACTATGCATTAATATATATATATATATATATATATATATATATATATATATATATATATATATATATATATATATATATATATATATACATACAGGGTGTCCCGTAAACACAGGAAAATTTTTATAGGAGCGATAGCAGACCTCAAGAGCTACAAAAAAGTTCATATAAACAATGGGCCAATTTTCAGCAAAAAATTAGCAAATCCAAGTTTTGTGGTTCTGTGAATCTTGTTTTTTTTTTGTAGACTCGAAAGCGATAACTAAAGAAATATTTATTTAAAGTAATTATTAATTACTTCATTGTTAACTAGATAATATTTACTTTAAAAGAAAATAAAGTTTATTATTGTTAAAACCATTTAAAGATGACTTTTAAGCGGCTAAACTAAGCTAATTTCTGTTTTTAGAAAAATCTGAAATTATTCGCGATTATTTTTATCATCATCAACAGTACTACAGATAAACCACATTTACAAACACCTCTTCCTTTGGTAGGCTTTAAATAAGTATTAATTAAGTTGAGGTTTATTAGGGAAAAATTTGAGATTGAGCTCAAGTTATGAAAAAAAAAATATGATATTTTATATCCTATCAATAAAAGTACCCCTATTTTCAGCAAAAATGACTACAATTAACTGTTGCAAAGCTTTTGTTTCTTGGTTTTCGATGATATGGGATGTATTATAATAAATCCAATTGCCTAAACACACCTTTTAATTATAAAAGTGTATTTAATTGTTGTTTTAAAAAAAGTAATTTTACCAATTAAATTAAATTCATTTCCTTTGTTTTGATAGCAAAAATGATGAAGTGAATCCTTTTTTGAGAAGGGGAAAAACTCGTACCAATTAAGGGAGGGAAGTAAGCCCCCAGGAAACTAATCCCTAGTAAACTGAGCTTTAATTATTAAATATGATGAATTCTTAGCTGTGATTTAAACCAGGCTCGCTCTACGGTTGAATGCATTATTATACTCTAACAATTTTGTCAATAAAATTAAATTTATTCAATTTTGCCTGAATAATGAGTTTCAAATAGAACTCTAGTTTCTTAACTTAAATTAGATTTATTCATCCCATTTATTCAACACAGAAATCTCACAATTAAAATTTTAATTTAGGATATCTACCAACCTTAGGCATATGAAATATTTCTTTCTTAGCTATAAAACATTTAGCCCAGTAATCTTGTACATAGTAAGCTGCATGGAAACGGGGTTGGAGGCCTCTTTTTATTTTCTTGTATGAGATAAAACTGAGATACAAAATTAAAGTTATCGTCCTGAATCACACAAAAAAATTTTTTTTTTATATTTTCCACTAATATGACTGTAATAAAATATAACATTTTCCATCACAAACCCTAATTCTTTTTAAATGTCAAAATAATATGGTTACATTGAATTTGAGAGTATTCTGTTGAACCTTTATCACTTGATCTGTAATTAATGGAAAAATTTGTAATATTTTTTCATCCGAGAATGAGGGAAGTTTTATGAATAATTTTTTATTAATAATTATAAAATTTTATTGTACTTAAAATAAAATAAAATGTTTAATATTCTATAAGAATTATTCTAATATAAGTATTTATTACTGATAAACGATGCGTTTATGTACAGTACATTTTTGTTATTACGTATAAATTATTGTATTTTTAAAATTTAAAGAAAAATATATTTTTTTAAAATAATCTATATATAAGTTAGTAATATTGACAGTGAGTATGTAAAATTATGCGTTTCAATACGTTCTTATCATGTTTGAAATTGATTCATTGTCAAATTTAAAAATTCCCAGATCTAAACAAAGAAACTTAAACTTTCTTTGTTTTTCATAGATAGTTTCCGATGTTGACGTCATATTGGTGTTCCTTGGCCTTGAAAACATGTACATAATTTGCGATTCAATGGACATGTCCAAGAAAAGACGCCTTTTGTGCTACTGTGTGGCGGATCGACGGGGTATGGAGGACTCTTTTTGGTAGAAGCCCCCACCCCAAAATAGGAAAATATATATTTTTTCAATTGTCCAAATTTGTTTTTGCGAGTCATCTAAGCTAAATAAAATTCAAAATATTTACTCTTTTCAGATGTATTTTTAGCTTCTAAATGTAAAAAAAAGAATATACATATATATATATATATATATACATATATATATATATATATATATATATTATATATATATATATATATATATATATATATATATATATATATATATATATATATATAACAATGTATTATAGTTCCTGTAAACAGCAGGGGTTTGGATTTTTTTACAGTACTTTTTTTTCTTTTCTTCCTGCCATTTTTACCATACTAGGTTTCGGCAGCATTGGGTTAATACGTTGAGGATACGTATTTCTACTGCTGCCAATAAGACTCTTTATTTTATTTTATTTTTTTAAATCAATTTTAATGAGTCTATACTGTGGTGCAGCTTGATTCTTTCTCTGCCGGTTCTCTTCCTCCTGGCCTGCTGATAGAAGTCCTCTCCCTTTCGTGAATTTTCCCTCTCCCACGTTCTGTTTCTTATTTTCTCAATTTCTCATTTTCCATTAGTCGGGGAAGGTCAACTTCATCCAGGGCGTACAGTACCGTCCTCCGCTTTAATATACCTCTGGCTTGCTCCCACGCGGTGCAAGATATAACCACATGCTCAGTCGTACAAGGAGCACCGCATTCAAGACATAAGGGGTTGATGTTCTTCTCATGCTTGCTGAGTTTGTCTCTAAAACCCTCCATGTTCCATCAGGATCTGTGAGGTCTGGTAGTCTGGCTAGACCCAATGTGCCTTCAATCTGGAATAAACGATGGGGAAGTAGTACCTTCTCAAAGTGACTCCTTTCTCTCTTGCAACCCACAGCCCATTCCACTCCTGTAGTGTCGCCTCTCGAACTCATTCCTCCATGCACCCTCCTGAAGGACGAGGTCCACCTCCCCGGCCTCGTATTTACAAGCCCTATATGGATTTAGACACCCTGTCTGTACCAGTCTAGGTTTTGTAGTGGCCCTGCGGGCTGGCCCATTACAAACCCTATACCACCAATTCAGACATCTCGGCTCTGTCTGCCCTCTTGGAAACATCAGTCGTTTTTAATTTTAATATATAGAATAGAATAGAATAGAAGAATCAACTTTATTCTGGGACAAAGTCCCTTGAGTATAACAATATTGTACATAAAAATTAACATAAAATCTGGCCAAAATGCATATTACAATAAAAAAAACACAATAAAAAATAAGTAATAACAGAAGGATTTACATAACTATACTGATATATTAACGACATAATATGAGCAATAAGGTCCCAATACAGCAAGATAGTTACTAAAAACAGTAAACTATGGAATTTTAACTGAAATTTGAAATGAACGACAAATTACTTTTGTTGTCATTCCATTGTATTAATGAAAAAAATAATAATAAAAGAGTGGATAAATATTTACTTCAAATGATTTACTCATGTAATTTAATATGTTTAAAGAATACAATAATAGTATTGTAAACATTGTACAAGTCCTATATAATCTAAATCCCAAGATGAAGATTGATCGGTGAAAATAAAAGAAAATCTACACATAGACTAGATTATATACCTATATAATATATATGATAAATGGCTACCCAGCGCCTGATTGAAGCGCCGGGTATCATTAAAAATAAAATGATAACAGTAATAATAAAAAAAAACTCAGAAGTCTACCTGCATATGTAGCCCATTGATAAGTAGTTTATCAATGAATTAATTCAGATTTATAAAAGCATATAAAAAAAACATGTTTTAATTAGCATTGTTTAAAAAAAAAGTTCGTAAATAAAGTCAGTATAATTCAAAAAGTCAGTTTTCACTTCATTACCTTATTTTATTTTTAATACCAATATTACTAAATAATGTAACTTATATATATATATTAATAAAATTAATAATTATTATTTAGTTATTAATAGTTATTATTATAACAAAATTATTAATTTTGTTTACATATATACAACATGAATCAACTACAATAATTAATATATATATATATATATATATATATATATATATATATATATATATATATATACATTAATATATACTCCTTGACTTTTCCAAAGCTTTTGATACCATTAACCATTCCATCGTTTTCTCCAAATTGAAATCGTTATCTTTTTCCAATAGCTCTATCCTTTGGTTTCAATCATTCCTCTCTCAACGTACAGAAGCAGTCTCTATTCCCAACCAACCTTTATCATCCTATCTAACTCTGTCCTCAGGAGTGGCACAGGGCTCTAGCATATCTCCTCTCCTTTTTATTTCATATATTAACGACCTTCATAAATCAATCCTTCAGTGTTCCCATCACCTTTATGCCGATGATTTCCAAATTTACCCCTCCTTTGCTCCCTCTGAGTGGCATGATGCGTTTGCCAAAATACAAGAAGACCTAAATCGTATTTGTGCCTGGGCAAGTGAAAATGGATCAAGGTTAAACGCTGCTGAAACCTAAGCCATTGTCATTGGTTCCAAACCCCTTCTCAGATCCAATACCAACATTCCTCTCCTGTACCTAAATGACCAACCCATCACCTTCAACTCTTCAGTTAAAAACGTTGTTTTCATAGATCAAACCCTCTCCTGGAATCACCACATTTCCCACATATCCCGACGTGCAATTTCCATCCTGAAACTCTTCCATCGCTTCCTCCTTCTCCTACCCATGTCCACACGTAGACTCCTAGTATCCGCCCTCATCTTCCCCCACATTAACTACGGCTGCGTAGTGTACGGTGGCCACTCATCGGAACTTGGAGACAGACTGAAAAGAATCACGAATGGCTTAATACGATTTGTCAATGGAACCACGAGACGTTCTCATTTTTCCTCCCTTGTTTTCCCCCACTTCGACTATGGCTGTATGGTGTACGGTGGACTCCCGGGAGATTCCGAGGCCAAACTTAAACGCCTAATGAATTGCGCACTACGATTTGTTTTCGGAATCTCAAGGGATACGCATATTACCCAGTATTACACTGAGTTGAGGTGGCTCTACCCATCCTATCACCGTCAGTACTTCCTAGCCACCTTTCTGTACCAAATCATTAGAACCCATCGACCCTCCCATATTTTTCACAGCTTACAATTCAAACATTCCATCCAATCCCGTCCCACCAGATCTCGTACTTCCGACCTCTATCCTCCTCCGCACCGAACTGCTGCGTTTGACAAATCCTTTGTAATACAAGCCGCCTCCCTCTGGAATTCCATCCCAGCTGATATTCGACACGCTCAATCAGTTTCCTCGTTTAAACCTCTCCTCTTTAAGCACCTACTCCTTTCTCAATCCGAATGATTGTGAAATATATCTAAGAGAAATATCTGAGCACCACCAGAGACTACCTCAATTTATTAAGGTTATTTTAGTTTCTCATACATATGTACAATTTACTTGTTCTTTTCTTTCTCTTTTCTGTATTTTTATCTAAGTCAACTTTCATTGTAAATATACAATTTAATTGTAGCCACACAGACATATAATCTGTATTCATATTTTGTTCTTAAGGGACAACAGTCCCAGAATAATAAAACATTTTTTTTTCATTTTCATTTTCATTTTCATTACTACGCCGAGTTAGGGTGGCTCTTTATCTCCTTCAGAAGACAGTATTTCCTATGTACATTCCTTTACCAAATAATCTATAATCATCGTCCGTCCTACGCATTCAATCTCCTTCAATTCAAGTCATCTATCCACTCCCTCTCAACAAGATCTCGTCCTTCTGACCTTTATACCCCTTTCCGCAAATCGGCCTCATTTCAAAACTCCTTTATTGTCCGCTTCACCACCTTTTGGAATTCCATCCCACTTAAAATCCGCCATGCACCATCCTTATCTATATTTAAAACCCTGCGGACATAATGATTCTAACCTTGTGTATAATGATTCTAACCTTGTGTATAATGATTCAGTTCAGTGATAATGTAATCAATATTTGATTATTCAGTTAAAATAATATCTCAATTTTTTTTAAATTTAAATTTAAATTTAACTCGGGAGAGCTACAATTCAACGAAGATTCGATGATTAAATTGAATGATAATTTAAACAAGCTGGTAACCTCTTGCTTACTCAAACCTGAGCAGAAACTCAACATTGTCAATCAATATCTGTTCCTGGGTCTTACTTACCCTCTCCAAACTGCGCCCCTAACAAAGCTGCGTCCTGCTATCCTGGTGGGCATCGACATTATGATTCGCAGGAGCGTAAAGGCCATTATTGGACTCCCTGCAAATACTTCCACAGCGATGTTGTATGCCCCCAGGAGATACCGAGGATTGGGATTAATCCGCTGCCAATGGGAGGCTCCTCTTTAACATTGGTCCATTGGTCAGCGACTGTCCAATGTACCAGATGCCCTTTTTCAGTCTACCTTCGATTATTCGGCTGAAATTACTGAATGTGCCGAGAGATTGGGGGTTGATCAGGGTCATCGAAATTTGAAAGCTCTACGGCAGTCGCTACGAGAAAATGCATTTGAGGAATGGGCCAACTGCAGGTGGCAGGGTATTGGTGTTCGCCATTTTAAAGAGACCCCGAAAGCGAATAGATACATCTATGAAAAGCAAGTACTTTCTGGGTCTGAATGGTCGAATGCCCTAAAACTAAACATTAATTATGCACCCCTGCGTGGAGTCCCAGGAGTCAGCGGACAGGTCGGAGAAGTTGGGTCCCTCTGCCGTAATTACGGCAGAGAGTCTGAAACACCAGCCCATGTGCTGGGAAAATGCCCCAACAACTCCCTCCTCATAACACGTCGTCACCACCGGGTCAAGTTCGAGTTGATGAGGCTCCTTAGAGAAAGGAAATTCACCTGCTTTGACGAGGTATATTGCATCGATAGTGAAGGCTCTACGAGATACGCGGATATCGTCACATTTCCCAAGATAGGAAGGACAGCGCTGATCTTGGATCCAACTGTCCGCTTTGAGAGCAATGACCTCTATCAGGCGGGTGAAGTGGAAAGGGAAAAGAAGAACACGTACGATAAATGTATCCCTTTCCTAAAAGATAAATTCCGTGAGACCTTCGGAGAGAGAGAGTTCACCGTGAGAGGCCTCTGGTTTGGGTCTCGCGGAACTATCCCAAAAAGAACAAGGAGCTTCCTCGAGGAACTAGGTGTCGACATTAAGGACGTAGCGAGGTTGGCTGAAAATATAGTCCTCGACTCCCTGGGAATCATTCACCACCACGTGCATAGCTAGCCCGAGAGTTTTAATTTATGTATTTATTTATTTATTAATGAATAATTGAAAACAATAGAGATAAAGAGAGAGAAGTGAGAGAAAGGGAAACTAAATGTTAAAAAAAAAAAAAAAAAAAAAAAAAAAGCATAAACAATGAAAGGAAAGAAAAAGGAAAAAAAATAATAAAAATGTATATATATATATATATATATATATATATATACATATATATATATATATACATTTTTATTATTTTTTTTCCTTTTTCTTTCCTTTCATTGTTTATGCTTTTTTTTTTTTTTTTTTTTTTTTTAACATTTAGTTTCCCTTTCTCTCACTTCTCTCTCTTTATCTCTATTGTTTTCAATTATTCATTAATAAATAAATAAATACATAAATTAAAACTCTCGGGCTAGCTATGCACGTGGTGGTGAATGATTCCCAGGGAGTCGAGGACTATATTTTCAGCCAACCTCGCTACGTCCTTAATGTCGACACCTAGTTCCTCGAGGAAGCTCCTTGTTCTTTTTGGGATAGTTCCGCGAGACCCAAACCAGAGGCCTCTCACGGTGAACTCTCTCTCTCCGAAGGTCTCACGGAATTTATCTTTTAGGAAAGGGATACATTTATCGTACGTGTTCTTCTTTTCCCTTTCCACTTCACCCGCCTGATAGAGGTCATTGCTCTCAAAGCGGACAGTTGGATCCAAGATCAGCGCTGTCCTTCCTATCTTGGGAAATGTGACGATATCCGCGTATCTCGTAGAGCCTTCACTATCGATGCAATATACCTCGTCAAAGCAGGTGAATTTCCTTTCTCTAAGGAGCCTCATCAACTCGAACTTGACCCGGTGGTGACGACGTGTTATGAGGAGGGAGTTGTTGGGGCATTTTCCCAGCACATGGGCTGGTGTTTCAGACTCTCTGCCGTAATTACGGCAGAGGGACCCAACTTCTCCGACCTGTCCGCTGACTCCTGGGACTCCACGCAGGGGTGCATAATTAATGTTTAGTTTTAGGGCATTCGACCATTCAGACCCAGAAAGTACTTGCTTTTCATAGATGTATCTATTCGCTTTCGGGGTCTCTTTAAAATGGCGAACACCAATACCCTGCCACCTGCAGTTGGCCCATTCCTCAAATGCATTTTCTCGTAGCGACTGCCGTAGAGCTTTCAAATTTCGATGACCCTGATCAACCCCCAATCTCTCGGCACATTCAGTAATTTCAGCCGAATAATCGAAGGTAGACTGAAAAAGGGCATCTGGTACATTGGACAGTCGCTGACCAATGGACCAATGTTAAAGAGGAGCCTCCCATTGGCAGCGGATTAATCCCAATCCTCGGTATCTCCTGGGGGCATACAACATCGCTGTGGAAGTATTTGCAGGGAGTCCAATAATGGCCTTTACGCTCCTGCGAATCATAATGTCGATGCCCACCAGGATAGCAGGACGCAGCTTTGTTAGGGGCGCAGTTTGGAGAGGGTAAGTAAGACCCAGGAACAGATATTGATTGACAATGTTGAGTTTCTGCTCAGGTTTGAGTAAGCAAGAGGTTACCAGCTTGTTTAAATTATCATTCAATTTAATCATCGAATCTTCGTTGAATTGTAGCTCTCCCGAGTTAAATTTAAATTTAAATTTAAAAAAAATTGAGATATTATTTTAACTGAATAATCAAATATTGATTACATTATCACTGAACTGAATCATTATACACAAGGTTAGAATCATTATACACAAGGTTAGAATCATTATGTCCGCAGGGTTTTAAATATAGATAAGGATGGTGCATGGCGGATTTTAAGTGGGATGGAATTCCAAAAGGTGGTGAAGCGGACAATAAAGGAGTTTTGAAATGAGGCCGATTTGCGGAAAGGGGTATAAAGGTCAGAAGGACGAGATCTTGTTGAGAGGGAGTGGATAGATGACTTGAATTGAAGGAGATTGAATGCGTAGGACGGACGATGATTATAGATTATTTGGTAAAGGAATGTACATAGGAAATACTGTCTTCTGAAGGAGATAAAGAGCCACCCTAACTCGGCGTAGTAATGAAAATGAAAATGAAAATGAAAAAAAATGTTTTATTATTCTGGGACTGTTGTCCCTTAAGAACAAAATATGAATACAGATTATATGTCTGTGTGGCTACAATTAAATTGTATATTTACAATGAAAGTTGACTTAGATAAAAATACAGAAAAGAGAAAGAAAAGAACAAGTAAATTGTACATATGTATGAGAAACTAAAATAACCTTAATAAATTGAGGTAGTCTCTGGTGGTGCTCAGATATTTCTCTTAGATATATTTCACAATCATTCGGATTGAGAAAGGAGTAGGTGCTTAAAGAGGAGAGGTTTAAACGAGGAAACTGATTGAGCGTGTCGAATATCAGCTGGGATGGAATTCCAGAGGGAGGCGGCTTGTATTACAAAGGATTTGAGACCTTCGGAGAGAGAGAGTTCACCGTGAGAGGCCTCTGGTTTGGGTCTCGCGGAACTATCCCAAAAAGAACAAGGAGCTTCCTCGAGGAACTAGGTGTCGACATTAAGGACGTAGCGAGGTTGGCTGAAAATATAGTCCTCGACTCCCTGGGAATCATTCACCACCACGTGCATAGCTAGCCCGAGAGTTTTAATTTATGTATTTATTTATTTATTAATGAATAATTGAAAACAATAGAGATAAAGAGAGAGAAGTGAGAGAAAGGGAAACTAAATGTTAAAAAAAAAAAAAAAAAAAAGCATAAACAATGAAAGGAAAGAAAAAGGAAAAAAAATAATAAAAATGTATATATAAATATATATATATATAACTGTTTTACTAATATTAACTAATACTTCTGTATATTTATATATAAGTTCATATATTGTCCTAAGGATAGAAGAGTATGCTGTTTGTATAGCAACCCAATATAATTGGGCAGCAATCCTTTATATTTTATATTTTATGAAAATAAAGTGTTTCTCTCCTGAATATTAACACATTCTGCCACACTCAAGGGCAATAAGCATTAGAGAATATCTCAATTATATCATTTTAAAAAAATGTAGTTATGTCTCCCAAATACTTACTTATATTCCCCACCATAAAAGTTGGACAGCTAATCTATGTTAATATCGCTATTAAAAAAATCATTTTTATTTCCTTCATTTTTTTCGGAAGTTGGACCATATCACAATAAATACGAAATTTTAATATTAAATGCATTATTCTCTCTGCACAAAAGAAATATGGAAAGGGCGAATCTATAAGTTCTAATAGGTAACTGGAACTGATTGTTAGTATTTGGTCTCAAAATGGGGGAAACCGCGAAATTGAACCCAAACATTGGAAAAATACATTAAGCGAACGACAGTGCCAAAATTTCGGAAAAGAAAACAAGGGTCAGTATCCATTATATGGTTAAACGAATATATAGTAGACAAATGAACAGAATATTTCAAGGTGCTGCTAAAAGGAGGTCAAAATGCTTGATCAGTTTTGATGATATTAAGTAGCTTTATTATGGTGAAGACCATTTCATCAGCAAGAAAGATTTGTTCTAGGCAATTGGCAAGTCAGCTGGTCTGGAAGAAGTAACCCGAAATTCTGTGCGTACAAAGGCTACAAATGTATTAGAAAATTATATGAAAGGACTGTAGTTTTGTCCCTTTACAGGAAATGAGATACTGGAAAATGTTATTCGAGATTCCTTACTGTTTATAATACCAAAGAAAGTCTACTCAAGAATCGTAGAAGCTAAAATTAGAAATATTGTCGATTGCCTGAGCGATATGGATTGAGATACTCAAGTTGCACATTGGAACATAAGTTGCAAATTGGGACTGTCTTCACTTTAAGGTAGGTTATAGAGAAGTCCACAGAGAAAGAAAAATGGTTCTCTATCTGCTTAGTGCCTCACACTTTGGATTGATCGAATATCTACTAGTCTTTCACAAAAGCTCATTTTCCTTTCAGATTCCTTCAAAAATCTTTTGCAATTGCACTAAACAGGAGGAGAGCTATTTTCCTTTATCGATAGACCTTTCTATAACCTGCTTCAAAGTGAAGATAGTCCCAATGTACAACTTCAATAGCAATCTAAAATAAAGTGGTTTACACCATTATAAACCTCGTTTACTTCCTCCAGACCTGCTTGCCAATTGCTTAGAACAATTCTTTCTTGCTGATAAAGTGGTCTTCACCATAATAAACCTACTTAATATCATCCAAACTGATCAAGCATTTTGACCTCCTTTTAGCAGCATCTTGAAATATTCAGTTCATTTGTCTACTATATATTCGTTAAGCCATATAACGGATACTGATCCTTGTTTTCTTTTTCCCAAATTTTGGCACTTCCTTTGTCGTTCGCTTAATGAATTTTTTCCAATGTTTTCGTTCAATTTCGCGTTTTCCCTCATTTTGAGACCAGATACTAACAATCAGTTCCAGTTACTTAGAAGAACTTATAGCTTCGCCCTTTCCATCCTTATTTTGTGCAGAGGGAATAATGCATTTAATATTAAAAGTTCATATTTTTTATGATATGGTCCAGCTTCCGAATAAAATTAAGGAAATAAAAATGATTTTTTTATAGCGATATCTGAATTTTACTAAACAATCCATCACCTATTCATTAAAAGTAGTTCAGATGAGGTATATATTATTTTAGTTTATAAAACAGATATTAATATGACTCATTTCCGGGGGAGTATATACAATTTAAATTACCTCTAAGAATCAGGAAACATATAAAACAAAATTTTAAATTGCAAATATTAAATAAAAAATTCAAGATATTCTGCAAAGTATTTTTTAATTAAGTTGTATTATTATAATCATATAATTTTTATAATAGAGGCCTTCTTAAGCGACCTCCGTATAGAATAAAGGAAGTTAAATTTTAAAAAATAAATAATAATTGATAAAAAAAATAATAATAAATTTAAAAAAAAATTTTTTTGACAAATAAATTATTTTATTAATATTTGTTCGTTAATACAATCAATATAATATAACAAAAACGTTATTATAGCACTATAACTAAGCCATTTATGAGTACTGAGTGGTGTGGTAGAGGCCTGAGGCACCTACGCCAGTAGCGCTTTTCTGCCGCTTATGTACATTTTCTACGGAACTACTTCAAATATTTTAAAAAGTAATCAGTGTTATAGAAAGAGAAATGTATTCTCCAGATTTTTATTTCAGCACGTTTTGCATTATTGTTGACCGTTTAATTATAAACGACGCTTAATTTTCAACTTGAAAATTTTTTTGTAAAAGAAGTGACTTTACCGATTTTTTTTAATGCCTAAGCCAATTAGTTTTTAATATTTTTTCATGTTTTATTATTCTCTGACTATCCAGCTTTAATAAAAGACCAACTATAATGAAATTAAGCCAAATGCTGATTCTCAGTAACAAAAAAACTAACTAAAGTCAAAGTCGTCAATCCTCCATGTTTGGACGCCATTTTGGGGCAGTTCGTTCACTTTTTTTTGTGGGAACATTGGCTTTTTTTTAATAAATTGTCACAAGGAACACAACGATATGCAATTTATAGGGATGTGGGAGGGGGAGGGGCTGCACTGTAAGGGGGTCTGGCCCACAGACTAATACATGTACATAAAAATGCCGATATCTAAGTGTATATTAATTTTATTAATGTATACTTAGATATATAGACTATTAATATATTAAAAATGTCCTTTGGGACAAATTGTAATATTTTTCAATAAACTGGCTATAAAAAAAAAAAAAAAAATATTAAATTTAACTGCCTGAAACATATTTAATCATTGAAATAAAATTATATCAATAAACATTACCTTCAAAGATTGCTTCAGAAGCAAATGATGCAATAAAATTATGTAGAATAAGCCATGTACAGCATAAAAGGATATAATCAAACAATAAAATAAAATTATGAAACATATTTTATTACTACATCAAATAAACTTATAGGTAATACATCCCACTTTAATATCTCTCTAGTATGCTTTAGTAAAAATCCAAAGTTTACAACAATATGGGATACATGAATATATATATATATGTGTGTGTGTGTCTGTTTGTGTGTGTGTAAATATATGCAACTGACTATACTTGCATAAGTATTAATTTTGAATACACTATCAAAATTGTACTATACATACAGTTATCATAATTACCAACATTAAATATATTATTTTTAAACACAATAAATATGTAAAAATCACAAACTTTAGCAACAATTATTTGAATTATTTGTTTTCTTCCCTATAAAGTGTATATACTTTATTAGAATAAATTAGAAATAAGTGTATTAATTTATATATATTATATAAATGAACAGTTCAAATTAAAATAGCTACTAAATCTTAAATAAGATGACTAGCATTTCTGTAAGTTCAATTTCTTTTCACAATAAAATATTGTTTATAGTGAACTAACATCATAAAATATTTGGTTTGTTAAATTCAGTATTTTTTTCAGTCATATAGTAATTATAACATTATACCTACCACATAATTTACAACAAATCCAATTCTTATAAAAGTATATACACAAATATGACAAATAAATTGACAAATCATTATTACTTCAACCACTGTTTGTTTGAGAAATTAAAATACTAGAAAAAAACTTAACTAAACACATACCTTTAAAATGTCAAATCTAATGAATGCCTGAAACTTTATAAAATATCCTGACAGTTAACTATATTCCTTTTGTAAATTTAAATTTAACATTTCATTAACACTCAATAAACATGTGAAAAATACATATACTCAATAGGAAAAAAAGTCATCCAAAACTTTATGGCAGTTTGTCTTCAAACTCTAGTTGATTCAACATTTTCCATTTTATATAAAAAATACGTCGGGATTCAAAAAGCGTAAGTCCATTGGTAGCAAGGCTATGGTTGGAATCGAGGTATAAGGGTTTCTTTCTGTGCCAGAGCACATTGGGCACTCAAACAGCACCATATTGTCATCAAGACCAACAAGAGATTGCAATGCTATAATATTGTAGTAGCAGTGAAGATGCCAATCTGTGTAACAAATCATACAATGGAATATAGGCCCACAACCGAACACAGTTTCCCCGCACAGTATACAGCCCATAGCTTCAACTCGATTAGAAATAACTTGATGGCGATATTTGTTAGGCGTGGTTGAGCGTCACTATTGCCAATATAAACATTTTTCACGTTAATATTTATTTATATGACATAATTATACTTCTCTTAATGTAAACATATATTTTATTTCTGAATATTCCCGAGATTACTGGTCAATTTAAACACAACTATAATAATATCATTGCCCTTAGTTATTAATTATATTACTGTAAAACGGACTGGATTAGTTAATTGTATCGAATCTATTATCCTGTTTAAAGCATTATATTTAGTTTTGAAATTTTAATTTTCATATAATGAGCAAATGTTACATTTCTGCATGCATATATATATATATATATATATATATATATATATATATGTAGATATAGTCTTGCTCGAACAGTGGTAGTGTTTACATCGCGCTTTATCTGTTTGAAGTTGTGAGAACAATAGCCCCGTTGTTGACAGGGCTGACTTCTCAGAAGTCTGCGGCTAACTACATTCAGGCCAGCTTTATCTATTTTCTCTTCTTTTTAGTTTATATTATTTTACTATTATTTAAAGTTATCAACTAATATCTTACCTATTCATGATCTTGGGGGAAAGTAGCGAGGGAACTGAGCCCCCTGATAAATCATTAAATACACCGGTAGAACATAATGAAAAAATCAACATAAATACTTGCAGTACTTTAAAGGCCCCTTCATTGTTTTAGTTGAGAAACCGACTAATGAAAACATAGCCTGCTTTCATGATATGAAACTTGGCAAAACTCTAGGCTTAAACAACTCACGTTTTTTTCTGTTAAAAAGAAAAATAAACAACAAATTGAAGTTATTTTTATAACTTATGAATATGCCAACCGATTTTTAGAAAATAAATTTCTTGAATCTAATAAACTAAATTCATTTGTTTTAAAATATGCAATAATTATAGACGTACTTTAATTGTCCGATGGTCTCTGAAGAAAAAATTCTCAGTGAAATCAACGGAAAAAATAGTTAAAATTCGCTGTTTCAATCGAAAAATAAAAGAATCCGACGGTACTATTACTACTACAGCTACCGGCACCATCCAAATTGTTTTCATCGCTCAAAGACTCCCTGGCAACATTACTCTTAACGTAGCCCCAAGGAAAGTTTACCCATATATCTTTAAGCCCCTTCTTTGTGAACAATGTTTAAGATATGGCCACACCAAAGAAAAATGTAGAGGAAAAGGAAGATGTATAAAATGTGGTTCTAATGATCATAACGCAGAGGCATGTGTGAACGCGATCAAATGCATACAGTGCGAAAAACGCTCACCTTCCAACAGACAAGGAATGCCCAGAAGCGATTCGACAAAGGAAAATAAAAGGAGCTATGGCCGTCAAACCGCTTAGTTACAAGAAAGAGAATAATTTATTTCCGGTTCCCAATTACAATAAATTTTCCGCACTAGATTTTCCTCAATTATCGGTTAATAATGATTTTGCCGAAAATAATTCTCATCATTCCAATACAGTCATTACAAGAAACCCAGAGAAAAAAACATTTTTTAAAATAGAATACAGACAATTTGAAACGTCAGATGCTGAACGACAATCAAACAGATTTTCGAAGCACAAATACTGTGGAGCCTCCACGTAAAACACCAACAATAACCTTCCCTCTAATCACAGATAATCTCCGTAGAGTTAGCGCTGACTCAAAATATGTATGCTCACCGCGTATGGGGAGCGTCCCACGGTTGGCGGATGTGGGATGGTCGGTGGAAATTCCTTGGAAGTTCGTCCCGGTTAAGTCCGATGGACTCGCTGACGGACAATGAGAGGGGCCCTCCAGATTTACTGGACGGAGTGGACCTCCAGATTTGCTAGAGGCAGGGGCCTACCAGACTTGCTGGAGGGTGTAACGTAGGATTGAACGCCCTACTCACATATCTTTAGTTCACCATAAACCACAAATAGTCATGGATCTCCCAAAGGTAAAACGCTAATTATCCGGAGGTAAACTAGTCCCCTTTTCGGGTCTCCGAGTGGGGACTGCTTTAGGGGATTCATTGCGCAAGTTAAAAAATAGGGATTTGAATATTGGTACATGGAATGTAAGGAGTTTAATCACAGCAGAGGCGTTAAAATCGGTCGCGAATGAGGTTAATGGGTACAATTTGGATGTCGTGGCTCTACAAGAGGTTCGCTGGCCAGGGGAGGGCTCGATAAGGGAAGGAAAGTACACTATTTGGTACAGAGGAAGCGGGAATCATGGTTTGGATACCGGGTTTCTAATTAGGAATAGATTTTTATTCGCCTTGAGGGACATACAATTCTTTAGTGGTAGAATTTCGGTAGCGTTATTTCAGGGACGTTGGTTTAAAATCGCGTTCAAAAAAATCCATTGTCCAACCGAAGACAGTGACGATGAAGTCAAATTCGAATTTTACGATAAACTCGAATGGGTTTATGATAAACTACCACGAAACTCCATGAAAATAATTGTAGGTGACGCAAACACAAAGGTGGGGAGGGAAGAAGTTTATTCGATTTCGAGAATTTTAATTAGGAAAAATTAAAAAATCCATCAATTAGAACCGAATTCCAGCTAGATGTTAAGAATAGGTTTGAAGTTTTAGAAAACCTTCTGACGAGGACCGCGAGGATATTGACAAGTTATGGGTAGAGATCAGGGATAATATGAAAGGGATAATAGGTCGGTAACTCGTGTCTAGGAAAAAAGGAAAATAAGAATAACAAACCGTGGTTTGATAAAGATTTCTTAAACATGTGCGAAAAAACAAAAGTCGCTAAATTAAAAGCTCTAAATAATCCTAGCGAAGACAATCTGGAATACATCCGAACCTCAAAGAATGAAAAGACAAAATTAAGAAGGGAGTATCTAAAAAATAAAATAATTGAAATAGAAACTAATAGAATTGAAAATAGCGTAAGAGACATGTACAAAGGTATAAAGAGATCACGTAAATATTTAGGGCCCGTCGCTTCTGGAATTAGGGATAATAATAACAATATTCTGACCGATCCGGTAGATATATTAAATAAGTTTAAAAGCCACTTTGACAGTATTTTAAATACGGGAAATTATGATCTGTGTCCTCCTTCTGAGTACCAGAGTGCTGAACCGTTAATAGAAGAACCGTGTAAAGAGGAACTGGAAATAGCTATCGGAAAATTATTATTATTATTATATATTTATATGATATTTACAACTGTATACAAAAAATACATCTGGTAAATTCGCACATTGGTACAAAGACATGGAACACATGTTGAGAAACTACCCATTGGTAGCACTCTAATAATATGTCTATATTAGAAGATCACGTGGCCATCTTCTTTTCAGACGCCTCGGAGGGTTATCAGGAATCGAATAGGAAGCAAGGTTAGAGACAAGAGGGTTGGGATGGTTATGAAGTTTATTATGGAAGGACAGATATCTGGATTGGGCCAAATCTGATACATAAGGAACATTAAGGTCATTATGGATAATTTTATTTGTAACAAAGTAAGGAGCATTGAGGATTTTACGAAGGATTTTGGATTGTAAGGATTGTATGCGAGAGGAATTTGAAGGTTTGGTGGAGCCCCATAGCTCAACTCCGTAAGTCCAAATAGGCCTTATTATAGTCATGTAAATCAGTCTTTTATAATTGATTGGAAGGTTAGAGCGTTTGTCTAGTAAGTGTTGAAGTAGTCGGAAACGTCGAGCTGTTTCTTGTCGTTTCAGTCTGGTATGAGGATTCCAAGTTAGACGTTTGTCCAGATGGAGTCCTAGGTAACGGATTTGTTCAACAGGAATAAGTGAGGTGTTGTTAAAGGATACTGAAGGACAGGAAGTCATTGGTTTACGACGAAGGGTGAAGGTAATTTGATGGGATTTATTGGAATTTATTTTAATTCTCCAGTTCTGACACCATTCTTCAAGGTTTGTGATGTGGGATTGAAGGGTTTGGGATGCAATAGATGGGTCGTTATTAACTGATAGGATACATGTGTCATCAGCATATGTGGTGATGACAGTGTTGGGATGGGTTGGGATGTCAGCTGTATAAACTGTGTAAAGGATAGGACCTAGAATACTACCTTGAGGAACACCTGCAGACTATGAAAAACGGAATGTATAGACATTGTTGTGATTTACTTTAAAGTATCTATCAGTAAGGTAGGAATGGATAATGAGGAAGTAGGTAGATGGTAGGAATTTTCGGAGTTTGTACAGCAGTCCCGGGTGCCAAACTCTATCAAACGCCTGTTCAACATCGAGAAAGGCTCCCGTACAGTACATACCGCGCTCCAATGCAGAGGATACTACGTCTACCACACGATGGCATTGCTGTATAGTGGAATGGGAGGAGCGGAATCCAAATTGGTGATCTGGGATTATGTGATTAGAATCTAGGATTGGGTACAGGTGTTTTAAGATTAGTTTTTCCAGGATTTTTCCCATGATGGGTAACAGAGAGATGGGACGGTAAGAGGATGGATATTCTGGTGGATTTTTGGGTTTGTGGATCATTTTGACAATAGATATTTTCCAAGGATCAGGGAAATATGTGGATCGGAGTACAGCATTTTATATGAAAGTAAGGAACAGGAAGGCTTTTCGAGGAAGACGTTTCAAGATCTGGGATGTTATTAGGTCATGTCCAGGAGCTTTGCAGGAGGGTAATCTTTGAATGATGTTGGATATTTCTGTGGGATGAAATGCTTTAGGTGGAAGGGACATTTGGAGAGGAGTATCCAGTTCTGATTCAATACATTCGATGTGGGTTGGATTAAGGATATCAGGATGTGGGATGAAATTTGGAACAGATGTTGACCGAATAACTGGGCTTTTTCTTCGTCGGATTTGGACCAGGTTTGGGATTCAGTAATAAGTGGGTGATTAAAGTCTTTAAACTTCAGAAGTTTTTTGGTTGTAGTCCATAGTGATTTGTCAGTTGTTGTAATATTTTCAGTTAGGTTCAGTAATTGTTGAGTTTTATATTTTCTGATTTCTGATTTTAGTTTGTTAGTCAATTCGGTATAGTACGTTTTGTCTGAAGGATATCTAGTCATGTGCCACTTCGATCTTGCTCTGCGTTTATCCCTTAATAAGATTCGAATATGCTGTGGCAAATTAATATGTCTTAAATTATTGCTTTTATTATTAACAAATGTGTTATTATTTATACTCGTTGTTATAGTTGTATTAAGGTTTTCTATGGCATTATCAATATGTTGTTTTGTCTTAAGGGGAATTTTTAAGTCCAGTTTATCTTCCAGATCATGAAGAAATTTGTCCCAGTCCACTCGTCCTGTAATTAGTTTAGGAGGTGTAGGTTTAGGAGCAAAGTTCGCATGTAGTAAAAGCAAAACTGGACTATGATCTGACGAAGAAAATCCAGGGATTTGATAATGGATTGGGAGGAGGAAATCTGGGAGGTGATAAATATATCCAGGATATCGGGACGTTTTTTCAGAGATGTAGGCCAATATGTAGGATTAATGGGTGAGAGGATTGAATAACTGTTGGAAGAAGAGACCCGTGATAGGATGCTACCGCGGGAGTTGGATGTTCGACAACCCCATCGTTGGTGTTTAGCATTGTAGTCTCCTCCAGCAATAAAGCGCGCTCCGAGGGATTGAAATAAGGAATCAAGTAGGCTATAAGAGAGGGAATTACCAGGAGGACAGTATACAGCTGAAAGTGTTAGATGGAAAGGACGAGTTGAAAGGATTACAGAATTTGATTGAATGGCATCAGTTGGAGTAGAAGGGATAAGGGAATACGATAGAGATTTATGTATAAGGATGCAAGAGCCAGCGTGGGAAGTGTTGTCTGGATGGTCAGATCTATAAGTTATGTAGTCACGTATGTAGAATTGTGTCCGTTGAGTGAAGTGAGTTTCTGTCAGGAGAGCAATGTCAATATAATTGTCCTGGAGAAATATGTCTAGTTCTTCACGGTGGTTTTGTAGTCCGTTAGCGTTCCATAAGAGGATAGCTAGGGGCTTTGTATTCATCGGAAGTTAAACGGGATTTCGGAAAGGAGTCTTGTAAGAAGAGTTATAAGCGGTTTGATAGCCTGTTGAAGATCTATCAGGAATGATGATAGGATAGAGTTGATGTCGGATGATGTTTGGCTGGGAAGTGGATTTATGTCGTGAGGTTGTGATGAGTAATCTATGCGAATAGGATTGCTGGGTGGAGGGTGGGTCCGACGTGGGGTACGAGGAGTAGGATCTAAATTCTGTTGGACTTGTGATGGGAGGTTCATCTTGGGAGTAGGAACGAGTGGAGCTGGGTGTGGGTGCTCTGGCGTGAGTTTGACCCTTAAGGGTAGCTGATGGGGAGGGATTGGCTGACGAGGCTGTTGAGGTTGAGTATTAGAGCTTTTGGGCTTGGATTGGGAGGTTTGAGGCGCCTGACTTTGAGGCTGCTTCTTAATGATGGAAGGCTGCCATTGAGAATTTCTTGAATTCTGTTGAGGATAATCCTTAAGTGTAGAGATGGATGGTTGTTGTTGGACGGCGATGGAAGGTGAAGTCGGCAAAGCTGGGAAAGTTTCCTGATTTTCAATTTCAGGTGCCTCAGGACAAGTTTTTTGAGCAGGTCCAAGGGTTTTCGTCGCTAAGTTGCGTGATCTCTGTTTGTGAAGATTTTTATATACCTCACAAGCTCTATAGCTTGAAGGGTGGGCTTCACCACAAAGAGCACATGAAGCGGGCTCATCTTTTGGCCTCTGGCAAGTGCCTGAAGCGTGAAAACCAGCGCATTTAACACATCTGGCCTCGTGATAGCAATATGTCTTCGTATGCCCTAAGTTTTGACACTTAGTGCATTGTACTATTAGGGGCTTCTGCCTTGGTTCTTCAAATCGTACTGTCGAGTATACTAAACGTTGAACCTGAAATATTTCATTATTCGTTTTTGCTGGTTCCAAATCTATAAAGAATAATGGAAGCGGATATCTTTCCCTAGGATGTAGTACGGGTGCTATGTGCCTGACGTTATGACCGATTTCTTCCAGGCCTGTTTTGATGACAGATATAGGAGTGGTTGGATGTAGACCTCTCAGGACTACTCGATATACCTTGTCCTGTTTCAATTGTTAACAATGGAAGTCGTAGTTTTTGGAAGTTAAATGGCTAATCAATTTTTTATAGTTTTCTCTAGAGTTCGTGTTTATTTTAATGTCATTGATTCGAGAGAAGCAGCGAAAATTTGGCTGTCCGATTAGTTTTGCGATTTCTTGACCAAACGACACGAAGTTCTCAATTTTTGAAACAAAAACAGGTGGTGGTTCGGGGTCAGAAAAATCTTGAGGCTTTGGAATCTTGCTTGATAAATTGTTCTCGAGAATAGTATTCTTGCTGGCTGAGGTGCTTGGTGCAGTTGGGTCTGATTGTGTGGCATTAGATTTACTCCTCGTTTTAGGTGGAGATTTTTCTTGTTCTGCTGGCTTATTTGATTTGTTTGATTTATTTTTTGTTTTTTTCTTATTTGGTGAGTTGCTTCCCGAACCGGGAGCGGAGTTTCGGACACGCTTTTGGAGCGTACGTCTTTTCAAGTATTGCGAGTCAGTCTCGCTAATTTCTGAAAAGGTTGTCTCGTTCTCCGAGTCTTCACAAGAAGTGTTCTAATCCAAATCCATGGATTTATCCATGATGGATAAATGAGTTTGAGAGAAAGAGAAAAAAAAATGTTTTTTAAACCTAAATATTAAAATGAAAATTATAAGATAGCTTCTTAAGAACTAAACTATTTACAAATTATATACAGATATAATATAAAATAATTCATTTCCGAATTAATTAATGAGAAAATAAAATAAAAGTCTCCTGAAAAATATTAAAAATATAAGAGAAAAAAAGAGAAAAAAGAAGAAAAAAAAAAACCTAAATGTCTTGGATTCGAACTGTGAACAAAGCCGAAGAATGTTAGTATACACAGAGCCGAGTCTTGACCGTAACTTATTACAGATAAGGTAAACCCGTAAGGGATTACGGGCCACTTGGGCTTGCCGAACGAGCACTAATTTATTACTGCTTCATTGTTAATCAATAGTTACTAACCTGAACATATGTGACATAAAATGTACCATTGTTTATATAGTCACTGTTGATATAGTCTTACATCAGAATTTTAAATAATAACCACATTACATAGTAACAAATACAGAGCGACGTGAATCTTCAACTGCACTTGCGGCCATGACCTCGGAAAATTAAAATCTTATAAAGCAGCGGGAACCGATAATATTCCTTGTGAACTAATTAAGGCATGCGGAGAAGCTGTAGTTTCTAAAATACATCTGTTGGTTAAAAAGATCTGGGTGAATGAGAAATTACCTGAAGAATGGAAAGAATCTATTCCTATTCCGATTCACAAAAAGGGTTCGAGGACGGATTGTAATAACTATCGAGGAATTTCACTCCTTCCATTATGTTATAAAATATTAACTTTAATCTTAACAAGTCGAATCACAGAATACGCCGAGGAAATTTTCGGTGACTACCAATGCGGATTTAGACGGAATCGGTCGATTATTGATCAAATATTTTCTTTACGGCAAATATTGGAGAAAAATTAGACTACAACGGCGTTGTTCACCAGCTGTATATCGATTTAAAGAGGCTTACGTTTCTATTGACCGCCAGAAACTGTATAATATTCTAATTGAGCAGGGGATTCCTTATAGTAATATATGAATGTCTAGTAAAGACAGATTTCAGTGAAATGGTTAGACCCCCCTGAAAAATATATTTCACGGACCTGAATGCTTTTCCCGTTGACTGAAGTGGGAAAATCTAAAAGTGAACTTTCATCTTGATTTAGAAATATTAACTTAAGGTCAACTGTAAGAATTATTGTTATCTTTTTTGTCAGTTGACTCAGAATCTAGTTCATTGTAGGCATGGTTGAATATCGTAATCGTTTAGTATTATGTAAACAAAAATATATATATATATTTTTTTACAGCCACCGATTTCATAAAATAATAAGATTGGCGAATTCCTAAGCGTTCATCGAAAGAGATATTTTCTCGTCAATTATGTTTATAATTGTTATTTGATTTGCTGGAACCGAAATACCCCTTCGGCATTGCTTCATGATTTCAGAATGATTACTTCATGTACTTTTGAAGGAACAAAACAAAATATAATTAAAAGAACATTTGCTAGAAGCAGTATCACCTCAGGGGAACATAATCTGTTGTTCTTTTCAATCAACATTAATGTAGTTACGGAAATTTTACTTGGAAGGTTTAGAAAATTTATTTATTTATGTAAAGATCATCCCTTATACTCTTTACGAATATCAAATTAGTTTCCCAAATCATGAAAAAAAAAAAAACACAAGAAATTATTATTTTTTATATACTTTGTATGTTTTTTTATCTACTTCAATTTGTACTAAATTAAATAAGATTAAATTCTTTATCCTTTGGTAATATATATATATTCCTTTTTCGTACGGTCAAATGAAGACCATAGAGGGATATCGGCAGAGAATTTTGTGAAATTTTAAAAATCTGCTAATAAATATTTTTTGGGGCTACCGACTAAGAATATATACGGCTGAAAACAAAAAAATATATACATACATACTAATTATCCTATTGGAAAAAACCAGGACCGTCGCGTGGATTGTACCTCCAGGCAAGATTTAACAAGTGCCCCTGACCCTCCGTTCCTAACCTGCCAGATATCTATTTTCCCATGTTTACGAAATGTTTTACTTTATCGTTTCCATCAATGGTCGATCAATTCACGAAATTTTCAGAAATTTAACTTTGATGGAGTACTGAAGGGAAAAGAAAAAGCAACTTGGGAAACGTTTAAAGCTGTATCCATAGATGTTATGGCAACAAGAGAGACAATAACGATACGCAGTTGTTCAAAGGAACGCTCCAAAAATATCACGTTCTGGTTACAAGGGCGTACGTAGCTCTCATATTAGGGAGGGAGCGGCAAAACTGAATAAAGTAAAAGCTCAGTTAGATACATGATTTTAAACTCTATAATATTTTAATATAAATTTAATTTAATTTATTTCTAATAATTAATTTAATTATTATTTAATTTTTGAATAATGAAATTATAAATTTACAGATAAATTTAATGAGTAGTTCATTGTTATTACAATTTATTAATATTTTTGTGGATTGAGGGTTGACTGTAATGAATAATTGAAGGGAAGACTGGTTAGAATGATGAGTAAAAAAAAAAAATGTAAAAATAAATTTACTTTTTTTTTTGTTACTGATCACCCTAACAAATCTTCTCTTATATTAACATTTTTAGATGAAAGACAACATATACATAGAACAACAATTTTAATAAAACGTTTTTGTGATCCAGTTGCAGAAACCATTACATGAAATGAAATCCGAATTTTTAATTATTTTTAACCGTGGCTTGAAGCATTATGACCGTGAAGGCCTATTGTGCACAATTCCACATTTACTCGAAAATACAAACAATATTGATAACAATTTTGCATCAGTAATTGTGATAAAATATTTTGGTAACAAAAGTCAATTAAAAAAAAAATGATCATATATGTATTCTCAGCTCAAAATTAGTAAGAATTAGCTCAGTAGATATAAAAAAATTAACAAAAAATAATGTTGGTCAGTGTAATTCGCAGTCAACTATGATTAAAATTAAATGTTATTTTTAAACTTTTTTCATACTTTAATGGTAAATAACATATAATATTCCAGACCTTCCAGGCACTGTCCAATCTTCCTCTAAAAACATGTAGTGAGTATTCCAATGATTTCAATATTTTTGGATTTGGACGTACTAACTCGATAGATTAGAAAAAAACACAATGACACCTGCTAAATCTTTTTTTAAAATTACTTTATTAGTTATGCAATGTATCCATCGAAATCATGTGATGCATATAGCTAATTTAGTGTGGTCATTAATCGTAAATTTTTCTTGTTTTTTTTTTCTAGGATTCCTGGTCTACCGTACAGCAATATATCTGTTAAGAAAGAACCTTCAGAAAACGGACCCTCTTTCGAAAGTAAGTACTTTATAATGTTTAAATTTTAAAAAAGTGTGTCTCCCTGTGTTGTCCAGTCCAACTAGAATATACTTATCAGAAGATCTCTACTATGTAAGACAGTGGAAAGAGATATAAAAGAGCCCTGTGCAAAATGGTGTATACCACGTAATGTGTCCTCTTAGTTTTGGTAGCGATCTACTATGTTTGGGCTAGAGCGAAATGGGGTTTTAACTTATTTCATTTTATGGCCCCGTGTCTAGAGGGTTATCTTAAATATAAACTAAAATTTCATTTGTATTTTAGATATAAATTAAATTTTATTTTTAATATAATTATATAATTCTATTATCTATTTTTTTTAATATTATGCACAGGCTCGCAGACTATCTCGAGGTTGAACTATTAATTCATCTAAAATCAACTGTTGATTATGAATAGTAAAAGTATGCAGTTCTTTAAGAGGCTTTAATATAAAATTCCATACGCTAGGGTCTGAAATGGAAAGAATGGGTATAATAACACGAGGTGACAGGGGCGGCAAGGAAGCGATCAAAATGTTTGAGGGAGGCACATGTTTGCGGGATTTTGAGTTCCTGAGTGGGCCACATTTTGAAACGCATGGTTTAATTTTGGAGCAATTTTCAAACCAGAGAACAAGAGGAAAACTTAAAACAAACCACAGCAAGGGTAATTCTATACATTTTTTTCTAAATTCTACTTTCGCTTTCAAGAAGAGGAGAGCAATAAACGTTCTTGAGATGAAGGTAGAGGGTGGTCATCCGCCATCGGCCTTGGGGAGGGAGTTTAGGTAGGTGGTACCCTTGCGAAAGAAAAGAAGGAAATATTGCGAAGGACTCTCATCCAGTTATCACTCTGCATAAACCATTTAAACATCATTTATGTGATAATTGTTGTATTTAATGTATTCCAAACATTTAGGTAATTTGTCCCACTGTGCGTGAATGGTTGGCAACTTATTGTACTCTCTTACCTAGTTTCAAACAATAGATTAATTTATAATTTGAAATTAATTAGATAATTTTTTACTTTAATTTTATTTAATTTTTTTAATGTATTTCCCCCGATGTGTTAATTGAGTGTGTTAAACGAATCTTTGTATCACTCTAGATTCATATGATTCTCGAAACGATTCATACATAACTAAATGGTTTTTCCACCGAGAGTATGAAGTTGTTGCGAAGTGACTTCCGCCGCCGCGGATTTGCGTATCGATAGCAGAGGGTGGTTGGAAGAATAATTGAAGGTATTGGGGCCCTGCTGCGTGGCGCCCATCCCAAGTACCCTTCATCCCTGCCTCAGGCCTCACTCAAATCCCTTTACAAATATTTTCTTAATTTTCAATAGAGATTCAGTTATCAGTTGCACAGGTTGCTCCTTATTGGTTTACTTACCGACACAGTTCATTTCGGATTCCTCCTGTGTACAAACCCCTCAGAGGGGTCGGAGCTATTTTTTTTTTTTTTTTAAATAACAAAAATACTTCTTAATTGTTTTATTTTTTTCTATTCCATAAATTTTCTGATAAAAACATCAATATCTACCTTATACGATGAATCCAGCGGTACATATTTAACACAGAAAACACTGAGTATTTTATTTTTAAATAATACTAGCTTTACCCGGCCACGCGCTGTTGTGGCTTGGCTTGACAAAATGAAAAAGAAAGAAAATAGAAAGCTCATATGAGTAGATTAGTCGGACGTCTGCCATTTTTAAAAAGTTGGGAAAAAAAATGGCTTCAATTTAAACTAATTCTAATGATTTTTTTCTCATGATTCAAATTGAACATTCATAATCATCTGAGTGAATACGCCGTCATTCCTAATCATCAGAAACAGTCTGAGTTGAACTTATAAAACTAAATTAAAAAAAAAAAAAACGTATAATAGTATTGACCTACATAAGGAGAATCATATAACTTCTTCAAATGATAATTTCAATGACTGTAGTAATTATAAAATTTTCGATTAATCAATAAAAAATAATAAAAAATGCTTGACGGCCTTCTGTAGTGAGAAAGCAAAAGGAAACGGCCTTTTCTGAAGAGAAAGCAGTAAATGTTTAAAACTCTATAACTCTGCAACGAACCGTCCGATTTCGATGATTTTTTTTTATTTTGTCAGCAATTCAGGAATCTTTCAAATAAATATGGGTATTATCCATCAAAAATTGTGTACTTTTTTAGTTATCGGCAAATAGAATATTGAATTCATCGTAACATTTTTCAGCTTGTTTTCGGGAAAGTATGTTATACACATAAATTAAAAGGGTTTCAAGGGGAAGACTTTAGCCAAGTTTCGTTAAAATCGGTAAAGCCGTTTTGGCGCTACAGTTTATAGCGACACATTTTTTTGCGGCTTTGAACAGAAAAACATTTACATTTTTATTTTTTTTACATATATAAAATTATCGTAAGACAGAAGTACTATGCCAGAAACCTTCCCAGGAGTGTACGGAACAACTTTCCAAAGTTTCATGGCGATCGGTTGAATGGTTTAGTAATGCACTAAGGACAAACAGACAGACAGACATACATTTATTTTTATATATATATAGATGTTGCCTCATTTGAGTCTTGATATGGCACACTTGAAATGGGAAACTTTTTTTTTTTGTAAGCATTATCATTATCATCAGATAAATTGTCCTGAATTCAATGGTATACATACAAACAATTTTTGCAATTTTCAGTATTTCAGTTTCCATAAACACTGATGCCTGAACCTCAGGTGATATGATGCCACAATAGCCGATTGCTGGATTTTTTAATGATTTTTCAGGCTGGTTCTTCAATGTTTCAAATAGCTTTCCTTATCACTTTTCTTTAAGAGTTAGTTTTGAATATTTGATTTATTCATCTGTAGTTTGCCATTTCCTTGTTTAAAACTGTGGAGAATTTATTTTTTTAATTATTTAAAAAAATTATGCTGACCCGAAAACCTGAGTGTCTATTACTGGTGCAATATGCGCTTTAAGAAGTTTTTAATAAATAATAAACTAATTGACTGTATAGAAAAAAAAGAAATTGGTAAAAGACCAAGTTTGCTATAAACTAAACTCATTTGCAAAGATTCTCACCGTCAGAACTTAAATTGTGATTCACATTAATTCTCTTGAAGTGTCTATTACAGGTACATTTACCTTATACTAAATTCAGTTGTATGTATGTGTGTAAATATAAATATAAAACATAAAGAGAGTAAAATTGTGTACATAACGCTTTAAACAATAATAATTCATAATTTTTTGTTTTATATAATATTAATATATGAAATGATTATCTACTCTTAGTTAAAATTTCAGCCTCTAAATTGAAGTAGACTTAACGTAAAAAAAGTAGCTTTAATTCAATATTGAACGCCGATTAACCTAAATCAAGATGATAGAAGAGCAACATATAAACTTAATCGTTTATTTAATAACGAAACGTGCATTCTTCAGTTGAGGCTTGATGATTCAGACCTATTCAAGTATTAAATTTACCACTCAACCGAAGACTTTTATAAATTTTCAAACAAATATATCATGTAAAGATATTGCACAACTATTATATAATATACGTGATGTCATCTATAATTTAATTTGAAATTAGAAGTTAAGAAATAAAACCTTCTATGCCAGGCTGGGCATCCATTCGGAACCCGGGACCCGGGGCTAAAATCCCGCCTGCTCCCCCCCCCCCTTCGAAAGGCAGAGCTGTAGATAAATTTAATTTTTTAAAACTTAAATTCTGAGTAAAGTCAATGCTCCTTAGCTTTTATTGAAATCATTAGTGCCTCGAGTAAACTGACGGCCAAAGCGAACCTTCTCCGTTCTATATAGTGGCATGCAGAAGCAAGAAAAAAATGGACACCCCTGTTCTGAGCTACACATTTAATATAGAAATAAATAAAAAAATTAAATGGATAAACACCATTGTATGTATAAGTAAAAAATGAAATTAAAATAGAAATTTTCTTTAAAACTGCAACATATGGAATAAAAATCTAAAATATGAAATTTATCTCGAAGAGGCCAAAATGTGCAATATAAAATTCCAATACGTTATTCTACAGATCGTGAAACGGATAGATAATAGGGTTAGACGTTTTTACACGCAAGCAAATAACAAGTACAATAACATGAAAATCCAGTCTCTAGTTATAACCGTGGATCTTCTATAAAGTGGGGATCCTTATTTAATTAATTGATTAAGGGGATGAAAAATCTGTGCGTGATCTCGACCTCCTTTCACATCAGTTGGGCTAGGAATACTACTTCCTTACAAAGTACTGCTGAACTCTTCATGGACTGTAGCGGTACAGTTTTTTTTAAATTTATTTTTTGATTTTTTAATCTCTTAAAATTTTAGAGTTGATGTACTAATGCCTTAAATGTATAAAGGTCTTAACACCCAGGAATACAAGCTCCCCTCTCAGAACAAGGCAGTTTGAGTCAACCTAGAGCTCATTAATCACTGGCTTTGTACCATCAGTCGGGACTGTCATAGTTTCCATCGTTAATGGAGATTACGGAATTCATCCAGCTCCTATCCATCAGTCAATAGCGATGTGGCACTAGTACCATTGTAAACCCCTCGCTAAAGATGAAAAATGTGCCTTGTTCCTCGTATTCCCTTAGCTTTGTTGTCTCCTGGAGGATAATATGAAACAAGTAACTAGTCGGTTATGTCACGGCACAAGAGTTGATTTCGACTTCGCAATTTATGTCGAATCAACCCAAAACTATAACAGTGTCATTATTGTGTAGAACTATGCCTTAGAATAACTTGTTATTTTTATTACCGTGATAACTTGTTATGTTTATTCCGAGTTTTTTTTTTCAACGAAAGGAATGTATAAATATAATACTATGTTTATATTGAGCACTCTGTCCGACTTCAATCAGAAAATAATGAAAGCCATTATTTAATCAATTTATTTACTTTTCTTCATTTTTTAATATATATAATTTTATACTCACAGGATTGATAAACATGTTTTGTAAAATTTGTAATTAAAAAATAAAATGATCTGCCTTTTTTAATGTCAATAAAGATTATTTGGTTTATGAGGGTTGTATAGATATAAATTGTTTACTTACATATAAAACCTTTATATATGCAAAAATTAATTCATTATTAGCAAATTAGAAAAAATTATTAATTTTCGCCTAATAAACTAATATTCAGTTTAATAATTAATCAACTGAAGTGTTTTGTTAATTAAATACAACCACAAGAAAATATTATAACTAAGAACAAAAAAAAAGTTCTCTTCTAAAATTGTTTTCTTCAGTTATCATTCAATTAAAAAAACAAATAGAACTGCTATCTGCCCCTATCCTAGATAGGCCACTGACTATTTGGAACCTCTGTTCAAAAAAAATGTTTTTAAAAATGATTGTTTATTTACATATTGCTGCACTGCATTAATCCATAATGACGGGCCATAATTTTATTTGTTTGAATAATAACCGCACTTTTTATTTATTGGACCAATATATATATATATATATATATATATATATATATATATATATATATATATATTTTTTTTTTTTTTTTTTTTTTTTAATAAAGCAACGGCAAGTTCGGATATTATTATTTTTTTTTTTACGCCTTTTATGTCATCTTTGGAACACCTAACATGACCGTTGATATTAAGAAGACAAAGAAGAACCCCCAAATCGCCCGAAGCGTTACATACAAAATAGCGGAGTATCTATATTGGAGTTATGATGTTATCGATATAAAAGGTAGCCGGAGGGTTAGGTTTGCACAAGTCTAATGAAGCGAACAAACAGTCAAAGTAAACAGCACTTCAGCTAATTACAAAGCGCTGGCCCTGTTGATCTGTTTACACGCCGGGGGCATCTTTAACCGTGAATCGTCTCTCAGGCTTAAAATCCTTCCCCGTAAAGCTAAATCTGTCAGGGAATCGAGGTCTATTTAAAGACGTTAATTTATGCATGGTGACAGTACGAGTATACGATTCACCGTGATTCCTATAAACGAAATTTATTTTTTTATTACCACGAAGGTATACTTGACTGTTGGTGGAATCTAGATGATGGTTTAAGGGGGAGAGAAGTTCAGAAATAAAGCATGCAGTATTGTGTTTTACTTATTTTGCGTGGATAAACTTACACCAAAGAGTTAGTCCTCTTAAGGGCTAAAAGATATATATGAGAATAATTTAAAATTGTACAATTTGGTTGAGGGTGCGGTTATAAATAAAATTATACACAGAAAATAAGACTTATTCTGTTATTTTCCGACGTTTAGGCCTAACTGTTAGAACTGCAATTTCCCAGTTCCAAGAAAGTGCTTAGTAATTTACTATAGTTGAGTCAAGGAATGAGAAGAAGAATTATAGTGAAATCACACAAAGAAGAAGGATACCAAAAAAAAACAACCCAGGGGTAACCTAACCCAAGGGTCTTGAGTTTAGTACTTTCTATGAAAATCTGTGTTAGACCAACGTTTGTGTAAGGAGGTGATTTAGCCGAGATCACGCTCAATCGCCAGAGTTTTCCCCTTAGTTAATTAATCTAGAGTATCCATAGAGGCTGGATTTGCCCTAGATGGATCACCCACCATGGTCGACTAACGGCTGATGTATTTCCCTCCTCCTTTACATGTTCATTTTTTTTTTTTTTCAATGGTCCATATTTGTTTCTAAGAGTCATCTGAGCTAAATAAACATATATGCTTTTTTTTTTTTAAGTATAACCCATTTATTTCAGGAATTAAATTTAAGCACGTATAAAAAAAATATATATAAAGGTTTCGTTTTGAAATCTTGCAACAATAACCAATAAATATTATCCCTAAAATCATACTGTAGGCACTGTCGAGATAGCTGCTGATTTTATCATTAGCGCTCATAATTCCCACAGAAATTAGTAGTAATCTGTTAGATAGCCCTGTTAATCACTAGCCCTGCAAATATAAACAGTTGTGAAAAATTCACAACTCTTGGTTCTCATAGAATTTAGAAATAATTTCTAAATTAAGGTATAAAAATCTCAGGTGGAGGGACCACCATATCTTATCATTGTCTTTTAAAACCTCAACCCTTTTACTTTCCCAGATGACGAATAGAACCCTTTCCCTTTTTGACGTCATCATCGAGCCCCTTTTAAATGCCTACCCCTAAATTTTCGAGAGCAGTTGCATTCTAGTCACTGATTTTTCGGTAGCTCTCTGTCGCTCCACGGCAACCATCACCAAACCATTGTAGGTCATCTTCTAACACTTTTGTAACCTCACTTCAATCAATAAGTCTTTTAACTTTAACTTTGATAAAACACAGGACTAAGGGTCCCCTATGTGATTTAGCTCTTTGGGCGTGACCTTTAGCGGTTATCAAGCTAGAGGAAATTCAGCGGAGATTTAACTAGACGTTTTAATCACGTAAATAAAGATCATTTTAGTCAAAGTTTATTCTTTTAAATTATCCTCACATTATTTATAGGATTGGGAAGAGCTTTAACTCTTCACCCTGGAGGCAGCGATTATAAATTTGTCATTGGAATTTGACCTTTTTTACTGTCCTAATACTATGAATGATTACATTTTAAATTAAAAAATAATACCACTTTGTGTTATTTTTATTTTTTCCCTCAACCTCAGGATTGTCCGGAAAGCTTGTAGCGAAATTTTGACTAGAATTAAGATTCATCATATAAATTAATTACAATGACCGTCATTAACTATTATCCTTTCCCAACGGCACGGAAGGTCGATCATCCCTTTACGCCAAAAATCACCGTCTTTATTTATTTAGAACAATGAAAGCCCTTTTTTATATTCTATTCTGTAGTGAAGTATTTCCTTGCAGAAAACCTTTGAGGGAACGGAAAAAAACACTAATCTGAAGGAGCGATGTCTGGTAAATGTGCTGAGTGAGATAAAACTTCCCATCCAATGCTCAATTATTGAACCTCAATAACTGCTCCCGAGTCCTTAAAGAGACATGGAGGGGGGGGGAGGGGCTAGTATTGTCATGTTGGAATATTGCACCTTACCTATTAGGCAATTCTGGCCACTTACGGATCCAGGATATAATTTTTGGGGGGCTTTATATATATATCGAAAATTAATTTGGAAGAAAAAGAAAGAAACTAACTATGAAATGGCGTTTGTGTGATTTTTAAAGTCATACTAAATTTAATTATACGAACAATAATACTTTTAGAGAAATTTTTTTAATATTCCTTACGTAAGACTTGGTTATATTTTACCATTTTGGAGGAGTGGGGCTTCAACCCGAAAGCCCCCCGTAGATCCGCCTCCGGCCGTTTTTTTTCAATATCGCCTTCAGTCGATCAAATCAGGCCTAGTAAATGTCAATATTGAAGATTGAAGGTGTTAAAAGTGTATTGGTACCTTCCAGTCCAACCGATTGCAGAGTATAATCTTCCTTAATCATAATCTTAGTCATAGATTGATGGTTGACTGTAGTGAATAATTGAAGAGAACGATGGTTGGGGTGATCAGTCAAAATACAAATAGCAAAAATAAATAATAATATTTTTTTATCCATTTGCCAACGATTCGCCCCGAAGTTCAGGCCTTCTTTCTTTATTGTTTAATTTCTCATACCTATTGTTATGTGGTTCTTTTCTTAGCCCTGATGAAGACCTGAAGTTCAGATGGTAAATGTTAAAATAAATATTTATTTATTATTTATTTTTAGTTATTTGGCAATAATAACTTCCAATTGGTAACAATTGAGTATATTTCTATTATCAACGTTACATGTTAACAAGTTAGTTGACGTTTTGGGATATTTACTCCCATCTTCGGAACTGCAATAATCTTGTGGATGCAAGGCTAAAAATTTTTTGAGTTATAATATTGTGCTTGTTACATTACATGTTTGAATTTTGTTGTTACAATAAATTTGTAATTACCTTAAAATTAATAATAATGTGCTCCATCGTCGAATTTTCTAATTCATGTTATAAAATGTATCATCTAGAGCAACATCCTGCTTTTGACCAATAATTGGGTGTCTGCCATAGTGAAAAATTGAGCTTTGGATCTGACTATTTTTATACTATTGTTGTTAATGTTTATTTTATGTATCTGTAATTTCACTTCTATTAAATTTTAAATTTGTTTAATATTTCCGTATAATGAGTTCCTAAATGT
This sequence comes from Nezara viridula, assembly GCA_928085145.1. Taxonomy (NCBI): domain Eukaryota; kingdom Metazoa; phylum Arthropoda; class Insecta; order Hemiptera; family Pentatomidae; genus Nezara; species Nezara viridula. The sequence continues at coordinate 55,038,645 of OV725078.1, forward strand.
TTAGTGTCTGGTTTGTAATTGACTGTTGTTCTATTGTTTTTTGTGAGGTGTATTGCTTCAAGTAATTTCCTATTGGTGTTTTTTGGTTTTGTGCCTATTATCTGTGGTTTGTTAAAGTTAAATTTATGCTGTAATTTTATACTGTGATGTGCTAAAGCTGTTGTGTTTATGTTTTTTGTATTTTTACAGTTGGTGATATGTTGTGAAATTCTAGTCCCTAATTGCTTGGATGTTTCACCAATGTAGATTTTGGGTCAGTTTTGACAGTTTAATTTATATATTACATTTTTCTTGTTTATTGGTTCTATTTTATCCTTTGTGTTGGTGATGTGCCTGCTCAGTTTCTTATTATTATATTGTCCGAGTTTAATTTCTGTTAAGTCATAATTTTTGAACACGTCTTTAATTTTGTTAGTAAGTTCAGGTATGTATGTCATTTTGTAGTAGCAGTTAAAGTCCATTTTGTTTGTTTGTAATATGTCGTCCTGATTGTTCTCGTTTGTTGGATTTGTTTTTCCAAAAAATTGGGTGATGAATTTTTGTTTCCTTATTGTGATGTTTTCTTTTGGTGTCTTTTGTATTGTTTGCTTTTATAAATAATAAATAAATAAATAATAATATTTTTGTATCCATTTGCCAACGATTCGGCCCGAAGTTCTTTCTTTATTGTTTAATTTCTCATACCTATTGTTATGTGGTTCTTTTCCTAGCCCTGATGAAGGCCTGAACTTCAGGGATAAAACGTCGGTAAATATTATTATTTATTTTTGCCTTCTTGTTTCTGACTGTTCACCCCAACCGTCCCTCTATTCAATTGTAATCTTAGTCGACCACCGGCCTATGGCGTTGCTGGCGGAACCTTTTATGCAAACTTCACCATACACAGCACTAATCTTATTTTCAAATCCCATTTTTTTTTTTTTTTTTAAAGCAAAAGCATAATATGGCGAAAATGAGCTTTATTGTCGCTCATGTTCGGTTTGTACAGACTGGACGTACCGAGTCTTTATATAGATGAATCAGGAATGTTAATGCACTAAGTATTAAAGATATATATAATTAAACATAAGCTTTGTAATTCATTATAAGTTGAAAGAATAAAAATAATACATTTTTTTTTTAATCTCTACGAACTTTCCAGACAACCCTAGGTTAGTTAATCAACTATCCAGAAAAAATCTACTTATTCATTACAGAATTATGATGGGGTTCAATTGTATACAAAAACAGTCACCCGTACTGATTTCGGCGGTATTAAAATTGGAAAAATATATTTTTTTTATGAATATTTACAAGCATATTTTATCATTTTCTCTTAGTTTAAATTATTGGAGGCAATAATTCGGTTAGATGATGACAAATTATGGAGTAAAATGATTTAGAAATTAATATTAATGAAGGATAATAGCGGGGACGTCCGATATTATATTAAACGCTAAGCCTTGCCTCAATTAATCTCTCAGTAGTTGTAATCCTCATAAACTTGGGACGGGATTTTGGCCCAACCGTCTCGTCAAATATTCAGTTTCACATCAGCTTCTTTATGTACCAGCGGTGAAGAATGAACAGCCGTATTTATGTCGAGTAATACGCCGGTATATTCAGGAGGGAATCGAGTTTAAATCCTCACAAACTGTTATTAAGAATGTTTTTTTTTTTATTACTTTAAAAATAAATCTTGGACGTTGTTGTGTAAGATGCTTATAGAATCGGTTGAAATAATGTATAGTTGGTAAATATATTAATTAAATATATTGTCGTAAAAACCATGAGGAGGCGGCTCATTTTAAAATAAAGTTCCTACTACTCCATCAGAGATACAGTGAGAAAAAATACTATGTTCAGAGCTCAATCCCTTGCCAATGAAAAGTCCGGAATAATTTTTGTAAAAATAAATATATTTCTAAATGTAACGTTTTTTCTTTTGTGTTTATCATTATTACATTTTAATATTTGATTTGTTAAACTAATGTGGACAAATCAAATTGATTGAAAAATAAGATAGATTTTTTTTAAAATCATAAATCTACATACATATATTAGAAATGGGAAGAAATGGGAAGGGGGGAATGGGAAGAAATGGGAAGATTTTTCTTTAAAATAGTTTTTTTTAAATGAATATTAAATAAATATGGCCATTTACGGAATTCGGGACCCACTTCAAGTAATCCCATCAATTTAACGCAGCGATGGGAACAAAAAGAAGGAATAATATTATTCCTTATAATATTATTTTAATATTTATTAATGTTATAATATGTCTGTTTGTAACATAATTTAACGATTTTAATAAATATTCAAATCCTTTATGATTTGCAAAAATCGATAAACAGGCTCTTTTTTTCCACTTTTGTCGTTTTTATTTTACTGTGTTGTATCTACTGTATTTCTTGAATCAATACTTGATATGTAAATAGTTTCTATAAACGCTTTGTATATCTATTATTTAATTTAATTCAGTATTTAAATAAATTTTGATTCCATCAACATTTTATTAGAAGTGTTATTTCTTCTTCCAACCACGTTACATTAGATTTCCTTCGAAAGGAATTTAAACTGTTGTATATTCCAATCTAATTTTAAGTATATTTTGAACACAACTTTATAACAATAATATACATTATCAAATTATATTATATTTTATAATATAACTAATAACAAACATCGAATTATTATGTATAAGATCATAGGCACAGATTTTCAATTTTGATTGGGGGGGAGGGGGTGCGATGGATAAAAAAAATGGCGGAGTTTTTAATATGTGTTAAAATTTAAGATAATTATTGTGAAATGAACATAAAAATTTTGATTAAAATTAATTTGTTTATATGTTTTTATACTTGTAGAGATTTTTGTTTATACTTTATAAAAAATCTTGAATATATGACGTATTTGTTTAGATTAAACACAGGGGGTGGGAGGAGACAGCCTTCATAACATTACTACATTTCTAGAACTTTTTCAGCTAAAAATAAATAATATAAACAACAAAATATTTGAAATAAAAAAAAAAAACCGACTACAGAAATTGGGAAACTCTATCTACTCTAAGAGAATGTACTTCCATATCCAATTATACATCTTGATAGAATTATAAAGAAATTGACATTTAAGAATATTTAAACTGGATGTAACAGTCGGGTGCCTTTTACTATACATTACGGCTTCAGGCAAATAGATTTCGAACCATCCATCGGTGCAAGTAAAAATCCAAAAGTTTTGAGTGTTGTTCGGGAGTGATAGGGATCCGACTATTACACCAAGTTTAAATATTATTAGATGTCAATTTTCTTATTAAGTGAATATGGAAGTAAATCCGTTATTATGGATAGAATTTTCTGTAGTCGGTTTTTTTTTTTTTAATTCAAATATTTGTTTACTATAATATTTTTATATTTAAAATATCAATACTTTATTTCCATAACATATCGTCGGTAAAATAACGAATCTTAGCCTGTCCAATGTTGCATATTCGTTACTTTAACATGCTGCCGACGATATGATCACATGATATAATTTCTAATCAATTAATAATCAAGATACTTAAACTATAATGAAAATGTTTTTCATTATTTTGTGCTCAAATTGTTTCAAAACATTCACGAGATCTCATTGAGTAATTGCAGCCGTCAAAGTTAAAAATCGGTCAAGCCATCCGCTCAAAACATACCTGCCTTTTTAGCGGATTTATTTAACAAACTTTACACAGTAATTTGGGAAATGAAATTAGCTTAAGCCATAAAAAAAACACCACTAAAGCCAATTTTTAAAGTTGTTTAAACTAAAGTTGAAAATCAATCATCGTTAGTAATTAAACGGCCACAACTATAACGAAAAATGCCCTCAAATAAAATATCTGGACAATACATTTCTCTCTCTAAATCACTGATTATTTTTTAAATATTTGAAACAGTTAAAGCTTCTGCATTATTCTGACTCATCAGTTGTATTAACGAACAAATATTAATACAATTAATATAATATTCCAAAAGAAATATATATATATATATATTTAAACAATTTTTTACTACTTCCTATACTATATACTGAGGATGTTTAAGACGGCCTCTATTGTAATTATATAATTATAATAATAAAACTTAATTCAGCAATACTTAGCTGAATATCTTGAATTTTAATAGAAATTTAACTTTTTTTCTATATTTATTGATTCTTAGACGTTGGTTTAATTTTATGTTCTTTCCAGAAATTAATCATATTATTTTCTGTTTTACAAACTAAAATATATATTGAAGAGAAGAATAGTTGCGGTGCTCAGTCAAAGACTGATTCTATTCTTCTCTTCATTATCCACGACAGTCAACCAATTACCAATTATAAAATATATATTTTATCTGAATTACATATAATGAATAGTTACCGAATAGTTTAGGAAAGATCATATATCATATTTTGTTTATACTTCCTTTATTTTCTTCCGAAGTTGAGCCATATAAACAATTACCCAATTTTTATAATAAATGCTTTATTCCCTCTGTACAAAGATAGATGAAAAGAAGCGAAACAAATATTCTTTTAAGTAATCGAAAATCGTTGGAAATGTTATGGCTCAAAATGGGGATAAACGCGATCGTGAAAGTGAAGGTCCGATGCTGCACTGTTTAGAAGTCCCTTATAATCTTAATAATTTGAAGAAATGTCTGTGTCTTATACATAGGCGCTAAGAATAAATAAATATAAAAAAAAAAGTTAAATTTCTATTAAAATTCAAGATATTCAGCTAAGTATTGCTGAATTAAGTTTTATTATTATAATTATATAATTACAATAGAGGCCGTCTTAAACATCCTCAGTGTATAGTATAGGAAGTAGTAAAAAATGTTTAAATATATATATATATATATATATATATATATATATATATATATATATATATATATATATATATATTTCTTTTGGAATATTATATTAATTGTATTAATATTTGTTCGTTAATACAACTGATGAGTCAGAATAATGCAGAAGCTTTAACTGTTTCAAATATTTAAAAAATAATCAGTGATTTAGAGAAAGAAATGTATTGTCCAGATATTTTATTTGAGGGCATTTTTCATTATAGTTGTGGCCGTTTAATTACTAACGATGCTTGATTTTCAACTTTAATTTAAACAACTTTAAAAATTGGCTTTAGTGGTGTTTTTTTATGGCTTAAGCTAATTTCATTTCAATATTTTAATATTCTTAGACTATCCTAGGTACGCTTCTATTTCTTCTCTAATGGCAAATATAAATAAATATCAAGAGAAGAATAGTAGGCGTGGTCAGTCAAATAAGAAGGCAAAAATAAATGATAATATTTATTTTGATATTTGCTGACGTTTCGACCTGAAGTTCAGGCCATCATCAGGGCTGACTGCAAAAATGAAAATGGGAACAATCAACTTGTTATTTACATACGTACATCTTTGCAGTCGGCCTTGATGATGGCCTGAACTTCAGGTCGAAACGTCGGCAAATGTCAAGATAAATATTATCATTTATTTTTGCCTTCTTATTTGACTGATCACCCCAACTATTCTTCTCTTCATTATTCACGACAGTCAACCATTTACCCACAATTATAAATAAATATGCAAATATATATATATATATATCAATTTTGGCCAATAAATATATTTAAAATAAAATCTGGAATCTAGGTGCTTCTATATTAGTAATAATAATTGTTCATAACAATATGATAGATATTTCTATGTATGTACCCTTTTGTTGATTTATTTTTTCCGTATAATTTAAGTAATCTTCCATTGTCACATCAGGAATCGAACTCCTACGTTAAGCTAAAAACGCTACCTATACCTTATTCTATTTGAGACGAAGGATTGTCTATTTAATTTTAATTAATCTTGAATACACTATGCAGTAATCCTAATAGAAGTGTAGAGGATGGGGAGGGCTAGGGAGGGGAGGGGTTAGGGAGGGGGTGTAGGGGGATCGCGTAAATAATTGAGCCAAAGCTTTTAACTACTCCCATTTGTTTCTCGGCAGAGCTCTGTCCCGTGGGGCACTCACTCCTCCCCCCCCCCTTGTTGTTCCCACCTCTTTAATAACCGAAAACCCATCCCCCCTCAGGTAAAAAAGTTACCAACAGGTTACACATATATATATATTTTTTATTTTTTTTTTGGAGAAAATAAAAACGATTTTTACCTTTTTTATTCGTCATTCACCTTGTCGCAGATTCCTATATTTAGCAATACTTTTTTTTTTCTATTTCTTTACACAATAAATAGTAGAAGTCTCAATACAAAATTTATATAAAAAAAAAAAAATTTATTTGTTTAGGCTTTACGTCATTTATATATATATACATATACATAATTGGTAAATGGTTGACTGTTGTGGATAATGAAGAGAAGAATAGTTGAGGTGGTCAGTCAAAGTTGGCCATTGTTAAGACTATTTAAAGAGGACAATTAAGCGGACAAACACAGCTAAATTCCGTTGAAAAAAATCGTAAATTATTTGTGATTTTTTCTATCGCCCTTCAACTGCACTACATTTACCCCCACCTTTAGAAAAACTTAATAAGCTTTAAGTCAATATTAATTAAATTGAGGTTTATTGGGAAATTTTTTTAGATTCATCTCATGTTGTTTAAAGAAATGGAGTGATTTTCTATCCAGTCACCTATAAGCATCCTTGATTTCTGCAAACATGACTACTACCAACTGTTTCAAAGCTTTTATTTCTGGTTTTTCGTGATATGGGATGTATTGTCATAAACTTGATTGTCTAAAAACACATTTTATTTATAAAACTAAAAAAATTAAAAATAACGATTTTTCTGGTCAAGTTGTTATGGAATTGTGTTTTTCTCCCAGATTTTTCTGTCATACAAATTAATAAGTATTTATCACAAACTTAATGTTTCTTACTAAAATTTACGTTTAAAGTAAAGAAACCTACTGATTGCTCCAATTATTTTAATAAATTGAAGTAGAGTGTATTTTACGATGGTGTACTTAAAATTTAATCATCTTGTACAGTTTTTGAGTAATTCTTTCTTATTAATAAAAAAAAAAGTGACCTCTTTAAGAAAAACACAAAATTTGTCTTAACTCCTGTTCTGTTCGGGATAGATCCATGCATTAAATGAACTTTTTTGTTGAAAATTTCTTCTAGAATCACCCTCCACAGTTTTTGCCATTAAGAACTGAAACACCGACTATATGAAACAATTAAATTTTTGTATTTCAGTGTTGTCAGCCACATTTTACTACTACTCCAAAGTAAAAAGTCATTAACTGACATTTGATAAACATAACTCACTGAGAACTTCGATGAGTTTTTACTAAGTAAAATCTCAAAATTGTGAGCATTTTATAGCCAAATAAAGTCAGATTTTTTAGATATTTTTTGGGTTTTTCATCTATAACTCCTAAACGATGCATCAAAGCGAAAAACGTATTCTTTAATAAATCAAAGAAAGTTAAATTTTGCGCCAAACTAGTACATAAACTTTAAAATTTGGTTATGCGGTAAGGTACAAAACCGTGGTCAACCAACGTTGAGTTTTACCAAATTTGTCAAAAACTGAGACAAATGACTATAAATGGCCCTGTAACTTGGAAATGAGTTCCCTAAGCGGAAAAACCCATAAAATCAATGTTGTAGAGCATCAAATTTCGCATATACTCAGTATTAACTAATTTAATGTAGGTCACTTGCTGCGAACAAAATCAGTAATCTCCGGATGGTTAGAAATTGGTAATGAAGGTAAACGAAAATTTCGATTTCAACAGTATGGGTGTCTATTCTACTGAGTTAGTTTTGTTTAAAGTCTATTACATGCGGTATAAGCCTCTTTTGCACATCTCAACAGCAAAAGATTTTGGTAAACGATGTGCCGAAAGATACCGAATTTTATAAAGGAATAATGAATCCCAATTCGAGATATATAATTGGCCAACAATAAAAATTTCAGTACTCAGTATACACAAAATTTGATGCTCTACAACTTTGATTCTATGAGCTTTTCCTCTTAGGGAACTCATTTCCAAGCTACAGGGCCATTTATAGTAATTTGTCTCAGTTTTTGACAAATTTGGTAAAACTCAACGTTGGTTGACCGTGGTTTTATACCTTACCGCGTAACCAAATTTTAATGTTAACGTTGACGCAAAATTTAACGTTCTTTAATTGATTAAAGAATACATTTTCCGCTTTGATGCATCGTTTAGGAGTTATAGATGAAAAACCACAAAAATATCGAAAAAATCTGACTTTTTTGGCTGTAAAAAGTTTTTCCTCGTTGGCCTGCGTTAGCAATTTTGTTTTTTACATGTCTAAAGCCATATATACAAGTTAAAAAAATAGAAACTTTTCTCACATTTTTCGCAATGGATTTCTCATTTCGATCCTCAAATTATTGCCTAATATTCTTTAAATCAGCCCCCATTTTTGAAAGCAGTGGTTCTGGAACATCAGAGAAGTTTTTTTTACTCAGAATAACATACACTTTCGTCATTTACAATCAAACCTTCGCCTGCGATCAGGTCGATTTCGATGTTCTTTTATCGAACAATTTGTCCTAAATTCACAAAAACATTCTTGAAAGTTCTGATCCATCAAAAATGTACTTAATGAATTATAGACGAGTGTTATTTATGTGATAAAAAGGGGTCTGTATCTCGAAAAAAAACAAACAGCATAAAGTTTTTTTTTCCTTAAGTCAAAAAACAATGTTGTCGGTCTCTAAATTCTGCCGCCCGGTCCAAAACCCCTCTGTCCCTCCCTAGTTTTGGAACAGAAATGGAAAACTTAACTTTTATTCCCTACTTCGAATTTTACATAACAAAAAAAAATTAATTATAAAATATTTAAAAATAGCACCAGCTATCACAGTGGTTAAAATCAATGTTCTGAATTTCCATAAAACGTTCGAATTTATTTTAATTTCGAGTTGTACAAAAATGTTGAGTGTGTATTAAAATGATCGAATTCGACTTGGGGGAGGAGAAATATGCTCAAGGCGCACAGTGGTTGAAAGGCGAAAAAAAAATTTGTTGTAGGTATTTAAAAATTATTTTATTTTCGTCAATCAACAATAGATTAGTTTCCTAAGATCTTTCACTAGCTCAATCAGTAAAATATTGATTTTGAACGTTGTATGAGTCTTCCAAATCTGAACATGGAATAAAGTTTGAATTTAAACGAAAATTGTTGGACATCATTATTATTATTTTCACTCACATTTTGTATGTTTGGTACGATTTATTTTTATAATCACGAACAGCCATTCCAAGCGGCACACTGCATGAAAAAAGAAATTACATATTCGTATTTTCAATTGCACAATATTATTTTGAAAAAGAACTAAAATAAATAGAAAAAAAAATATTTTGTTGGTCCAGACCTTTTCATCGCAGCCGACCGCATGTCTAACGTCTATTTGTTTATTAAAACTAGAATCCTAAAAAAAATATTAAAACTGATTCCAGTTGAGTCCACTTGCGTCTGTAATTTAAGCCTAATTTAATGTTGTAAATTGAAATAACTTATTAGTTTATTTTTGAACGAGCATCTATTTGAAATGAATAAATTATTGACCCTAAAATAAACAAGTATACTATTTTAAGTATATTGTTTTGTTTTATATACATTAATGTATCTTTTCGTTATATTTTAAATTAGTCATTGAGCCCTAGCAATATCAATTAATTCTTTAAAAAAAGAATTGATTAGCTTTTATTTATCTGCATTAAAAACCAAAACTCTATCTATTTTATTTTATATGGGATATAAATTACTATATCTTTGTATTTAATTTAAATCTTTCCTTTAGATATAATTATATTGTAAAAAATATATAAATAAAACAAAAATTAAATTTAGAAAAATGTTTCTTCGGATTCTATTTATTTCTAAAAAAAAAAGGAACTCCGTCATATTCTTATCATGTAGTATATAAGTTAGTAAATATCAAATTAATTCGAATTTGAAAAAGAATTAGAAGTTAAAAAATAATTTCATGGAATGTGTTTTTGGTATTTGGTAGCGCGGAATAAAATCATAAAATGAAATCTCTCAACCTCCCATCTCCCAAAACATACGATTGCTTTTATATATTTTATAAAATACATAAACAGTTTAATTTTTTTTTTTTTTTTTTTTAAGAATTGCCGTTTCATAAATTGAATTACTACTTTAACTGTAAAAACTTTTTAAACCACAACACTATCTCTTTTATCCGTCCTTATATCTCCTAATCGAGACGTGACCGGTTAAAATGAAATTAAAAAGTATCTGCAAGAATTTATTTATAGCTTATATGTGTATTAATATATGATGATTTCAAATTGATTAGACCAGCGTATTGTAAGTTTTCTTGAATATATGATTTAATTTAAGAGTGTAAACGATTGTTCACTATAATAGTATTCACAAGGCTCGTTAATTTTTACTTTCACTTTCCTATATATGAAATATATAGTAAAGGAAAGTAATGCGATCGTAAAAAATTTTGAATCTCGGTTTTCAACGGAAATACGTGTGTGTGTGTGTGTGTGTGTGTGTGTGTGTGTGCGTATGTGTTAACAGTGTAGCTCAAAAACGAAAAGTCTTACGAAAGTGAAATTGCATATTAATATTTTTATATGCTAGGTATGTTACAGTAACTTCGTCAAAATCGACTGACCGAAAGTGGCGCTTTATATCATGGGCTAAACACATTTTTACAATTTTCTCTAAATCGGCTCTAACGATTTTGATTAAATTAATTATATCAGTGTAAAATTAAGGAGTTTGAAATAAAATTGAGTTTTTATTCTGATTGATGTTCTCTAATAACAGACCTTAAATGGCTGATTTTCAATAAGCTTCCTCTAAAGTACCTTTAATTTTTTTTATTTGAAACAATTGACTATTTCACATTAATTTTTTATATGAAAAATGGTTAAATATAAAAAATGAAAAAAATTGATAAATGACTAAAGGAGAAATAAGAGATCATAACGGAGAATAGTTGTAATTGAGGAACCTAAGGAATACGAGCGCTTAAACCGGAGAGCCGGTTAAACGGTTTTTTACTGTAGACATTTTATAGAAAATTTAGTTTTGATTATGATGCTATCAAAACTATTTTTCTGTGACTTACAGATCAGTATTTCTAGGATTTGTTTGTTAAAAAACAAATCGATTTTCAACCACTGTACGGCATGTTGTTGTTAAGCATGAACAATTGCACGATGTCTTAAACGTTTTTAAAAGAAATCCTGAGGCTTCGTTAGCAGTTCAATGTCCTCAATGCTTAGGTTCATTAGAATCGTGAGAATTCCAACATAACTTTAACTGCCTTGAATGACGATTTTTAACAACGATTGTATTTGGACCTTATTATTAAGCAAACGTGCGAATCGCAAATCTCTCTGAAACGATAATTGGGCTTGTTTTTATTTTTAAACAAGAAAGATTGAGAATAGAAGTTGAAATTACCTGGAAGGCAGTAGGCAGACGTGTTGACTACTTGTAGTGGGTAAACAAAATTTCCCGGAAGGGTATTGACTCTCCTGTTGGTCCAAAATAATTGGGTTCGATACCTGCCTTCTTGTGATCGTTTTTTGCCGTCCTTTCAAGGAATAGCTGGTTCCTTCAGTTATGAACTTTTTTTTTGCCTGTTGAGTCAACAAATGTGGAAGCCTCAATCACTACTCGACCTCTGCAGACACGAAGAGATTTTATGGATTCAAAAAACATTTAAAATATTTAAAAAGCAAAATTAACATACGAGTTAAAATCAGTATACCATATTAATACCCTAAAAATATATAATCGAAGGTAATTTTATACATGTTATTATCTCTCCCTGTTATTCTTTAAATTATTTAAATGTTTGTATGATTTACGAGATCTATACATTTTCAACTTTGCACGAAAAGGTTAGCTAATATATGAGCCATTCAGTTAACATAATGACTAATTCCAATTTCAACATTTTTGAGTAAGTCATTTTAGTGATATATTTCTAGATGGAAAATTCATAATATCTGTTCAGATAGTAAGTTGATTCCAGAGGAGGTGATTGAAGTGTTGAAATATAGAACTGTGAATAAAGATATAAATTTTCCAACAAGAATTAATAAAATATCACTATAATTAATAATAAAAAATGTTGAAATTTGAGTTAGTCATTCTGTCAACTCAAAGGCTCATATGTATACCCAAACTCCTTTTTTATTTTTATTTTTTGTTCTTCCCCACCTCACCTTTAAGGTTATTCAGGGTTTTCCAGAGCCAGGGACCGAGGGTGTGGGATTGGTGCCACAGTTAAAAACCCCACCGGCACACAGTGGGACGAGTAGGGGAAAAGTCGAGGAATCTATTTGAAACTGTCTAAATCTATTTTATTTTTTTAGAACTCCAAAAACTAGATAAACTGTTTTATTGATACCTTGTGTTGTTCGCCGAGTTTAAGAAAATGTTTTCATTTGGCACAATATACATTTTTCAGTGTTTTTATTGAGTAGCTCAATTGAAAAACAATAAGTAATTTACGACACGATCTCGTAATTATTTTATTATCTATAATTCGATTACCATGTTGCTGGGCAACGCGCGGTTCTGTGCATACGCGTTAGGCCACTCGACCACCCCGCCCCCAATTTACCAAAATACTATTATCTAATGGGGTAAACGGACTCATGTACCTTATATAGATTCTGTAAGAAAAAAGGTACTTATACGTTGGAGGGGTCGAGGATTTGTTTTTTAACGGCTTTAAAATTCACTTATGGGTGGTCCCATAATCTAACAACAATACAGTGGGGGAAAGAGCAGCTCAAACTATCCAACCCAACTATCGTAACATGGAACAAATTTTTAAGAGAAGTTTGTGCCCATGACGGATCCCTTACTTGCTATTTTAAATACCCTAAATCTATTTTCCCTACCAAAATAAATCAAGTTAAAATAAAATTTTTCATATTTTGTTTATATTGTTTCTTCACAGTGTTTCTTTTATATGTACATATGCTGTTTAAGTGGTTTTTTATTATTTCATCTATTTTTGGCCTATTTTTATTATTTCATTTATTTCGATATATATGTTGCAATATATATGTTTTCGTAATATTTTTTAATTATATATTTATAATGTTTTATAATTATAATTATAACTATAATGAATATAATACAATAGATATGAATACGAAGAGCTTATCAGTGTTAAGGTTATAAACATTGGCAGATAGCAGTCGGACGCTACTTACTATTAAATAAGTACCGAAAAGAGAGAGAGAGAGAGAGAGAGAGAGAGAGAGAGAGAGAGAGAGAGAGAGAGAGAGAGAGAGAGAGGAGAGAGAGAGAGAGAGAGAGAGAGAGAGAGAGAGAGAGAGAGAGAGAGAGAGAGAGAGAGAGAGAGAGAGAGAGAGAGAGAGAGAGAGAGAGAGAGAGATACATTGAGAGACATTGTGCTCAGGGATCAGTTTTGGGACTCCCCCTATGGAATATTAACATGAACCCTCTCCTTGTTAAATTGAGAGCTGTCGGGTATACGCCATCTGCTTACGTGGACGATTTTGCTGTTGGAATAGAGGCAAAATCACGACAAGATTTGGAAATAAGGGCAGCGGAAGTCACTGACATAATCTTGCAATGGTGCCAGGAAAATAAACTCTCTTTAAATTTTCGGAAGACTCGACTCCTGTTTTTGAAGGGAAAAATGGTAGGGTTTCTCCCCAGAGTAAAGTTAGGAGATGTCCTAATAAAACCATCTCAGGAAGTGAAGTTCTTAGGAGTCCTATTGGGCGAGAGGTGTAACTTCACTAACCACCTAAAAGAAATTAAGAGCAAAACTATTGTCCGTTACAGTTGCCTTAAAACGATGGCGGGGACCACCTGGGGTCTCAAATATGGTTACCGGGAAACCCTATATAAGGCTTCTTTCTTGCCTATTGCATTATATGCGGCGCCGGTCTGGGGCCAGAAACTGAGACAGTCAGACATCAGTGTGCTGGAGCAAGCTCAAAGAAGATCTCTCCTACTGGTGACAGGAGCGTACAGAACGGCACCCACTTCGGCTTTGCAAGTAATTACAGGACAATTGCCTATAGACCTGAAAATACAAATATCTATAGCCAAATATAGAATAAAGAGAGGAGTGCCAGCAAATGTGGGAACAAGCTGTTTTGTGTGCCCTAGTGGAAGGTACGACGAGGTGGCCAACAGAATAGAAGAACTAGTCCTTTCTGAATGGCAGAGAAGGTGGGATGCATGCGAGACTGGAAGACTGACCCATGAGTTCTTCCCAGATGTCAGGAGAAGAATCAAGAATGACTGGGTGGAGACGGATTTCTGGACAGTTCAACTCCTCACAGGCCATGGAGACATAAATGAAAAATTACATTTTTTTCATAGAAGAGCCAGTCCGAATTGTCACTGCGGGGCTGTTGAGGACGCTAGACACATAATTTTGGAATGTCCAATGTACACTGGCGCCCGACAAGCATTGGCAGGAGAGTACTCCATGTTGGAATGGCCTCCTCAGTCTCTGGACAAGCTTGTGGAGACACCTGAGATATTTGATGCCTTTAAGAAATACGCCAGGAGGATATTCCATGAAAAAATAGCAAGAGAGGAAAGAATAAACCGGTGATATACCAAATACATACATTTATAGTTATCATAAGATTTAGAAATAGTATATATAAACTTAGTAATAGGCCCACAATAAGTAGGTAGGAAGTTACTGGAGTCCTGTTTGGTGGGAACAGCCCTCCAGTTGCAGGCAGCCCATTAGTGTAGGTTTACCCGTAATAATTAATGCCCCAATCAAACTAAAAGACCGAATTTTGCCTCACTTTGACCCAAGAATTTGGATCAAAGTGAGAGCAGACCTGCCCGCTTGGTTACCAATCCTGGTGACCGAGCCCTTTAAATTCGTGGCATATTTTTCAGTTAGAAAATTGGATGTACCGCTGGTATAGGGTTGCCCTAAGGTACAGCGGGGGGAAAGAAGGAAAAAAAAAAAAAAAAAAAAAAAAAAAAAAAAAGAAAAGAGAGAGAGAGAGAGAGAGAGAGAGAGAGAGAGAGAGAGAGAGAGAGAGAGAGAGAGAGAGAGAGAGAGAGAGAGAGAGAGAGAGAGAGAGAGAGAGAGAGAGAGAGAGAGAGAGAGAGAGAGAGAGAGAGAGAGAGAGAGAGAGAGAGAGACTGCCCAAAACAAAAGACCGGCGGACCGCCGAAATGCATAAACTGCAGTAAAACCAACTCAGCATCTAACCATCCGACAAATGACAAAGACTGCCCATCATACAAAAGAGCAATTGAAAGGTTAGTAATGAGGACAAAATATAACGACAATGAATAATAATTCTGCCCTCCGGATAGCCCAACACAATCTAAACAAAAGACCGCTTGCAATGTCAGAATTTAGACGCATGGCCTCACTAAATAACATAGATATTGGTGCTCTTCAGGAACCTCCTACTAAGAGAGGGAAGGTGTCTGGAACTGAACCGCAAGACCGCACTATTGCTAGCAATGGAAGTGGGTTACACGATGCACCACAGAGTGCAGTGGTGGTGTTTAATCATTGCCTTACAATTACATCACAGCCTGATCTGGAAGATAGATTTATTTCAGTTGCCAATGTAGATTACGTAGGCATTAACTTTGACTTGATCAATGTCTATGCAAAATTCGCACTCCCACTGGAAGACATACTGACAAAATTGCAGCTGGTAATACGGAAGCTGAGTAAGAACATCTTAATAATGGGCGATTTTAATGCTCACTCAATTTTGTGGGGCAGCCGAAGAACCGATAGAAAAGGCGTATTGCTGGAGGATTTTGCTGCAAGGAATGGCCTAACCATTGTAAATGATCCCACGGCCTTGCCAACATTTTCGGGATCCAGCGGAGAATCATTTATCGATATAACTCTGGCGTCACCTGGCATTGGCCAGCTTATTAGCTTTTGGAAAGTCGAGGATTGGACCTGCAGTGATCACCGGGTGGTTTTATTTGAAATAAACCTAAACAATCGAGAAAAGCGATACCATAAGGAACGTTTTGTGACGGAGGGAGCTGAGTGGGAGCGTGTTGCTGAGAATATTGCATGGCACCTAACAGAGCTGGAGCAACACCATCATATGGAATTAGAAAAAGAGGCAGCGAAAATTTCAACAGAAATTTTCACAGCGGTTAAGGAGGTGTTGCCCATAACACGAGAGTCAATAAGAAATGGACAAGTATGGTGGAACACACAACTCACAAGCCTGAAGCGGGAGACGTACAGAGCAAGACGCCGATTTCAGCGAGAAAACGATGCTGTTACCAAAAGAAATGTCAAAAAAGCATATTACGAACTTAATAAGAGTTTCCAAAAGGCAATAGGAAAAGCAAAGAAAGAGACATGGCACCGATACCTAGACCAATGCAAAAGCCCTTGGGGACTAGCCTATCGGAGAGCCCTTGATAAAATCTCAAATAGAAACTCCTTCACATCGTTTATGCATAATGGGGATGCAACCAGAACGGCAGATGAGGTTGTTAATGCTATAATGGTGAGATCTTTCCCTGAAGACGAACTAACTTCGGACACAGAAGACCATGCTCACAAAAGAATTGCAATGTGTGAACTTCCGCAAACCGAAGATGCGCTTTCATGGGAAGAGGAAGACGTGAGGTTGGCTATAGGACAACTCCGATCGGGAAAGGCACCAGGACCGGATATGATAGGAGCTGATATCCTTAGAAATACAAAAAACGCACTGATTAAGCCTTTAACTACGTTCTACAACCGATGCTTCAATGAAGGCATTTTCCCCTGTATCTGGAAACAGGCTGAGCTGGTTACTATCTTGAAGCCCGGTATAACAGAAGTCACTGCTAAATCTTACCGCCCAATATGCCTCCTAAATGTAATGGGGAAAATTCTGGAAAGCCTAATGCTGCAACGCCTAAAAGACGTGACCGATTTGCTCTCTCCTGATCAATTCGGAGGTCGAAAAGGACAGTCAACAACGGATGCCATCAACCAGCTCATATCAACAGCTAAGGAGTCGCCCTATAAATATTTTGTAGTCCTCTTCTATGATGTTGCTGGCGCGTTCGATAATATGTGGTGGCCTGCTATTATGGACGAGCTAAAGAAACTAAAATGCCCCAGAAATATATACAGGCTCATATTATCATTTTTATCGGGGCGCTCTGTCTACTATCAACTTCCGGGAAGGAGAATAACGAGGCCAGTCCAGAGGGGTTGTGCTCAGGGATCAGTTTTGGGACTCCCCCTATGGAATATCAACATGAACCCTCTCCTTGTTAAATTGAGAGCTGCCGGGTATACGCCATCTGCTTACGTGGACGATTTTGCTGTTGGAATAGAGGCAAAATCACGACAAGATTTGGAAATAAGGGCAGCGGAAGTCACTGACATAATCTTGCAATGGTGCCAGGAAAATAAACTCTCTTTAAATTTTCGGAAGACTCGACTCCTGTTTTTGAAGGGAAAAATGGTAGGGTTTCTCCCCAGAGTAAAGTTAGGAGATGTCCTAATAAAACCATCTCAGGAAGTGAAGTTCTTAGGAGTCCTATTGGGCGAGAGGTGTAACTTCACTAACCACCTAAAAGAAATTAAGAGCAAAACTATTGTCCGTTACAGTTGCCTTAAAACGATGGCGGGGACCACCTGGGGTCTCAAATATGGTTACCGGGAAACCCTATATAAGGCTTCTTTCTTGCCTATTGCATTATATGCGGCGCCGGTCTGGGGCCAGAAACTGAGACAGTCAGACATCAGTGTGCTGGAGCAAGCTCAAAGAAGATCTCTCCTACTGGTGACAGGAGCGTACAGAACGGCACCCACTTCGGCTTTGCAAGTAATTACAGGACAATTGCCTATAGACCTGAAAATACAAATATCTATAGCCAAATATAGAATAAAGAGAGGAGTGCCAGCAAATGTGGGAACAAGCTGTTTTGTGTGCCCTAGTGGAAGGTACGACGAGGTGGCCAACAGAATAGAAGAACTAGTCCTTTCTGAATGGCAGAGAAGGTGGGATGCATGCGAGACTGGAAGACTGACCCATGAGTTCTTCCCAGATGTCAGGAGAAGAATCAAGAATGACTGGGTGGAGACGGATTTCTGGACAGTTCAACTCCTCACAGGCCATGGAGACATAAATGAAAAATTACATTTTTTTCATAGAAGAGCCAGTCCGAATTGTCACTGCGGGGCTGTTGAGGACGCTAGACACATAATTTTGGAATGTCCAATGTACACTGGCGCCCGACAAGCATTGGCAGGAGAGTACTCCATGTTGGAATGGCCTCCTCAGTCTCTGGACAAGCTTGTGGAGACACCTGAGATATTTGATGCCTTTAAGAAATACGCCAGGAGGATATTCCATGAAAAAATAGCAAGAGAGGAAAGAATAAACCGGTGATATACCAAATACATACATTTATAGTTATCATAAGATTTAGAAATAGTATATATAAACTTAGTAATAGGCCCACAATAAGTAGGTAGGAAGTTACTGGAGTCCTGTTTGGTGGGAACAGCCCTCCAGTTGCAGGCAGCCCATTAGTGTAGGTTTACCCGTAATAATTAATGCCCCAATCAAACTAAAAGACCGAATTTTGCCTCACTTTGACCCAAGAATTTGGATCAAAGTGAGAGCAGACCTGCCCGCTTGGTTACCAATCCTGGTGACCGAGCCCTTTAAATTCGTGGCATATTTTTCAGTTAGAAAATTGGATGTACCGCTGGTATAGGGTTGCCCTAAGGTACAGCGGGGGGAAAGAAGGAAAAAAAAAAAAAAAAAAAAAAAAAAAAAAAAAAAAGAAAAGAGAGAGAGAGAGAGAGAGAGAGAGAGAGAGAGAGAGAGAGAGAGAGAGAGAGAGAGAGAGAGATTAAAATAGATAAGGCAGATATAACTGACCAAATTTAGAGAGAAAGACTCGGATTGATGTCAAAAAAATCAAAATCAAAAATAAATATTATTTCTTAATAATTGTCTGCTTGTTGAATTCCACCAATTTTTCCCACTTCTATCCCAGATACTTACATACATATATATATATATATATATATATATATATATATATATATATATATATATATATATATATATATATATATATACACTTGTTTTTTACACTCATACTCCGCATTATGTCTACTACCGATTTATTTCTAAAGGAAACTTTGACAAAAATTTACTTTACCTTACTGAATACAATTTAAATTATTTATATTGTTTTAAGTTATTATTTGAATTCACTTTGTAGTAAGGAGAGAAGTAGGCAGTCCAGTTCCACAGAGAAGGGGTGCTCTCCAACTCTGGCAGTTTCTGGTTGCACTTTTGGATGATCCCAACAATTCTTCCTGCATCGTGTGGACGGGGCGTGGGCTAGAGTTCAAACTTGTAGAACCTGAAGAAGTAAGTATGCAACTTTAATTTTTTTTTATATGTATACTTAAATTACAACTATTTTATATTGAGTGAGGAGCTAATTTTGCTTCAATTTCAAAGCTCTACATTTCAATAACGAACTTTATGTGTTGGTGAAGGTACCAATAAAGGAAATAATTATTAACGCTGATGGAAATAGAATCCAGTCTCTGAGACACCTGTACATAAACGCGCTTACATAATGCCTCTGATATGTGAGACTGGACAAAGTTTCTCTACAACAGACATTTTTTTTTTCTTCTGTTCTATAAGCTATAATCATTGAAAACATTTCTTGAGAACATACAGATACAGAGAAGTGCGGATGTTTACCATATTACCTATAACTGTTAAAAATACTCAATCCAATACCCTTAATGAGTAAATGGTACATATTTTTCAATTATTATATTTTATATAATATTTCATTATAAATGAATTCTACCAATTAAATATGATAATTTTAATTTTATTTGTTTCTCTTAGGTTGCCAGAAGGTGGGGAATTCAAAAGAACAGGCCAGCAATGAATTACGACAAATTAAGCCGTTCCCTAAGATACTACTATGAAAAAGGAATCATGCAAAAAGTTGCTGGTAAAAATCAAAATTATAATTAACCCTTAATGAAATTGTTATATTTCAAGTCTAGATAATGGGATGTGCAGTAATCAGATGATTTTTGTTAGCTCATGGTGCATATTTAAAACATTTAAACAAATGTAACAATTTCTTAACTGCTCAAGTCCCATTTCAATCCTATGAGACAATCCTCCAACCCAGTAGCTGATTTAATCAGAATTGGAGCACTTGCCTGCGATGGCATTTTTTGAGGAGTGGCGAAATTTGAAAATAAAATCTATTTTTATATTCAATATTTAATAGTTGACCGTTGCATTATAAAGGAAGGAGATAGTCCGGGGTGGCGGTCATAAATAGCCTAAATAGTGGCGAAACTATTTTATTAAAAGCCAACGTTTGGCCAATGTATGGTCTCTTATTTCTATATTTATATTTTACTTCTATGTTACTTGTTCCATTTTTGTACTTATTCACATTGTACTCTTATCTATAATTTCTTAATTCTATTTTATCTTTATATGTATATATTTATAATTTGTTATTTCATAGGTGTAGTATTTTTCCCTTGTATCGATCCATATCTTCAAGTTCAGCAAATTCAGGTCAGCAAAATTCCCCAATGCCTACCTTTACCCTTATTTTCCAGTTCTAAGTGAAACTCCTAGCTGAACAAACCTGTAAATCTCTATTTTTATTCTTCTAATTTTATATACTTATTTATTTATTTTTGATTTTCATTTCTTTCTCCACATTCCTATAGGTCTGTTATTTCATATTATATCCTTTTTCCTTCTTTTTCAATCTCGCCCGTAGATCTGTAGAAGTATATTCACATTTGCATATATTATATACTAGTAGGCCCGTGCGAAAAATTCGCACAGCATATTGTTATCAAATGCCAAATTAATAAGAAAATAAGAAAATGCAACTTATCAAAAGATTAAGACATCAAATGTTACTTTATCGATAAATATAATCCACAAAGCAAACAAAAATTAATTTAAATCTTCATTTTTGTTTGGAACCAACATGTATACAAATTTCAGTAAGCTGTATATTTGCTAAAAATTGTCCGATTGCGATGATTTTGTTTTCCTTTTGTAGGTAATTTAGTAATGTTTTATATAATCATGGGAATAACCAAGGGAAAAGTGTGTGATTTTTCAGTTATTCGCAAATGAAGTTTATTTTCTTTCATAAATAGTTTGCCTGAATTTTCTGGGTGATTGGACTATTTTGCCAGCCTGAAGGAGAAGGAAGCCTTCGAAATTGGTGGCTCAATCTTGAGATTTGGTGAAAAATTAACGATGATATGGCTTGCCGATCGAAAACACCATCGATGAATAATATAAACTCCCCTTCTCTCGATCATAGAGACCTCAAGTCGACGAAATGAGACATGTATTCAATGACAGTACTACAATTAATGTAAGGTTGTGTGGATGCGAACCCTATGTTTTTCGGCTTAAAAACGCAGGATTCGATAGTTCCCAAGGAACTATCCGGGTCTTGCTGTACGCATCAAAATCTTTAAGACCCAATTTGTTCCGTATCGATCTACAGACCTACCACCGTTCCAGTATCGAAGCCTAGCAAAATGTTTGTATCGACTTTATTTATTTTATAATGAAAAACAAAAGTGGAGAATACGATTCGCTAACCCCCCGTGAAATTCTGAATCCAACGGTAACCCATTCGTGGTATTTGTGCATGACAGGAGCTTATATTTGGTACAAAACCGATTTCGAGCCTTACTGTAATAATATATGTACGGATTATATTATAACAATTGTTATCATCTATTTACTTCAATTTAGGATCTTGTTACTTAGCTTACTCTGTTTATATTTTAATGTACTCACTGTTTATAATTTTAATAAGCTTATTCACATTATTTACATTTTTTTTATCTAAATATTATATAACTTCCACAATTCTCTATATTTTTTGTATCTTGTCCGTTCTAGCCCTGAAGAAGACCTGCAAAGTCAGGTCGAAACGTTGGCTTTTAATAAAGTAGTTTTGCCACTACTTAGCCTATTTATGACCGCCATCCCGGACCATCTCCTTCCTTTATTTTCATATTCAAACCAATATTCAATTATAAAGCAATGATTGTTTTTGGGGATATTTGAGACAGGGAGAGTCGGCAACAACGAATCCTTATTCGAATCCACAACGGTTCCGCCATATGTCAGTGTTTGGGAAAATAGGACAAGGTTTAACAATTAACTACAGCTGAAGCATCGATTTTTAAAAATCTATAAAATTACTATATCGCTTCAAACAATTCTAAAAAAATTGATTATATTTCGTAAATTTCCCCCAATAGCCCGAAAAACTATAGACCCCATTGTTAACAAATTGAACTTCCTCGAGTTATATGAACGATGTTTATTTTTATGCTTTGTAAATTTTTTTTTGTAAACTATTTTTTCCATATGCAGCCTTAATGCACACCATCATAATGGGAACAACCATTCGAAATTTCCTCTCAGCAGGCATATTTATATTTGAGATACAGTATCCAACAAACCAGTTAGCGAATGGAATCTTTCATTTATTATGTCTTTTATAAAGACAGATCCGCATTAATACATTTTACGAATATATTTTTAATATATAATTGTATACTTGAACTGGATTTTCTATTTATTCGGGTTCATAATACATTTTAATAAGTTTATTTTCGTGATTTTTACCTATTCCATTTTTGAGTCAAATATTTATCCAAGTACCTGAATCATTTATAGGTATTTCGGCTTAACTTGACGGTCCTCGTTGAAAAAAAAAACTGACATTAGAAAAATTTGTTTTTTTAACTTAATATTAATATGTTTATAAAATAGCAAATTTACGAATATTTAACAAGAAGAAAGAAGAAGTAACAAAGTGTATTATATCTTATCACCTAATTATACAAAAACAACGATTTCGGATAATTTGTTTATTTTATTATAATTCTTTAATCCTGTTTCAGAGAAACTTTTTACAATTTCGATTCTTAATCTAACACCGTATAAGTGAAACAACTTTTGAAAAAACATTTAATCGTGAAAAACGATTATTTTCAAATACATTTTTCTTTATTTTCCGAGGATACTTTGTGACTTCCATAAATTATATTTTAATGAATAAAAAAATAAATAAATAAAGTTTCGACTCTTTAGCAATTTACATATTTTTCAAAGTAAATATATATAGAGGACTGCCACACAGACGCACCAAATGTTCCATTCTCTGAATATATTTCATTCAGAAATTCTTCTGTATAGATTCGGGAGCCTACACGGTCATTCGGAATTGCATTCTTAGGAACTAATGACATTCCGAATTATCGTGTAAGGCACTAGCGCAGTGGTCGGTAAACTTATTAGCCAAAGAACCAAATATGAACATTACAACGATTTTTTAAAAAATTGGGAGCCAAATCTGCTTGTTTAGTAAACTTTTATTACACTAAATAAAACTAAATTTCATACTTAATAAATATTATTGCGATCAATTTGCTTGCATCTCCTTGGAAAGTTTGAGTAAGTCAGGTTTGTATGTTGATGTTTTTAATTTTAGGCATGATTCCAAGTTCTCATCAATAAGACGACTTCTCGATTTCAGGCGGTAGCTTGTACATGGTATGTGTTTATGTTTACGAAAACTAATAAAATTAAACTCGATGTTGGTTACGTATTTTTACGGGGGGTGGAGCTTCAGTGCCAAAGCCCTCCCCTCTCCCCCCCCCGTAGATACGCCGTGGTGTAAAGTAAGTGAAGTGAATGAAGTACTGATGGAGATGTCTGGCGGATTTCTGAACATCCGGGAATCAAAGGTTTATTCACAAGAAGTGGAGGGGAGACTGAGGAAAAAGTAATGGGGAGACTAACGATACTACTAGATAGGTCAGTTTACCTAGGCTTCACAACCATTATAAATTCCTGATTTTCATTAAAAGTAAATAGTTAAATAGTTTTTCATATCCCTGGTGTATATTTTATAAGCCATCTTCAGCTATTTCTTTTAAATAGTCAAGGGGGCAAAAAAAAAAAAAAAAAAGTGAAAACTTCATAATTTACTTAAAGAAAAAAAATAATGTTTAACTATTGTGTATATTTGTCAGTTCTTTTCTCTTCTTTCTCAACAAATTTATTATTTTCGCAATACCTTTCCTAATTTTTATAAGTAGTAGACTTATATTTTACTAATTATTGTCAAAACGATTTTATTATACTCTGATTTAAGATCACTGCGGTTATCGTGCGGAGGGTTTTCCTTTCTAATCTTTCTAGAGTGTCTCGGTTAGTGTCTAGGTCCTTGCACCCATTTATCAGAACTGATCCAGAACTGGTATTATAGTTGTACACCTATAATTTCATATTTCTAGAAATTTGTTTGGTATTTCAATACCTTTGAGAGAGATAAGGAATACAAAGAAATATGTTGAAATCACTCTAATACGTATATATATATATATAAAACGAGACGTTCTCATGTTTCCCACTACTACGCCGAGTCAGGGTGGCTCTTTCCCTCCTTCAGAAGACAGTACTTCCAAGGTACATTCCTTTACCAAATAATCTATAATCATCGTCCGTCCTATGCATTCAATCTCCTTCAATTCAAGTCATCTATCCACTCCCTCTCCACAAGATCTCGTCCTTCCGACCTTTATACCCCTTTCCACAAATCGGCCTCATTTGAACACTCCTTTATTGTCCGATCCACCACATTTTGGAATTCCATCCCACTTAAAATCCGCCATGCACCATCCTTATCCACATTTAAAATCCTCCTTTTCCAATTCCTCCTTACAATTCCATCAGATGCTGGGTAGCCTATTATTGTATTATTATACTATTATTGTATTATATATATATATATATATATATATATATATATATATATATACATTAATATATATATATTGTATATATACTATTGTACTATTAATGTATTCTCACTATTATTGTATTATTGTGTATATACTACTATTGTATTCTTCGAACATACTATTATTACTATAGCATCTTTATTTTTTATTTTTTTCATTAATACAATGACATGACAACAAAAGTTATTTGTCGCTCATTTATAATTTCATAGCGTATTGTGTATAGCAACTATTTTGCAGTATTAGGACCTTATTTCTCCCATTAAGGCTTCCTATATCTGTACAGTTATGTAAACACTTCTTTTATCCCTTATTTTTTAGTTGTTTTTTTTGTTTGTTTTTGTTTATTGTAATATACATTTTGGCCAGATGTAATGTTAATTTTATGTACAATATTGTTATTCTCAAGGGACGTAGTCCCAGAATAAAGTTGATTCTTCTATTCTATTCTATATACATATATACATAAATCAGTTGTATAAATTCCTTTTCCACCTTTCAGGAGTAGTGAATTTTGGCAAATGTGGATTAAAAGGCACTACATTATTTGCCCTTTATCTATTCCGTAGTATATCGACCTCCTCTCGTTCCACTTGATCGGTCTTTCGAAGCTTCCCTCTTCAACTTTGTATCCTTTATTCCAAAATTATCATTTCCGGTGACTTAAAGACTAATTTTCTTTCCGACCCCAGTGACAAATCATACCTAGAAAACCATTTTTCCCCTCTTCATCTTTTTATCGTTCCTTTTACTTTCACTTACCTATACATGTAATATATAGCAAGTGTAAGTATTGCGATCGTGAACATTTTTAAGTCTAAGTTTTCAACGGAAATACACGTTTTGAGGTAACCTTAGTCCAAATAACCAAGTTCCGAAAAATGATATGTGTCTGTGAACACTCTAGCTCGAAAACGAAAAGTCGTACGAAACTGATATTACATATTTTAGGTATATGCCTTAGATGTCCTAGCAACTTTTTCCTTAAAATCGGCTAACCGGAAGTGCCACTTTAATATCATTTAGGTCTTATCCCCGTTGATGTCAGGGCTTAAATGCCCAATGTTGATTTACGTCTTCTTCTAAAGTACCTTTAATACGGTTCATTTCAAATAATTAACTATCTCGCATTATTAAAAGTTACGAAAAAACGTTAAATACAAATTTTATAATTGAATAACGGAGAAAAAAATAAAACTGCTTAGTTGTGGAAGGTAACGGAGAGTGGCGAAAAAATTATAAATAATAATCTCAAAAAATTAACATTATTTAACGTAAATCACATGTTTTCAAGAAAATTAAATGACTTTATAACCGTAAAAATACATTTACTGTAGTTCAGTGATTATAGATCTGATATTATATTTAAATAATTAGGTATCAACGGTTATTCCGAAAAATTGTCATGTAACTTTTTAGAAAATTAAGTTGTTGAATAATTTGAAGAATCTTCCTTTTGTGATATGACAACAATATCCACTACTATTTCATTGTACTTGTAAGAACGAAGAAGTTAAATATAAAAGTATTTCATAGGTACATTTATAACCTTAAATATATTTACTGTAGTTTAATAACTCTAGATCTCATATTATATTTAAATATATAAGTATTTATCGTTCGTTTATACCGAAAAATCGTCATGTAACCTTTTAGAAAATCAAATTAGTAAATAGTTTGATGAAATTTCTTTTTGCGATAACAGTATCCACATACAATTAATGTGATAACTTTTGACCTGTCTATGAAAGACAATGCAAATCTCTCAATTCCGTTTTAGTGAACTTTGCAATGGAAAAGTAACAGTTTAATAACTAATAGTTGTACAATCCATAATCAACGGATCGTGCAATCCATAATCAACGGATCGTACAATCCACAATCAACCGGTGATATAATATATAGGACTTTTAATGGTATTTATGATTTGTTAGTTGTAATTTTTTTGGGGGGCTTTAGCTCGGTTAAACATGCAATTCAAAAATTTTATAATAGCCCAACATGGCCAGAAAATAATTTCTATTTAAAGTTGAGCGGTAAGTGAAAGTTGTGTGTTGCGCGCACCAGATTTTTTCTGCTACTCATCACACAGCAAGGTCCAACACTTTCCGTAACATTAATGGACTTACTCGGAAAACCATCTTACCCTCCCTGGAATCGATAGATTGGAATAGAATATATATGTCTGTTCCTCACATGATTCCATGGGTGACATGCTCACCTCCAATCTTATTAATATCTTCGATGCTCATGCCCCTCTCAAAACATCCAACTTTTGTTGCCTTCCTGCTCCTTGGATGTATCAGAAAATTAAGCATCTTCAGAAGAGACGTGATGCTGCCCGTAGACGCTTTAGACGTACTCCGCAACCTGACACAAACCACAATCCGACGAGCCAAATCTACCTGTTGCTATGAAGTCCTTTCATCAGCTCCCGATTCCAAATCCAAATGGGTACTCCTTTGTAAACTGTCCCTTTGTGGACCTTCCAGATCCTCTCCCTCTGCAGTGCTCCCAGTTTCACCAAATGATTTAAATTCATATTTTATATCTGCTTCGTTTTTAACTCCTTCATTTACCTCGTCTTCTTTCTCCTGGAACATCTTTCAATGCCGACGACTTTTACTTTTCCGATATTTCTCCCACAGACCTCTTAAATACCGACCGCCGTGTTGAAATCACATTCGTATTCTATTAGTCCAGATGGCTTTCCAAATTAATTAAATTATGCCGCTCAGAAATCCTTCAGGTGCTTCTTTTCATCTATAATTTCTCCGTTAAAAATTCAGTATTCCCTACCATGTGGAAAAAAGGCATGGTCCATCCTTTAAATAATAATTCGAATCCGTTTTCCCCTGAAGATTTCCGGCCAATCTCAGTCCTTTCTAACCTTTCGAAACCCCTAGAGAGAATAGTGCAAACCCAAGTTTCCAACTTCCTTGAACAGTCCAATCAACTTGAACCTTACCAATCTGGTATCCGAACAGGTTACTCCACAAAATCCGAATTTTGTAAAATGTGAAATGTATTTCTTTATGTATATTCACTTAAACTTCTTCATTTATTTGCAGTAGTTATTTTTCTTTTAATTTTTATATTCTATATTTTACGCTTTAAGTTTTAACTAAAGTTTTTATTTATCTTTTCTTTCAGGAGAGCGTTATGTTTACAAATTCGTCTGTGACCCAGAAGCGCTTTTCAACATGGCCTACAGTAGCGGTGACGCCAAAACATCAAAGGGATACGGTGAGATGGGCTCCAACTACGAGGGTGATCCCTATGGACCTCAGTGCTACGAGCAAAGGCTCATGGCCGGAGATCCGAGACCCGGTGAACTCACTCCCTACAGGCAGGACAAAACCAGGCATAGCGACTCCAGTAGGAACGACATCCACAACCACTCTCCCGAAAACCATACCATGGACAATCAAAAGCTAGATTCTAGTTTTTGTTTCAATATAGGCAGTCGAGTTAGTTAATTTTAAATTACATAATCGTGTCGTTATGTTAATGCTGCTGAAATATTTTGATTAACGTCATCACATTGCCAATGGAGAACCGATGGTCGAAAGTAGCGACTATCGATGTATTAAAAGCTCCTAAGCCATTTACAGTCAATGTTTTAGTAATATTTAGAAATGTTTTTCCAATATGTGAACTTAGTTAAAAAATGCTATTTTACAACTATCTGCATCACAGGCATCTCCGCAAGCCTATGAAAGGGGTAAAGAAAACTATATTAAGTAAATATTTTTACTACCCGTATATTATATGTTAGCTCACTTTATATACTTATATAAACATATTATTATATAAGTATATTTAGTAGTTGTTCATTTAATTGGGTAATGGTTCTGAATTTTTCTTCCACTTGAAACATACCATTAGATATTTTCGTTATTCTATATTAATTTTTTTTTTCTTAAAAAGAAGGAGAATAACATTGAGGTCTCAGGATAGATATATGTCTTAGCAACAGGTTCACAGAAAAAAAAATAAATAAGGAATAACCAATGATATTAATAAAAACGAAACTATGACTGCTGGATAGCCCTGAAAATGATTTTAACAATGACAAATTTTACTTATTTCTGAAGAAAATAATATTTAATTCCACTTTTTCGCAATGGTAATTACCTAAGTAGTAAACTGACTTAACTAAAAAATATAACACTAAATTTGAATCAGCTTCTTTATTACGTGGAGTCGGATCAAAGTCTATATGAACTTTTCTTTTTATTTAAATGTTGATGTAAATCCCGACCTGGTTTGATCGGCTGTATGTGAGGGGTGGCATATATGCCATGATGCGGCTGGAGATTCGGTCTGTAGGTTTTTGTGCCCACAGCGGAAAAATACATGTACTTTTGCAAGTATAGGTACCATAGAGGCAGTTACCGAATTATAACAATGAATGCACAATGAAATCTTTTAGCTACCCACAATTTATTTTTTCTTAAAGGTAGTGAGGTTAAGAGATTGTTTTTATTAAGGGTTCATGGGTTCTTTTGCCCTAATATTAACGTAATTAGTATATTTTTCAGTAGCAGAACTAATTTCATCATGAATCCATTACCGATTACATGCGACCTTTACAGTATAGTCATAAATACAGGATAAATTTGAAACAAATGTTAAAGACAATTTTTATGTTATTTATATTTATTATTTATGAGTGTTTTAGAAAGAAAATTGTGCGAGCATTCTACATATTCAGTAATAACTATTATAGTAAAACAACTATCGATTATCGGTTCTCCTAATTATTTTAGGTACAGGTATAATCAGGACACGTTTATTCTCTTGAGACAATTCAGAAGAACTATAAATTGTATTTATTTAAATTTCTTAGTGAAATAATTGTTTATATTATCAAACTGCTCAAAGTTTTAATCAAATGTATACTTGTAACATTTTTAAAAAATGATGCCGACACTTTGAAAACTGAAATTAAAAATAATTTTGCAATTTTAGTCTGATAGTCTTAGATAGATAACCCCTTTTGTCTTGTGAACTTCGATAACAAAGAAACATAAATGTTATAAATTAAAAAAAAAATGATTTACCAATAATAAGCCTATTATCTGTTACCCCTCATGTTATCAGTTCTTAGACCACATCCTCCTGCTGTCCAAACCTCTCTTCTGCCTTGGTTTGTTTTCTTTTTTTCTCTTGTGTATATTAAATTATGTCTATTTTTTCACAATACATTTAACAATATACTGAACTTGTGTATAAATAACAATTTGTGAATAAATAAATTATATAATTAATGTTTCATTTATGTTACTTCATAATCCATTCAATATGTTATGAATCTATGTCTATCATTATTAACCTTCTACCAATTTGTTCTTTTCATGAATATTTCGTACAGGCTTTGAGGGTATTTAACTGTCGTTGGGAATTCGGGAACCTAATGCTTTTGTAACACTGAGTGACAAGAAATAATAAGAATATATATATATATATATACACACATATATATATATGAAATGTGGGAGTAAACACACTTTGAATGAATTGACTGACCTGTTTTGTTATTCTTCAATTATGTATGAGGCCTATAAGACAACTAAATAAAAGGACTATTCGCTCCTGTTTAACAAAACAATTTATTTTACAACTGTAATAAGTGAATCTATTAAAGTCTTAAAACTTTAGGCTTGATTTTCTTAATCTTTAGTGCAGTGCCTCTCTCTTCTGGTAACCTCCTTTCTTCCTGTCCCGGCCTGAAGTCACCTTCTTTTCTCTTCAGCGTCCTTCTCCAGCTGCTGCTACCTGCTCCGTCCTTTTTCAAGCTTCTTCCTTCTTCGTCGATTGTTTATTGATATGAGACTTTTCAATGAACAATTTGTCCTCTGCACAATTGAGTACAATTCATAGTGCAAATTCATATTTCTATATATCTCTTCTCATTCCCTCACTTAATGTCACATAAAGGAGTAAATACTTTTTTTTTTTTTTTTTTTTTTTTATTATTAAAACACTTTATTCAGAAATATTACAATTTGTCACAGTTAAGGACACTTATAATAGAGTTCAGAGATTGCATTCATACCGTATATACAAAAATATAAATAAATAAAGTAATAACAAAAGAATAAGAAGAAAGAACAAAAGAGTAAAGAAAAAGAAAATATATATATATATACACATAAGTAAATAAAAATAGAAATGAAAGTAAAACAAACACCTTATATAAAACATACATTATTTGCAATTTGCCAGGTGATCTCCGAACCAATCCTGTCCCCTCCACATGTGGAGGGAAAAGGGAGGCTTAGGAGATCCCTACGCTTCTCCCTCAGCCACTTCACTGGTATTTTAAACCAGCGGAGGATGAGTAAGAGCGCTACAGCCACAGACACTCATGACTTCAGTGGAGAATCTGGCCATTGCTAGAACTCCAAAATATCAATATTTACAAAAGGTCTCGTGGCCACTGCCGCTTTAACCTACGAAGGGGATGGTAGGGATGGGTGGTGCTTGATAGGGATTGTACAACGGGATTTGGGTGATGAGAAAGGTTCTGGTGAAATTTGGAAAATATGGCTGGGATAAGATCAAGAATAAATGGGATATTAAGGTCATGGTGTAGGGTTTTATTGGTTACATAGAAGGGAGCATTGACTATTGTACGGAGGACTTTAGACTGAAAGGATTGAATGCGTTTGATGTTAGAAAATTTGGCTGTTCCCCATAGTTCTAGTCCGTAAGTCCAGATGGGTTTCAGTATTGTCTTGTAGATCAGTAATTTGTTTTCACCAGAAAGTTTAGATTTTCTATTCAGTAGTCTATATAGCTGGCCATATCGTCTGTTAAGTTCCTGTCTTTTAAGTCGAGTATGTGGATTCCATGTTAGTCGTCTGTCTAAGAGAAAGCCAAGATACCGGACTGTATCTGAGAAAGGAAGCTGGATGGAGTTAAA
This sequence comes from Nezara viridula, assembly GCA_928085145.1. Taxonomy (NCBI): domain Eukaryota; kingdom Metazoa; phylum Arthropoda; class Insecta; order Hemiptera; family Pentatomidae; genus Nezara; species Nezara viridula. The sequence continues at coordinate 55,070,459 of OV725078.1, forward strand.
ATAAACTGGTGGGCAGGTATTACGCCGAAGGGTGAAGGTAATGTGTTTACATTTAGATTCGTTTACCTTAATGCGCCATTTCTTACACCAGTGTTCAATCAGGAAGAGGTGCCTTTGTAAGTTTGCGGACGCTGTTTCAGGATCTGAGTTGGAAGAAAGGATAGCAGTGTCATCAGCGAAAGTTGCCAGGAGGGTATCGGGATGGACAGGAATATCAGCGGTAAAGAGAATGTAAAGGATGGGGCCCAAGACGCTGCCTTGAGGAACGCCAGCCTCAATTGAGTAACAGTCGGAGAATTCGGTGCCACAGCGAACTCGGAAGGAGCGGTCGGAAAGATAGGATCGGAGTACTAGGTATAAGGACTGTGGTAGATGGATTTTAAGCTTGAAGAGTAATCCGGCGTGCCATACCCGGTCAAAAGCTTGCGCTATGTCCAGAAATGCACCCGAGCAATACTGCTTGCTTTCTAGGGTTGAGGATATATGGTCAACAACTCGGAGTCCTTGCTGGACAGTGGAATGTTGGGAACGAAATCCGAATTGATGAGTAGGAAGGTTATAGGATTCAATTATAGGTAGGATTCGTTTCAGTAGGATCTTTTCAAAAATTTTTGAGAGGATTGGGAGTAGGCTAATTGGTCTATAGGATACTGTATTGTTGGAAGGTTTGCCTGGTTTCAAGAAGAGGACGATGGTGGAATGTTTCCATAAAAGAGGGAAGTGGGTAGTTCGTAGGATGCAATTGTATATATATGTAAGAAATATGATGGCTTTAGATGGAAGTTGTCGAAGGATCTGTGGGGTTAGAAGGTCATATCCAGGAGATTTGCGAGGTGTGATTTTCCGTAAAAGGTATTTGACCTCAGAGGGATTAACAGCTTTAGGTGGTAAGGAGAGTGGGATAGGTATTGAGAGGGATTCTTCTACTTTTACTGTGTGGCTGGGATGGGATTCTGGATGAGGAGCGAAAGTATAGGAAAGGTGTTTGGCAAATTCCTCGGCTTTATCTTCATCAGATGCTGCCCAGGAGCCATCATCTCGTCGAAGAGGGTGGGAAATATGATGGGATTTGAGGATTTTTCTGGTGATATTCCAAAGAGAATTATCATGAGCAGAGAGTGTGGTGAGGTAGGAATTGAATGATTGGGATCTGAAGGTGGCTAACTCTTGTTTTAATTTTTTACAGTGATAATTGTAGGAGTGGCGGTCGGCTGGATGTCTGGTACGTTGCCATAATAATCTGGCACGGCGTTTTATGTGGATTAGGTCAAGAAGGTGTTGAGGTAAATTATGTTTCTTAAGGATTTTTGAGGAGTGATCAGGGGAGGAAGCAGTCCAGACTGCTTCTTGAATTTTGGTAGTGAAGGAATGTACTGCATTGTCCAGGTCTTCAGAGGTTTTCAGGGTTACTCTGAGGTCAATTTTATCGGAGAGGATTTGATGAAAGAGTTTCCAGTTAACTGGGCCTCTGATGAAGGACGGAGGAGAGGGTTTAGGAATAGGAGCTAGTGATACTTGGAGTATTAATGGCCTGTGGTCTGAGGAAAGCTCGTCAAGACGGGCAACGGAATGGTTGAGAGCACCTAAACCATTATGGATAAAGAAATCGAGGATATCGGGATTACGGTTAGGATCAGTGGGCCAGTAGGTAGGTGAGTTGGGTGGAAGAAGGGTAAAATTTTGGGAATTGAGTACAGACAGCAATGTTCGACCACGAGAATTCGTGGTTCTTGAACCCCATTGTTGATGCTTGGCGTTTAATTCTGCACCCAAGATGAAATGATGTCCTAAGGAAATGAGGAAGGAACTAAATTGGATATTGGAGATGGATTGGTTTGGAGGGCAATACGCTGATGCAACGGTAATAGGAAAGGAGAAGGTTTTGATTACGACTGCGGTGGATTGTAGGAAATCGTGTGTAGGCAGTGGGAGTAGGTGATGGGAGAGGGATTGGTGCACAATGACTGCAGTACCGGCATGTGCTCTACCGTCAGGATGGTCGGTACGGTAAGTTATGTATTGTGGCATTTTTAGGAGCTGTTTTTTAGTCAGTCGAGTTTCCGTTATTAGGGCTACGTCTACGTTCTTGTCTTGTAGTAAGGCTGTTAGTTCGTGTATGTGATTTCTAACACCATTCGCATTCCAAAGGAAAATGGATATGGGTTTGATGGAAGTCATTTAAGGATTTTTTAAAGGAGGGATAAGGTGAGATACTAGGTTAGTGAGAAGTGATATCAGTGGGGTAACAAGGGATTTAAATTCTGAAAGAAAGGATGTCAATAAGCTGGTTAGATCTGTAGCATTAGGCGGTGGAGGAACATATTGGATTTGATGTTGGTGAGGTTGTTGTTGATTAGGTACATTAGGTGGGATAGGATATTGAGATTGGGGTTGAGTTTGTTCTTGCGGCAGGGCCTCACATACATTAGTCGGGTCTCTACCCCCAAGTAGCTTGGCAAAAGAAACCTTAGAGTTCACAATTTTAGCGGGTCCTCTTCTTGGTTTAGGAGTATCATCAGGGTCCCTGGGTTTCGTATATCTCGCTTTAAGATTTTTATAAATTTGGCAGCCTTTGTAGTTGGCTGGATGGCCTTCCAGGCATAGGGCACAGACTGCTGGTTCTGTAATTGGTTTATTACACTCGCCAGACTTGTGTGTTTTACCACATTTCACGCAGCGTGGTAAGTGGTGGCAATAAGACTTGGTGTGGCCATATGCTTGGCAATTATGGCACTGGATGAACTCTCTTTTTGGGTACGGTTTTTCGACCTTTACGCTGGTGTAGAAAATTCTATTCACATCGTATATTTTTTCGATCCCAGGCGATGGCTCTAGATCGACGAAAAATAAGGGCAATGGGATTTTATTCTTTACACCTGGTTGTTCTTTATTTTCTTTTAAAACATTGGTTATCTGACGTATTTTGAACCCTAACGCCGTTAACTCTTCTTTAATCACTTCTATTGGGGTTGAGGAGTGTAAATTTCTTATTACAACTCGTAGTGCTCTTTCCTGTTTCAACTGGTATGTGTGAAAGTCCGCATTTGTGTCTGTTAAATATTTTACGATTTTTCGGTACGCTTCAGGTGTGGCCGGTATTATTTTTGTATCATTTATTCTGTTTAGGCATGTATAGCTACCTGGGCAGATTTTATTAAGTTGAGTACACAACAACTGGAAATTTCTCAAATTTTTGACAAAGATAGGAGGTGGGCGTGGTTCTCGAGGTATAGGTGCATCTTCCATTTCTTCCCTGTCATTTTCAAGCACCTGGTATGGATTAGGTGTAAAAAATGGAGATTCCATTTCTTGTGAAGACGTACTTGGCAGTGGTAGAGACACAGATTCTTGAGTGTTCGCTGGAGGAGTTCCGGGGGGTGTTAATCGCTTACTACGACGTGTTTTCTGTTTAGGCGGTGAATTACGTGGGGTAGAGCCAACTGAATGGGACCTCTTAGTTGACATTACTTGGTGGTAATATCGCATATAAAAAAAAAAAGAAAGGAAAAAAAATAAATAAATAAATAAAACTACGTCTGCGTGTTATTACAATGGATGAACCACCGGCTGAGAACCAGCCAGTTACGTGGCAGGGCCACAACTGGAGAGGGGAGCCGTCAGCTGTTATGGCTATAGAGATTAAGCCTATAGACGCTAAATCACTAAATTCACTGTCTGTAATAGTACACAGTAAATAACAACACTACTCACTGTGGTGTTAGTCCATTGTTGTTGTTTTGATGTCTGCTTAACTAGTTTTTTTTTAAAAAAAGTAAAACTGAGCACTTATTCTACTAAAAAATAGTAAAACTGTGGGACACGACGTGAAATGTGGGTATTCAAATCAAGCGCATGCGCAGAACTCGGACGCTCTAGGCTCCGATGAGAAGACTGTGTTACTACCAATACATTATCGATACTTGGCATTTGTAAATGGAAGGCAGCAGCGCAAAACAGCAATGATTGCCAGTCAATGATGGAGCACGTGTGGTTCGTAGAGCCGTATAATAATAATAATATATTCAGATGTGAAAAAATTCAATAATGAGTGTAGAGATCAGTTATAACAGATTTTTTTTTAAATATTTTTTTTTTATAAATTGATTTAGAAATATAATATAACAATCTGTCACGTGGACAATCATTATTGTGAGACATGAACACGTTCACACCATATATACAGAAAACATAAAATTAGCAATAGTAAAATAATAACTAAATAATAATAAATAACTATGTACAACAAAAAATAAAATAAAAAAGTAAGTAAGTAAATTAAAAACACAGTCATACCTTTTTTTTTTTAGTCCTCCCCTTCCTCGCCTTTAAGGCTATACGGGGGTTTTCCCGGGCCAGGGAGTGTGGGCGGTTATTTAAAAACTCCTCCGGGCACCGGGACGCGAACTCGTGACTATTTTTTTAATCAAATCTCATGTATCAGGTTGCCGGACAACGACGGTACAGTTATCAGCCCATTCGGCCACCCCGCCCACTACACAGTCATACCTATATACAATATATAAAATTAGCCAGACTTGTCCCTCCAACCATAGAGAGAAAAGCAGGACTCCAAGAGATCCCTGCGCTACACTCCCAACAGCGTCACTGTTGCGTCCATCGTCAGTGGAGAATCTGGCCATTGCCAGAACTCCAAGATATATACTATAAAAGATCTCTGGCCACTGCCACTGCTGCTTCAACCTTCGAGGAGGATTGTAGGGATGAGTGGAACTAAACAGGAATTGTTCAATGGGATTTGGATGATTTGTAAGGTTGTGATGGAATTTGGACAATTTTTCAGGGATAAGGTCAAGGACAAATGAAATATTAAGGTCATAATGTGGGGTATTGTTGGTTCCATAGAACGGAGTATCAACTGTTATTCTGAAGACTTTAGATTAAAAGGATTAGATGCGTTTGATGTTAGAAAATTTAGCTGTCCCCCAAAGTTCAAGTCCATAGGTCCAAATAGGTTTCAGGATTATCTTGTAGATCAGTAATTTGTTGTAAGTTGAGATTTTCTAGTCAGTAGGCCGTATAGTCTGTTAAGTTCTTGTCTTTTAAGTCTAGTGTTGGGTTCCACATTATTCTTCGGTCTAAGAGAAAACCAACACACGGACTGTGGCTGAAAAACGAAGCTGGATGGAATGAGAGTGGACTGGTGGACAGGATCTGCGCCGTAGCGTGAAGTTAATGTGTTTGCATTTGGATTCGTTTATTTTGATGCACCATTTATTACACCAGTGCTCAATCAGAGAGAGGTGTCTTTGCAGATATAAGGATGCTATTTCGGGATCTGAGTTGGATGGTAGGATGGCGGTGTCATCAGTAAATGTTGCCAGAAAGGTATCGGGATGGACAGGGTTGTCAGGGGTTAAAAGGACATAAAGAACGGGGCCCAAGACACTACCTTGAGGGACACCGGCTTCAACTGGGTAAGAATTGGTAAATTCTGTGCCACAGGGAACTCGACAGGAGCGATCAGAGAGAAGAAGGATTAGGTACAAGGACTAGGGTAGATGGGTTTTCTGCTTGGAAAGAAGCCCGGCGTGCCATAGCCGGTCAAAAGCTTGAGCTACGTCGAGAAATGCACCCAAGCAATATTGTTCGCTTTTTAGAACTGCGGAAATATGATCGACCACTCAGAGTCCTTGTTGGACAGTGGAGTGTTGTGAACGAAATCCGAACTGATGGGAAGGAAAATTTTGGGATTCTATAAAGGATAGGATTCGTTTCAGGAGGATCTTATTAAAGGTTTTTGAGAGGATTGAAAGTAGGCTAATTGGTCTGTAGAACGTCGAGGTGTTGGGAGGTTTGCCTAGTTTTGGAAAGAGGATAATAGTTGAATGTTTCCACAAAAGAGGAAAGTGGGTGCTTCTTAGGATGGTATAGTATACGTAAGTGAGAAATATAACATCTTCAGGAGGAAGTTGTCGGAGGATTTGAGATGTAAGGATCTCGTATCCTGGAGATTTACGGTGAGGAAGTTTTTGTAAGTGATGTTTGACCTCAGAAGGATTAACTGCTTTAGGGGGTAAGGAAAGTGGAATAGGTGATGTAAGGAATTATTCTACTGTTGTGGTATGGGTGGGTTTGGATTCCGAATGAGAGGTGAATGTTCTGGAGAGGTTACTGTCATCAGTAAATGTTGCCAGGAAGGTATCGGGATGGAGGACAGGGTTGTCAGGGGTTAAAATGATATAAAGGACGGGGCCCAAGACACTACCTTGAGGGACACCGGCTTTAACTGGGTAAGAATAGGTAAATTCTGTACCACAGCGAACTCGAAAGGAGCGATCAGAAAGGTAGAAGCGTAGGATTAGGTACAAGGACTAGCGTAGATGGGTTTTCAGCTTGGAAAGAAGCCCGGCGTGCCATACCCGGTCAAAAGTTTGAGCTACGTCGAGAAATGCACCCAAGCAATATTGTTCGCTTTCCAGAACTGCGGAAATATGATCGACCACTCAGAGTCCTTGTTGGACAGTGGAGTGTTGTGAACGAAATCCGAACTGATGGGAAGGAAGATTTTGGGATTCTATAAAGGATAGGATTCGTTTCAGGAGGATCTTATTAAAGGTTTTTGAGAGGATTGGAAGTAGGCTAATTGGTCTGTAGAACGTCGAGGTGTTGGGTGGTTTGCCTAGTTTTGGAAAGAGGATAATAGTTGAATGTTTCAACAAAAGAGGAAAGTGGGTGCTTCTTAGGATGGTATTGTATACGTAAGTGAGAAATATAACAGCTTCAGGAGGAAGTTGTCGGAGGATTTGGGAGGAGTTGATCTCGTTGAGGAGTTGAAGGATTGGGATTTGAAGGTGGCTAATTCCTGCTTTATTCGTTTACTGTAATAATTATAGGAGCGATCGGTGGGGTATCCTGACCGGTGCCATAATATTCTGGCACGGTGTTTGATGTGAATTAGGTCTAGCAGGTATTGAGGTAAATTATTTTTCTTAGGTACTTTTGAGGAGAAATTAGAGGAGGAAGCATTCCATATGGATTGTTGAATAATGGTGGTAAAAGATTGTACGGCATTATCAAGGTCTTCTGAGGTTTTCAGCGATATTCTGAAGTCAATTTTATCGGAAAGGATTTGATGAAAGAGTTTCCAGTTAACTGGGTCTCTGATGAAGGACGGTGGAGGGGGTTTAGGAATAGGAGCTATTGATAATTGAAGTATTTATGGACTATGATCTGAGCAAAGTTCGTCAAGAAGGGTAAGGGAATGATTAAGGGGACCTAAACCACTGTAGATGAAATAATCAAGGATGTCAGGATTGCGGTTAGGATCAGTGGGCCATCAGGATTGGAGATCCATCAGGAGAACCATCAGGTGAGTTGGGTGGAGGTAGGCTGAAACGTTGATGATTGAGTGCAGACAGCAATGTTCTGCTACGAGAATTCGTGGTTCTGGAACCCCATTCATGATGCTTGGCATTTAAGTCTGCACCCAGGATGAAGTGATGACCTAAGGAGTTGGGGAGAGAACTGAACTGGACTTTGGATATGGATCTGTTACGAGGGCAATATGCTGATGCAAGGGTGACCGGAAAGGAGAAGGTTTTGAATAAGATAGCAGTTGAATGTAGGAAATCTTGAATAGGTTATGGGAGTAAGTAATGAGAGAGGGATCAGTGTATGATGACAGCAGTACTGGCATGTGCCCAACTGTTAGGCTGGTCAGTACGGTATGTTATGTACAGTGGAATTTTCAAAAGCTGTTTTCTGGTCAGTCGAGTTTCTGTAATTAGGGCTACGTCAATGTTCTTGTATGTGTTTGATGGGAGTCATTTAAGGATTTGTACAGGAGTGATAAGGTGAGATACGAGATTTGTAAGGAGTGGGGTAACCATTGATTTGAATTCAATGAGGAATGACAACAACAAACTGGTGAGATATGTGGGAGGGAGAATATGAGAAACTTGAGGTTGTTGATGGTTAGGTATGTTAGGATAAACAGGATATTGAGGTTGGGGTTGAGGTAGCTGCTGTGGCAGGGTTTCACATTTATTAGTTGGGTTCTTACCTCCTAGTAGTTCGGAGAATGATACATTATTATTCACTATTCTAGAAGGTTCTCCTCTTGGTCTGGTGGTCCCATCTTGAATCCGGGTCTTCTGGTATCTGGATTTGAGATTCTTATAAGTTTGGCAGCCTTTGTAGTTGGCCGGGTGTCCCTCAAGGCATAGGGCACAAACTGCAGGATTCTGTATCAGTTTGGTGCACTCTGCTGATTTGTGTTGTTCACAACATTTTACATTTTCACGAAATTAGAGGAGAAGAATTTGTCTGCTGCAATGAAAGGTGGAGGTGGTAGTGGGGGTATGTCGGCATGTGAAGTCGTTAATTCGGTATTTTTTATATAATAAGCGGGAAATATAAACTTAAAAGGAGTAAAAAGGTGAATGATAATGGTGGAAGTGGGTATAGGATGAACAATCAAATTTTACCGGGATAATAATCTTTAGCCCCTAAGCATTCTATTCGCAGGAATAGCAACGATCAGGATGTGCCCATCTCTCCCAAGGCCGATGGCGCATGCCTCCTCCCCCCAAAAAAATATTATTGCCCCCCCCCCCATTTATGTAATTAATATGTATCTATATGAGATGTTATATCAATGTTAGTTTAAAAGATAGGAGATATAATATTATTTTGTTTCTTGAGAATATCAAAGACACAATACATTAGGTCAAAGACAATTACAGTTAGTAAAGGCAATCAGAATCAACAAGTAACATCAGTAATAGTCTTCATCATTGTACCCAGATTTGAAAAACCACTAGACGTATAAGGCGTATAAGAAGACGAAGGCCGACTAGAGTATAAATACTTTTACCCCTCATATCGCTGTCCATCCCGACTACCTCCACGCATCAGACGCTTAATCTCGTTCGAGGTGATAAGAGAACTTTGATGGAATTTTCGATTTTTTTTTTTATTGATATTACACAGGGAATTGTCACGTGCAGAATGATAGGAAAGGTAGAAACTGAGGATTAGAATCTATAGGTGTTGAAGAACAACTGTCTATAGATCTATAGAAAGAAGAACAACTCTATTTTCACTCACGTGGACATTGTTTAAAGCTGTTAAAGTTTTGCCGTAATGCCGAATTACCGATATGCCTTCTTATTGCAGTTATATTAAAAAAAAAAAAATATATATATATATATATAATAACATCATATAATTTTCTCAGTATAAGCCATTAAATCAAAATAAACCATTATTATAATATGAAGAAAATAATTTACACAACAAATAAATGTGGAAAGCGCGAAAGAATAAACCACTCCAAATACAAATTAGAAAAGTATTGTTTAATGTAATCCCAGACAGCATTTTAATCCTTTTTTATTCTTAAATTTAGCCATAACCAATTGAAACATACCGGTAATCAAGAGGGTACGCAGCTTTCATATTGGGGAGGGGAGAGGAATACGGACATTTTTTTTTCGGAAAAATTTATTATTATTACAATTCATAAATATTTTTATATGAAATACAATATACAAATAGAACAATTAAAAAAAAATTATTTTCTTGAATTTTCGGCAAACATTTTGTATTATATTGTTTTAGTTTGCTTTTAAATTATTTATGGGGGCAACGCCTATTTCATCTGAAATAATTGCAAGAGCGTTGACAAAGGGGGTACATTTTTTAAAGTAGGGGAGCAATTAAATTGAGAATGGAGAAATTAGTGTTTATTTCCTAATTAGTTTATTCCAGAATGTTGAAATACTATCAACCGACCTGTTACTGATTATAATATTTCATAAGTTTTTTGTTTTTTATTTGTTTCTACTTTATTTTAAATTTGTTTGGTGTCTCATAGGTAAAGACAAGGTATTAGTTGTATTTATTATACAGACAGAATAAAAGTACCGCATACCAATATTTCAAACAAGCGGCGCCTTTTGAGTCAATGAGAATACCGTATCTGCCGCTCTTCCAAGTATGCGGAGCTCTCAGATATTTTTTTATATACATGTAAACCTCAGAGTGCCTTTTTTTCTTTTCTTTATTTCTTGGTTTAAAAGTTTTTTTAAAATCGAAAACTTAACGTGCTCCCCAAAAATTCTGATGGCGAAAATTGCGCCATGTAACCCCCTCAGGGCACCACTGCCAACGATATAATTATCCAAATAAGCATGAAACTCCTCTCCATAGTCCAGATTTAAATCCTATCAAACATTTATGGATTCTTGTCGATCCACAATTCATAAATGCAAAAATAAACTTCGTAAAATGTCTTTAAACTAAATTAAGAGAAAAATGGGGGGAAATGCACACCAATTGACTTCAAAGTTGATCTCGAATGACTTAAAATGGTACTAAAATACAAATTACTTCATTCAAAACATTAATTTATAACTTCTGACTAAAATAAATAACTTAAATTATCATGAATATCCATGAAAACTTTTGGTGCATTCAATTTTTTATTTTATATTTACACTTTTATTTAAAATATATGTATTCATAGTTTGGCCAATAGTTTTGATGGAATCAATAAACGTGGCATTGGAGTTATCGTTAAATATTTAAATAAAAAAATATGTGGTACAGAATTGTTTTTGTTTTTAACTAATGCGTGTATGAAGACCTTTGCTGGCCACTGGATTAAAGTTCATAGATCAAGGAATACTAATTTGAAGAGAAAATAATGTTTTAATTTTCCAGTCCATTTTCACTAAATTCATTATTTCGACATTTCATGGTGTCCGTTGAGAGTAATGGCGAACATTTTGTAAAAATCTTGTAGGAAATTTTCCTCTAGATTCGTTATCATGCAATTTTAGAATTTCCATTTTTTTTTATTATATTAGATTGAGGTATAAGTTAAATTAATAATTTTAAAATGTTTTACAACGAATATTTGAAACATTTTATATGGAGCCTAGTTGGTTTTAGAATGTAATAAAAATAATCCCATCAAAGAATTCTGTAAAGCTGTAAAATTACACAATCCAGTCTTATTAATTATTATTATTATTATAAAAAAGTTAAAATATATTACTAAAATTAGATACAACAATTAATCAAAAGTCGTAGGTGAAAAATTAGACTACAAAGGAAGGAGGAAGTTCCGAGAAATGCTGGAGGAGGGAGCTTCAACTCAGTCCTCCCACTCTTTTCGAGTCAGTTGTAAGTTATCCGCAGTATTGTGTGTTTCGTGGCAGAGCAGTATTATAGATTCATAATTACTATTATCACTATTGTAAGTTTTATTTCATAACAATTTAAATTATTTATTCCTAGGATTTCTTTCAACAATCAGCATGTACCACTAGCGGATTCAGGATTTAATTTTGGGGGAGACTTCAGCCCGAAAGTTTTTTTTTGTCAAATACATATAACGATAATTAATTTGAAAAAAAAATTAATTACCTATATGAAATGGTGTTTAAGTGGTTCTTGAAGTTCTATTAAATATACAAGAATACTTTAAGAGATGGTTTTTAATATATTTTTCTGTAAAACGTGGTTATATTTTACCATTTGGGGGGGGCTTCAGCCCGAAAGCCCCCCCCCCCGTAGATTCGCCTGTGGCATATACAAGATAGCTCTGACCCTGGTGGGATTACTTTATGTGTAATTGTAAAGTTAATGATTTTCCGAAGCGTAATCTTATTCAGGAAATAGTATAAGTTGGTAGCTCTGAATCAATGTTACCCTAATCATCGCCTGATAAAGATAAGCTGCTATTAAAAATGTACATAAAAGTTTGTATCATTTTAGTATTTTTTGCAGTTAAGGTTGACATGGCAGTTAATCCATGACCACAATTTTTTTTTTAATTTCAAACATGAAAGAATATAAACGTTGGATTGTGTTTGAATATTTTAAAGTTTTGCCTGACTAAATTCTATTAAGGCATAGGTTGCTTTCATGTAGGGGTTAAGGTAGAAATGTTTTTATCGGAAAAGTTTATTATTATTATTACAATTTATAGAAAGTTTATATGATTTATATACATATGACAGCAATTTTTAAAAATTAATTTCCTCGAATTTTCGGCAAACGTTATGTATTATATTCTTCCAAATTATTTTGGAGCGGGGGGAGGGGGCAAGTCCCCCCCTCTGCCGTCCCCTGCATACCCCAGTTGTTATGATTGATAAAACTTACAATTTTATTAAGTATTCTTGCTCCCATCAGCAAAACACAGAAATTGTTATTTAGTAACTCAAGCAGTCCCCTAATAGACTAGGAGCTACCGGCGGTTTCATTTAACGGAAGGACTTGCAGCTAGAAACCATTTTAAATTATCGATAATCCTCATCTGAATACACAACTCCGGTCAGTCGCTTGAAAGCCATTGCTTTATATAAGAAAATTTAAATCAAATTGGCGAAATTTGACGTTTTATTTAACGAGAAAACTGATGGTTAAAACTTTGATGAGAAGTATAATATGTGCCCCTAAAAAAGAAAACATCTTGACTACCGGTCTACGAAGTTGTGTTTCGAAAACTGACGGGTGCCTAAGTCACCAATTTGTCCGTTGCATTTAACTAAAAGACTTACGCTTGGAACTGGGCTCAAAATAAGCAGCGAACCAATCTAAAATCTAGATGACTGACGACATTAATAGCTGTAATTTTAAAACTGACTTGATTTTTTAATTTCAGTTAAAGCTTTTCAACGAAAAACCTTATGGCCGAAAATTATCTCATCGATAGATTTGATGAAAATTGATAGAAATATACAAACTGACCGCTTAAATTGCGTGTAATTCTAAAACTGACTCCCTCAAATTCATAAAATTCGTGGAGTATACTTACCCGCCGGGGTCCCCCCCCCCCCAAAGTCGATGGCACAATAACCTACCCTTCCCCCTCCTCCCAAGATATTGTATATCTCAAATTTTCTTAAAAACAGAGCAAGCTAAGGTAAAATAAGAAAATTCGTATATGATATAGAATTAGACTGCGGTCTGTTCCAAGTTTTCTCCTTTTTCCTTAATCCGAAATGTCACAACAGTGTCGAAATTTGCCCTCCCCCCTCAAAAATTAAAAACCCGTCAAAAATGTCCCCCTCAAAAATTTTGATGGCGCAACTTGCGCCAAGAAACCCCTTTCTGGGCACCCCTGCTTAACCGAATTACTTGACAATTGAACTAGACTCAAAATGTGCAACGTGTATTGACCTAAAACTGGATTCGAGATGACTGATTATGTAAGTTGTTCACCAAATTAACTTTATTTCTATACAAATTTTGATACTGTCCTACCAAAACTTATACTGTGTATGTGGAGGCATTCCGTAGGTTATAATAAAATGTAGCGATAACCATAAAAACTGACCTAGCGATACATTTAAATTATTTCTGTTCTCTGATTTTTTTTCAAATTATAAAAATGGTGTGTTGAAGTGAAATATTAACAATTATTCCATACTACATTCCCAATTTTAAGTATTTAAAAATACATATATCTGTTATTGTATACTGATTCTGAAAAAAAGAAATATATAATAGATTATAATTTATTTCTTGTTTTACGACTTTATTACAATGGTTATCTATTAAAAATATTTTTGATCGATTGACTAAAGATGCTGCTCTTTCTATTAAATTTTACAAAAGGTTAATAAATAAATTAAACATAAGTATCCTAATGAAACAATAATGTTCCCAAGCCTAATTTAAGTTTCTCTGGTATTTCGTCTGATAAGTACTTTTGCTGAAAATCCTCTATTGAATTATATGAATTCCAGAAAGCTTTTACCGAATAAAGGCATTAATATCTCTTCCTTAGGCCAGTTTTGTATTGTTAAACTTCTTTTATATTGGATTTATTTTTTTAATTTTGAAATGTATGTATTACCACAATCGTTCCATGTAGCTTTGTTTGATAACAAGTTTTTAATTGTAAAAAATAAGAATAAAATAGATACTTAAGTTTAAAAAATTAGTTCTATTTCTCTATCTCCTTTTAAACAATAACATTATCTTTCCAAGAATTACATATATATATATATATATATATATATATATATATATATATATATATATACATATATAACCTAGAACTTTTAAATTAGGTCATTTAATTCAAATTTCCAAAATATAATCAGATTTTAGTTGTACTTATTAATTAATTAATGTAAATCAACATTTCACCACTTCCATTGAGTACGTCATTGCGCTTTTTGACCCGAGTTTTAATATAGCATTTCCAAGTCAATTTCAGAGTTGGGCGTTAGCGAGCTAATTTTTAACTAGCTAACGTACCGCTAAAAAGCTAAAATTAGCGGCGCTAAATATTAAGTTAATTTAGCTTCTAACTGTTTTAGCGCAGATAAATTTAGCGCTAAATTAGCTTTTAGCGGAAACGAACCGCTAACTTTTAGCTTAAGCTAAATTAACTATTAACTTAACTAAAAGCTAACTTAACGCTAACATTAGAAGAAAATTTATTTATTTCATTTTATTAATTGATATAAGGATCGACTGTTGTGTAATCAATCAGGGACTCTTTTTATGAAAATCCTATCGGATTTTAGATAGTGCCCCCGGGCACCGACTTCTTGTAACTTTTTTGATTTAATCGATATATGGGTAGACTATAAGATTTTAGGGGGCGCTTTTTATATAAATATTGTCGGATTTTAGATACGACTCTCCGCCCTCCCCCTGGGCACCGACTTTCTGTAAATTTTTTGATTAAATCGATATCAGGGTCAACTCTTATGTTTTCGGGGGCGCTTTTTATGAAAATGATATCGAATGTGAGATTGGGCCCCCCGGACCCCATCTTTTTTTAATTTTTTGGATTAAATCGATACCAGGGCCGACTATTATGTTTTGGGGGGGGGGCGCTTTTTATGAAAATGATATCGGATTGCGAATCATTTTCATAAATTTTGAGATAGTGCCCCCGGGCCCCGACTTTTTGTAACATTTTAGATTTAATCGATATTAGAGTCAATTATTAGGTTTTGGGAGGCTCTTTTTTTGAAATTGATGTCATATTTGAGATAGTGCATTTGGGTCCCGACGATTAGTAACTTTTCTGATTTAATAGGTATCAGGTTTGACCATTAGGTTTTACGAGGCGCTTTTGATGTAAATACTGTTGAATTTGAGAGTGCGCCTCCTTATCAGTTTTTTTTTTTTTTTTTTTTTTTTTTTGTACTCTGATCTTAAATTCGACATTTTTTTTTTTTTTTATAAAATTCGCTCCCTAAAACATAATAGATGATCCTGATATCGACTAATTCCGAAAAGTGAATTCACTAGGTGCAATCTGAAATCCGACAGTATTTTCATAAAAAGTGTCTTCCAAAACTTAATTGTAGGCCATGATATCTATTAAATCAGAAAAGTTACTAAACGTCGGGGCCCAAATGCACTATCTCAAATATGACATCAATTTCATAAAAAGAGCCTCCCAAAACCTAATAATTGACTCTAATATCGATTAAATCTAAAATGTTACAAAAAGGCAGTTACTATTAACTTTCCCGCCATTTAAGTACTTCTATAATCTTAACCATGTTCAGTTATATATCAGGAACTGACTTACATTCGAAATTTAGGCTACACATCATGAAACCTGAATCAAATTTTTGCATATATTATAGATATGTGAAAAAGAAATTGTAATAGATAAAAATCTTTGATTATTACATCTCTGAATGTTATTTCACGATATTATTTTTATTATTGATGATTTCCATTATTCATCATCTCGGAATTATCAGATATTCTTCGGCAGTTGTTTCCCCAATTCCTTAATTCCTTCCTCGAAAATAAACAAGATTTTTTTTTTTTTTACGAATGACTACAATAATCACCATTTTCGGATTACCAAGAAAAATAACTGTGAATAACAATAATTACACAGCTAATTCATTCAATAAAAATAATAGTGATTAAACGAAAAAAATAAATTTCAGGTAACTAACTGGCAGATCTAGGAGTCTCCTTGGGGTTGTACATTTTTGGAATAAATATTTATCTATATAACAATTGATAGATACATTTTATTTATTATTATTGTACACTTTTCTCCTACAATCTTTAATCTGACATTATTTCCATAAAAAGCGTCTTTGACAACTTAATAGTGGACTCTTATATCTAAGAAATCCAAAAATCTACAAAAAATCGACGAATAATTTTAAATTCGACAGTATATTCATAAAAAGCAACGAGGACTAGAAAATAGTGGATCTGTATATTTAAGAATTCAATAAAATTACATAAACTTGATGCTCAATCTCAAATCAGACAGTATTTGCATACAAAGCGCCTCCCCCCACTAGAAAATAGTGGACCCTTGTATTATTAGAAATCGAAAAATTTACATAAACTAGATAGGCAATTCTAAAAAAGGCTTGCTAAAATAAATTATAAATTCAATTATTCCAACTTCTATTGAAAAACTAGAATAACAAATAAAAAGATAATACATAACTTCAGATTATTTATTATCCAAATGATAAAAAAATCTTTTATACACAGTTATAAAAAATAATATACAACAGTATATGTGTATTTACAGCCACTACATGTTAGCACGTGTCAATAAAAATGTTATTTCTAAAAGCATTTTTTTTAAACAGGCCTTGAAGAAATGACTCTAACATTATTTTATATTTTTTCTTTTTCTTTCACAGTAATAACCGTTATAGTTAAAATTGATAATTAATAAATTAGTAAATACACAATTCGTTAATAAATTGTTAATAAGGAAGTTCCATGAAGGGAGTACTTTTTTTTATCAAAAACGCATGAAAAGAGATTGGGTGATGGGGCAATAGCTGACATCATAAAAGACAACATTCGGCTGTTTTCGGAATTCTCATGAACAAGTGTGATCGAAGTGATTGTGAACCACGCTTAATCCATGCGGAACTCTTGTGAACTAGTTCCTATTAATCGTTATAATTTTAAAACTGACTTGATTTTTTAATTTCAATTGAAGCTATTCAACGAAAAACCATATGGCCAAAAATTATCTCTATCGATAGATTAGATGAAAATGTATCGAAACCGTACCAACTGACCGCTTAAATCGCTTGCAATTTAAAAACTGACGTTGCCAAAATTTCTAAATTTTTCGCGATGCATTTAACAGAAGGACTTACACTTGGAACTCTGCTAAAAATACGCAGCAACTCGATCTAAACTAGAATTCAAGATGACTGACAACGTTAGTTTTTTTGATTTTAGAAACTGACTTGATTTTGTGAACATGGGTTAAGATATTTCAAAGATAAACCATACGGCTGAATGTTTAATATTCAATTTATTTATTAAAATTTTTGTAAAAAACAATAGAAAGAGCAGCATCTTTAGTCAATTGATCAAAAATATTTTTAATAGATAACCATTGTAATAAAGTCTTAAGACTTTTTTCAGAATCACCATACAATACTGACCGCTCGATACATTTAAATTATTTTTGCTTTCTGATTTTTTTTTTCAAGTTATAAAAATGGTGTGTTTAAGTGAAATATAAACAATTGTTCTATACTAAATTCGCAATTTTAAGTATTTAAAAATAAATTTTTAAATAAATAAATAAAAATAAATTAATAAATAAATAAATAAAAATAAATTAATAAATAAATAAAAAAATTAAGGCTATTAACACCTGAGCAATACCTGCTCTCAGTTATAGTTTCGGCATATTGCACTGGTCAAACACCAGACTACAGGAGATCGACCACCTTGTGCGAACGACTCTCACAAGAAAGGACTCGCCACCCAATATCCGCCAAAGCTCGTCTGTATTTACCTAGGAAAGAAGGAGGACATGGTTTACTAAATATTGAAGAAGCTTGCTGCAAGCAGGAAGTAGCCCTACACCGATACTTTCTTAGAAAAACAACTGAGGTTTACCTCGCAATCTAAAGATTGGATTATGGTCTAACTGCACTTAACCTCAGCAAACATGAGGTCTCTACTATCATGTCAGAAAATGAACAGTTGACAGAATGGAAAAGCAAATCTCTGCATGAAAGATTTTACAGCAAATTGAATGAATGATAGCTCCATTGACAAGGAAATATCCATTGAATGGCAAAAGCTGGAATATTCTCTGAGACAGAAGGATTTATATTCACCATCCAAGACCGAGATTTTGCTACTAGATCGTATAGAAGACATGTTCTAAAAGATGCAACAACTACGTATAAAAGTTGATTATTCTCAGTGACGCTAGATTCAATCCAACATATCACAGGTGGGTGTGGAGTGTTAGCTGGCACCAAATATCTCCAGACAATGTGTTTAAATTTTTCACCAGGCTCTGGCGGTGAAGTTCAACTTATTAGATGAAAAAACTCCATACTATAAGTACCACCCAAATAAACTCCTCCGAAAGGTAGTCTCAAGCTCTACTGTGATAAATCGATTATAACTGACCATACTGTGTGTCACAATAAACCAGATATCCTCTTGATAGATATAAGAGAGAAAAAACAGAGCTTATTGAGGTCGGGATCCCCAATGATAATAATATAAGCTCCACTGTTGTAGAAAAACTGAGAAAATACCAAGAACTAGCAATCAAATTGAAGGAATTATATCATTTGCGGAACGTCACCACCACTCCAATTATAATATCCTCCAATAGACTAATACCAAAGTCAACAGTGGCAGGCACGATGGGATTAAAATTACCCCTTGAAGTGCTGAAAGAGGCTCAACACTCAGTTCTCTGAAACTCAGCACGTATTGTTAGAAAATTTTTAAACGTCTATAAAAAATGAATAATAAATACTAATATGAAGGTGGCTGGACTTCTGGTCTCCCACCTCAGAAACTCAACCCTCAAAGCGAGAATAAAAAATATAAATAATAATCATAATAATGCTTTATTTATTCTGGAACAAGTCCCTTTAGGTATTAGCACCTGCTGCTTACTAACCAGACTTGGCTCCATCTAACTACTATTCATTTGCATCAATTGGAACACACTTGCTCAGTTCGCTTGTTGTGAAAATTTATGAAAATAGCTTGAAGACTAGTTAATCACAAAGAGCAACAGTTCTCCTGGCATGGCATTCATTTGTAAAAGATATATGGATCATAGGGGGGCAATAATCATGTATTTTCTATTCAAATTTCGATTTCATATTTACCCATCTCGTATATATATATATTTTACTCTTTTTGTTAAATAAGTTATTAGACTTTTCATAGTAGATAATTTATTTCCATGTTTACTGAAGAAAATTGTATTTGTTTTGTTAGAAATTGTTAGATGATTATCTGAAAATCTTCAACTTCAACAACTTTATATTTGATTTTATTTATTTTTCAGTTGAAATGGCATTACCTCAACCCAAGAGACCCTCTAATGAGAAAAATATTGTAGGAACCTCTCCAAAAAAGATAAAATTGTGGTAAATTATATTATCCTCATCATTGCATACACCTTAATAGTAAATAAAAGTTTTATTCAGCTATTATTGTAAAGCCCCTTTTAAGTTTTTTAATTAAGATATTTCCGAATCATGTGTAAATAATATCTGGTTTTACCTGGTATTCTTTGTCAGTTATTAATTTAGTCCACTCTGCTCCTGTTTTGTATTAATCCAGATTGATGTAATCACACTTGTTGCTCCACAAGGGAGGTAACAAGTGGAAGTTTTGTGCAGATTTTAATATAAAGAATCACTCCAGGATTTTATTCTATAGGTTAATCCATTCCTGCAAGGGGTAACTGTTGTATGCAGTTACTTGGGGAGTTGCGCTCCCACGGGTTAGCACAGTTCAGTACACCATACACACTAACCAGAACACTACACTAATCACCTACACTCAACATAAGGTCAGCTACAGTACACACCCTAGGGCTACCTTCCCTAGGAGATTTTTCCTATCATGAAGGGTATGTACGGTTATCCTAAGGGGCAGCCCACCGACCGCACTAGGGTTGGACAGGCTGATACCCTGTCCTTCCGAAATCTAGAATATCACAAGTAATGGAAGAGATACAGCCGGACAGCTTTTATGGGGTTCGACATGGCGAGGAAAATGAATTTTACGACAGGCAACCTGGAACGTGAGAGGTTTGAGGGGGAAGGAGTACGGTACGAGCTACTGGAAGAGAAAAATAAGGGAAAGGTTGATCTGCTAGCAATAACTGAGATCAAGAGAAAAGGAAAAGGCGAAGAGAGGATTGGAGATAACATTCTACTGTACTCGGGGACCACTGAAGAAAGAATAGCCAGCAGAGGTGTAGGTTTTATGTTTAGGGAAGCCTTAATGAATACAGTGATCAAAGAATGGAAATTCGTGAGTGATAGGTTGATGGTGATCGACATAAAAGATGGAGATGCCTTCAAGACTGTCATTGTGGTCTACGGACTGAACAATAATGCCATAGCCACAGAGAAGGAAGAATACTTTCAATGTATTCAGAGAGAAATAGATGATGCACATGGAGAACCAATTGTCGTCGGAGACTTAAACGGCAGAGTTGGAAGAGATTCCCACTTGTGACTGGATATTTTAGGGTCCCATGGAGAAGACGTCAAGAACAATAATGGGGAAAAAATACTCCAATTTGTGCCAACAATGGTATGATCGTCGCTAATAGCAAATTCCCTCATAAAAATGCACACAAATTTACGAGAGAGGAACCGAGTAGAAACGAAAAGTCTGTAATAGACTATTTTCTTGTAAAGAAACAATCTCTCAAAGATGTGATAGACGTGCGAGTTAAAAGAGGATTTGAAATAGGAAGCGACCACTACTTGTTGAAAATGGATCTGGTATGGAAAGGGGAGAGAAGAAACAGAAAGCCTGCAAGAAGGGCCCAAATAGAAGTGGTTAAGGTGCATAGACTAAGAACAGTTGAAATTGCTACCTACTACCAGGAAGAAATTGAGAGAATGGCCAGAGATTTGGACAATCAGTGGAACTCTGATGATATAGAAGCGAGCTGGTTCTATTTAAAAGAAAATAGTTACGGACGCAGCAGCATTGGTTTGTGGTAAAAAAAAAAATTGGAGGCCGATACAACAGAACAGCATGGTGGTCAGATGAGGTTAAAAAGGTAATAGGAGAAAAGAAGAAACTCTGGAAAGAATACCTCGAGCACAAAACACCGGAGAACTTCGAAAAGTACAAGCGGAAAAGGATTGAGGCCAAAAATAAAGTTATAGAGGCCAAGAGGACAACCTGGGCAGATTTTGGACGAAAATTGGAATCGGATTTCTACCAAAATCAAAAGCTATTTTACCGAGTCCTCAAGGGATTAAGAAAGGAAAGAGCGCCAACCCTGAAATTCGTCAAAGACAAGGAAGGAAACATTCTCAGGCAGAAGGATGAGATAATGGAAAGGTGGAGGGAATACTTCCAAGATCTGTTGAATGAAAATGGACAGACACCCTGTGTAGATGAAGAGACAAGAGAGGTAGGTCCTTGGGAAGAAGACGACTTTATTGGCGATGACGAGTTGGAAGAAGCAATCTGGAGAATGAAGCTAGGGAAATCCGCAGGTAGTGATGTTGTAACTCCTGAAATGCTAAAATACATGGGGCCGAAAGGAAAAGAAATCTTGCTGCATCTGCTAAACTTAGTGTGGAAGCAGAAGAAAATACCAAAGGATTGGGAAGTGGTCATCATCAGTGTGGAAGCAGAAGAAAATACCAAAGGATTGGAAAGTGGTCATCATCAGTGTGGAAGCAGAAGAAAATACCAAAGGATTGGGAAGTGGTCATCTTCAGTGTGGAAGCAGAAGAAAATACCAAAGGATTGGGAAGTGGTCATCATCGTCCCTATCTTTAAGAAAGGAGATAACAGAGATTGTAACAACCACCGAGGCATATCTCTATTGAGCTTACCAAGTAAGATTTACTCTAAGATCTTGGAAAAGAGAATAAGAGGAAGAATCGAAGGATTACTTGAAGAGGAACAATACGGATTTCGGGAAAATCGTAGCACCCAGGATCTTATCTTTACCATGAGACAAGTTTTCGAAAAAGTATTGGAGAAAGAAAAGGAAATGTCGGTGTGCTTTGTTGATCTTACAAAGGCTTTCGATCGGGTGAGAAAGTTTGATATCTTGGAGGCCTTGAGAGAAAAAGGGATTGATCAAGGTCATGTTCTGGCGGTTGAGAGTCTCTACAAGAAAACAAGAAACATAGTAAGATTTGCCAACTGCACTTCACAGGAAATCAAAACAACAATTGGAATCCGGCAAGGTTGTAGTCTTAGTCCACTTTTGTTTATACTAGTGATGGACTCAGCAATACGAAGGGCTAAAGGAAAAATGCGGAAATTTCACCTGGGATATGCCAACCTGAGATCGGTGAGCCTCTCAATACTTTTTTTGGACAGTGACAGGAATCTTCAGTACAATATTAATAAATTAAAAGAAGAATTGCAGAAGATTAATATGATTATCAACCCTGTAAAAACGAAAGTAATGAGGGTTGGGAAGAAGCCTAGGAGAAATATGCGCGTCATCAGAGTCGAAGACAAAATCCTCGAGCAGGTAGAAAACTTCAAATACTTGGGCGCACACCTTAATGAAAATGGATACATCGATTCAGAGGTGACTGAGCGAATCGCTGCTGCGAGCAGGATGTTTGAAGCAGTTAAGAAAGGTTTTCTAAACAGGCGTGAGGTGGAAAAGAAAACAAAAGTAGCTGTTTTCAGATCAACATTTCTTCCATTTTAACGTACTCTACAGAATCATGGACGCTGACAAAGAAACATCAATCAAGGATACAAGCGTCAGAAATGCGATTCCTCCGAAAGATTGAGGGGAAAACGAGAAGAGACAGAGTACGCAACACCACCATCAGGTCGAACCTCAATATTAAGCCGGCCAATGATGTGATTGAGGAGAATCGACTGAGATGGCTAGGACATCTTCTGCGGATGGAACCAAACAGAATAGCTAGCGAAACCTATCAAGCTAAAGTAGACGGCAAGAGAGGAAGAGGACGGCCTAGAAGGAAATGGGAAGATGAGGTGAAGAGCGATTTCCAGAGAAGAGGTCTTCAATGGAACGATAGAAGGCGTGTTGTTGAAGACCGGCAGAGCTGGAGCTTCCTCCTCACACTGCTTAATGCGGTTCAAGAGGATGGATTATGATGATGATGAGGTTAATCCATTTTTTTAAAAATCATTTATATATCATAATAGCATTTAAAGTAACTTATTTGTAGCCAGACAGCTTTGATGGAAATTCATTTAAGGCATCTGATTTATAATAATTTTGATTTTTTTTTTTTTTTTTGTTCTTTTTTTCAAGATATATCCTCCATTTATGTTTTTGAAAGTTATGAAATTTCAAAATCCTCTGTTGTCATGTCATATTCTTTCAGAAAGCCCTATAAAGTAGTCCCCATAGAGCAGTATAATTTTGCATCCCATTTTCTTCACTTTCTAAATTTTTATTGTCCATAAAAATTTTAATTTACCTCTCCATAAGTGATTTATCTTTCTGGTTAGCTTTTTCGTCATATGGCTTCCGAAATGTGCCCTTTTTTTCTTGAAGTTCAGACCACAAATCAAACTCTATAGGGTTAGATAAATATATTATGTAATTAAATGTTGAAAATATTATTAAATAAAATATTTAAAATAAAAAAATTAATTATTAACAAATATATTTAATATGTAATCAGAGTCTAGTTATTATATTATTTTATTTTATTTTAAAGCATTCAAAAAGATGGATTTCCGAAGGTAGCAAAACGTAAGATGTCATTAGAAGATTTACTTTTGAGAATTATAGTGTCTTCACCTCCACTTAATCATGCATTCAAAGCAGGAAAAAGGTGAAATAAGTTAAATTTGTATTATGAATTAACTTTTTACTCATAAATTTACCTTCCAATTTAGTAATGATACATCAAATATATGCAGATTATGTGAAAAAATTATCCCTAAATATTTTTGAGGTTGATATTTAATGATAGAATGATAAGTTATCAGTATTTTCAGTCTAGATTTCTTTGATTCAGCTTGCTAATGTTTCAACCCAAGCATGTGGATTATCATCAGGGTAACAGTTACTGTCTAGTCTAGAACAAGCAATGTGAATAAAAAAAAAATGTATATTGAAAATCCTAATTATTTATCATCCTCACAATATTCATTTTTAAAACCATTCCAGATATAGTCAGGCCCATAACACAGATTATGCCATTCAAACCTTTTATTTGTTTTTTTGAAGAGGCGGTACTCAAGGTTTGGAAGAGTTGGACTAACCTTCTATATAGTTATTGGCCTTACAATAACAAAAGTAATTTTTATTTAATGCCAAAACTCCAGTTTTTCTACAACTTGATGTAAAATCATCATTCATTAAAGTATTTCAGTGAAGTAATAATATGAAGCAATTGGGTTATGGATTCCTAATAATGATAATGTTCATTCAAAAGTGGAAAAGTATGTAAACATGTTCTAGCCCTTTAGGTTTCTAAGTAGATCTTAAAGCATGGAATGATCAAATTAAGTAAAAGAAGATTATTTTTTGTTTTAATTGGTCAAAATCTAAATATTTTAATATTTTTTTTATTTTATGATTTTGTCCCCCTCGGGCGGGCTCATTACCGCGTATGGGGAGCGTCCCAAGGGTGGCGGATGTGGGGATGGTCGGTGGAAATTCCTTGGAAGTTCCTCCCGGCTAAGTCCGATGGACTCGCTGACCAACAATGAGAGGGGCCCTCCAGACTTGCTGCAGGGAGGGGACCTCCAGACTTGCTGCAGGGAGGGGACCTCCAGACTTGCTGGAGGTAGGGGCCCACCAGACTTGCTGGAGGGTGTGACGTAGGATTGAACGCCCTACTCACATATCTTTTTAGTTCACCAAACACCACAAAAAGTCATGGATCTCCCTAAGGTAAAACGCTCATTATCCGGAGGTAAACTAGTCCCCCGTTCGGGTCTCCGGGTGGGGACTGCTTTAGGGGTTCATGGCGCAAGTTGAAATATAGGGATTTAAATATTGGTACGTGGAACGTAAGGAGTTTAAACACAGCAGGGGGGCTAAAATCGGTCGCGAATGAGGTAAATGGGTACAATTTGGATGTCGTGGCTCTGCAAGAGGTTCGCTGGCCAGGGGAGGGCTCGATGAGGGAAGGAAAGTACACTATTTGGTACGGAGGAAGCGGGAATCATTGTTTAGGTACCGGGTTTCTAATTAGGAGTAGATTACTATCCGCTTTGAGGGACGTACAATTCTTTAGTGATAGAATTTCGGTAGCTATATTTCAGGGACGTTGGTTTAAAATCGCATTAATAAACATACATTGTCCGACCGAAGACAGTGACGATGAAGTCAAAAGTGAATTTTACGATAAACTCGAATGGGTTTATGATAAACTACCGCGAAACTACATGAAAATAATTGTAGGTGACGCGAACGCAAAGGTAGGAAGGGAAGAAGTTTATATTCCGACGATTGGTAAAGAAAGTTTGCACGAATATAGTAATGATAATGGGATCCGTCTGATAAACTTTGCCATCTCGAAAAACCTGATAATTAAAAGTACGACGTTTAAACATAAGGATATTCATAAATATACTTGGACATCACCGGATTCGCAAACACGAAATCAAATCGATCATGTCTTGATACAACACAGCTGGCAAAGCAGTATAATTAATGTACGGTCTTATCGCGGAGCAGAATGTGGGTCGGATCATGAATTAGTAATCGCGAAACTTCGACAAAAACTTAATATAAAAAAGAGAAAAGAAAACCGTTTCGATTTTGAGAATTTTAATTTGGAAAAATTAAAAAATCCATCAATTAGAAACCAATTCGAGCTAGATGTTAAGAATAGGTTTGAAGCTTTAGAGCTTCCTGACGAGGACCACGAGGATATTGACAAGTTATGGGTAGAGATCAGGGATAATATTAAAGCGGTCGGTAACTCGTGTCTAGGAAAAAAGGAAAATAAGAATAACAAACCGTGGTTTGATGAAGATTGCTTAAACATGTGTGAAAAAAGAAAAGCCGCTAAATTAAAAGCTCTAAATAATCCTAGCGAAGACAATCTGGAATACTTCCGAATCTCAAAGAACGAAACGACAAAATTGCTCAAAAATAAAAAAAGGGAGTATCTTAAAAATAAAATAATTGAAATAGAAACTAATAGAATCGAAAATAACGTAAGAGACATGTACAAAGGTATAAACAGATCACGTAAATATGTAGGGCCCGTAACGTCTGGAATTAGGGATGATAATAACAATATTCTGACCGATCCGGTTGACATATTGAATAAGTTTAAGGACCACTTTGACAATATTTTAAATACGGGAAATTATGATCTGTGTCCTCCTTCTGAGTACCAGAGTGCTGAACCGTTAATAGAAGGACCAAGTAAAGAGGAAGTTGAAGTAGCTATCGGAAAATTAAAATCATATAAAGCAGCGGGAATCGATAATATTCCTACTGAACTAATTAAGGCATGCGGGGAAGCTGGAGTTTCTAAAATACATCGGTTGGTTAAAAAGATCTGGGTGAACGAGAAATTACCTGAAGAATGGAAAGAATCTATTCTTATTCCGATTCACAAAAAGGGTCCGAGGACGGATTGTAATAACTATCGAGGAATTTCACTCCTTCCGGTATGTTATAAAATATTCACTTTAATCTTAACCAGTCGAATCACGGAATACGCCGAGGAAATTATCGGAGACTACCAATGCGGATTTAGACGGAATCGTTCGACTATTGATCAAATATTTTCTTTACGGCAAATATTAGAGAAAAAATTGGAGTATAACGGTATTGTTCACCAGCTGTATATAGATTTTAAAAAGGCTTACGATTCTATT
The DNA here is from genome assembly GCA_928085145.1 of Nezara viridula. Lineage (NCBI taxonomy): Eukaryota > Metazoa > Arthropoda > Insecta > Hemiptera > Pentatomidae > Nezara > Nezara viridula. Next base: position 55,097,234 of record OV725078.1, read on the forward strand.
GACCGCCAGAAACTGTATAATATTCTAATCGAGCAGGGGATTCCAAAAAAACTAGTAAATCTAGTCAGGATGTGCTTGACGGAGACACTCAATAAAGTTAGAATCGGTAATAATTTGTCCGAAAAATTTGAGGTTCGTTCGGGCTTAAAACAGGGGGATTCTCTTTCGCCTGTCCTGTTCAATTTGGCATTAGAACATGCCATTAGGGAGGTAATGCGAACCGAGAAAGGGTTGGATCTGGGCGGGACAACATCCGTGCTGGGCTATGCTGATGATCTGGTACTGTTAAGCGAAGACGTTGAAACTATAAAACTAAATACGACAACGTTAATGAAAGCCGGTAAAGAACTAGGACTCGAAATAAACGTGGATAAAACAAAATATATGGTTAGCTGCAAAAATGGCGATACTACTGGTGATATCGATATAGATGGTAATATGTTTGAACAGGTAGATAAATTTAGGTATCTAGGTTCTACGATAACTAGAAAAAACGAAATTGAAGAAGAGATTAAGGTTAGACTGAAGGCGGGGAATGCTTGTTATTTTTCTGTGACAAAACTACTTAGTTCGCGCCTCTTGTCCCGAAACTTAAAAATTAGAATCTATAAAACAATTATCTTGCCTACAGTTCTTTATGGATGCGAAACTTGGCCGCTTACATTAAGGGATGAGCAGCGTCTTAAGGTTTTTGAAAATAAAGTATTGCGTAGAATATTCGGACCGAAGAAGGATGAGTTAACCGGAGAGTTCAGACGGTTACACAACGCCGAATTGCGTGAGCTGTATCCGGGTAATATAATTGAGGTAATTTCATCGCGGCGAATCAAATGGGCTTGTAAAGTTGTTGGGCTTAGTAACGAGAGAATTCCTAAAAGGTTAATATTTGCTGTGCCGAATGGTAAGCGTCCGAGGGGTAGACCGAAGCGAAGGTGGGAAGATTGCATTAAAGCCGATCTGAAGGGACTGGGTTTGGACGGCGAACGGTGGAGGGAGGTGTGTAACAAGCGATTGGTGGTGTCGGCATCGAACCTTCGGGTTCGCTAAGCCTTATTATTATTATTATGGTTTTGCCCCATAGAAAAATGGTGTCCAGCAACCGGAAATTGTATGAGAAAAAAACGGGAGATGTATGAGCATTTTTCAAAGTAACCTTTTTTTTTTTTTTTTCTTTTTGACATTTACAACTGTATTACATAAATACATCAAGTAAATTTGGACATAATTGATATAATGACAAGAATACACTTGCTGAGTAACTACCCAATGGTAGCACTCTAATGATATGACTACATTAGGAGATCACGGGGCCATCTTCTTCAAAGTAACCTAGAATTTTTTTTCTTAACAACATTTCCTGAAACATCCAAAAAATATAATGAAAAAATTATAAATTTTTTGAGATGGTTACTTTTTAAAAATTTAAGAATAAAAAGTATGGTTTCTAGGACTAAGGGCTGAGTTGACCCTATGTGTGTCAGTAGTGTTAATTTGTTTTAAGTGCTCATTTATATCGGGCAGCTATGGAAGAAATCTAAAAAACAGTGTTAAAGAATATCTTCTTAGGTCAAGCCACACATTTCACTTCTAGAATCATTTCGAAAATTATTCATATCCTCATAAAAATAATACTGTAAAACTCTTACTAGCTTAAGTGTAAAGTAATTGATTTTCTTGAAAAACTAGAGATCAATAAAAAAAAACAATGAAATATATGTTATGGCTGAATGTGCATAATACCCAATTTGAGGATTCTGTCCTCATTAAATTAGTAGCGGTTAATGACAACAAGACGTAGGGGTGAGGAAAGCCCATCTGGACAATAGTTATATTTTTATTTTAAGTCCTCAACTGACAAGCAGGAGAGGAGGACCTTCATAAATTAGGTGATAATTAGTTTTTATTTAATGTATTTAATTGTTAAGTTTTATAAATTTGGTTTTTATTGTTGTAGTTTTAATATTTCATTAAGCGTGATGAGGGACCATAACTGGTAGCAAGAACAAATAATCAATTATTCATGGGAGGATAATGAGGAGTCTATTTATTGACTTTTATTTCACTTCCGTAACATCAAGCCTCAATTCAAGAAAAAAAATAAGCTACAATCATAAGGAAGTTTTATATTACCTATGCCATTAAAACAAAAAACTTCCCAACCAAAGAAAAAAATTATTTTGTTTATTTGGTCACTTCCTCAATATAATATTATTTATGCTTCATTATGGTGATAGAAAAATTTGTTAGCTGCAAGTATTCTCCCCTGCCTGAGACCACCATAGATTTATAGCTATGGAATTTTCACACACTATTTTGAGGACAGGTTTAAACCTAATTCCTTTGATATATTTCGTGGATAATCCTATCCAGTAAACCTCCTGAAATTCCGTTCCATTTTGCTGATAGTGTTATTTTATACACATTTTTTTTGTAAATGTTTATCAGTAAGAATTAAGTGTAGTGTCTTGTATTAGTGTGTTATCAGATGGTGTGATTATTACAAGTCATTTAGAAGTTGGAGAAACTTTTTTTTAATCCTTAAAATTTTTTTTTTAAATTATTTTAATGGAATTTACAACTGTATTACATAGAGGATACAGTAAGTAAATGAGAAATTTGTAACATGGCATGTACAACATGAAGAGAAACTACCCTTTGGTAGAACTCAAATTAAAGTTCTATATTAGAAGATCCCGAGGCCATCTTCTTTTCAGACGCCTCGGAGGGTTATCAGGGATCGAGGAGGAAGCAAGGTTTGAAACGAGAGGATTCGGATGGTTCTGCAGTTTCTTATGGAAGGAAAGGTATCTGGATTGGGCCAGATTGGAAACATATGGAACCTTAAGGTCTTTATGGATGATTTTATTTGTGACAAAGTAAGGAGCGTTGAGGATTTTACGAAGGATTTTGGATTGTAAGGATTGGATACGAGAGGAATTCGATGGTTTAGTGGAGCCCCAAAGCTCAATTCCGTAAGTCCAAATAGGTCTTATTATTGTCATATATACGAGTCGTTTATAATTGATTGAAAGCTTAGATCGTTTGTCTAGTAAGTGCTGCAGTAGTCGAAAACGTTGGGCGGTTTCTAGTCATTTCAGTCTGGTATGGGGATTCCAAGTTAGACGTTTGTGTAAGTGGAGTCCAAGCTATCGAATTGGTTCAACAGGGATAAGTGGGGTATTATTAAAGGATACTGTAGGACAAAAATTAAAACTTAAAGTAATAATTCCAGATTACATTCTGATTCCTTTACTTTTCTCCTTGCAACTTGTAGCCTATATAATTACTGTAATACACCTCGTAGGTTCGAGGGTCTTCTAGTAGCCCATGTGGGATTAAGATATGAGAACATGAACCTAATTAGAAGAGTTTCAGTAAAAAAGATAAAGTTATAAAGGAAATGATCAAATAGTGGTGGTAGAATTACCAGTAGGAAATCTTGAACCAACTTATTCAAAACTTTTGTGTGATAGTTCAGTTCACTTAATAATAATCATTTCAATTTTTTTTTACTTCTTTGTACATTTGAAAGTTTTAATTGCTTGATTATTTCTAGGAAATGAACTCTGAGAGAAGCAATGTGAATTTAATTTATTTTTTTCTTTTTGAAAATATAGGGACTATATTTAAAAGGTTGAATTTGATTTAATTTAGCCCACAGTTTCTTTGGAGTTGTGATAGCCTCTCTAATGTCTCATAACAATTATCCTAATATACCATAGCTTTAATTTATAGCAACTTGTTGTATGCATATAGTAGCAAAAAGTGTGACCTCCCTTCCCCCCCATATTGTTTTTACTTCATATTTTTTACAGTTTAGACAACAGAAATATTTCCAACATAGACGGTTAGTAATCTTTCTGAATGAAAGATGGCTTATTTAATTAATGTTAATCAGGATTGGCATTCGTCAACGTCTTTGTCAAAGTTCGTCCTTCAGTGCGCAAACATTAAAGGATTTGTGTTGGCTCCTAGGTTTTATTAGATTGATTTAAAGAAAACAAGGATTTTTCTGATTGTTTATTGTGTCTGAACTCAAAAGAGACCATGATTCATGTGAAGATTGTGATATTATCATTCTATTTTTTTTTTCTTCAATTTTTTATAATTTTAAACATATGAAATTATATGTTCTCATTAATTAATTATTCTTATCTCTTTTATCCATTAACATAAAAAAAATTGTGTAAATTGGCATTTATTTTATTTAAAATAGAATTTAAGCCTTTTTCTGACTAATTTAATTTCATTTTTCAGAAGCATTGTAGAAAAAAGAACGGAAAACAACCAAAGGCAAGTTTACAAAGATGTAGTTACTCCTATTCATATTCCAGAGAATTTCAGTATTTCCTACTTTCCAAATTCCTTGAAGATCATTCCCTAATCAACCCTCTCCAATCTAGCTTTCGTCCTGGTTACTCAATCCAATCTGCCCTCCTAAAAATAACCCATGACCTCCAAAACTCCATTGAACACCAAGAACTCACTATCCTAATTCTCCTAGATTTCTCCAAAGCTCTTGATAAACTTGACCACAGCATTCTCTTTACTAAACTGCAACATCTTCCTTTATCCAACAGTGTCCTGCGATGGTTCAAATCCTTCCTTTCAAATAGATCCCAGTCAGTCTTAGAGTATCTCTCGACCAGTCAGGAGCTCAACTAAGTGCCACTCACTAACCATAATAATTAAACAGTTATTTTAGAGATATCATTCAATTATTTTTCATAGATACATCATTCTGTATTACTATATTAATATTAGAGCTTCACTACAGTTATTTCTTGGAAATAGAGTGATAAAGTTAAAAAACAGTGCCGGTGAAGGAAGCAATTGAGTTGGAGTAGTGGGGATAGCCGGCAGCAGCCTAATCCTACCAGCTTCCACCCAAACAAACAGGTGTGTCTCTGATAATATTATTGTTTTCATCTACTTTCGACTGTTCAAAGCAATAGTGATTTATTTTAATTTTATCATTATTTTTTTTTCTAATCAACATGGTTAATTGCAAACTGTGTGCTAAAACAGTAAGCCGAGAAGACAAAACTAAAATAGTTTGTGTCACGTGTCAAAACCTATTTCACGTGAAATGTACAAAAATTGATTCTACAGACTTAGAAGGCCTAAAAGAGACCAGCAAAAAATGGAGATGTAGCGATTGCGAATTATTATCGGGTACGTTGCCAGCTGCTGAGTCTAGTAGTATACTTGACCTACTGAGAGGGCTCACCGAGGAGGTCAGGGAATTGAAGTCCAAACTTCAAGGGATAGACGAACTGAAGGAGATAAAAGAAGCCCTACAGAAGCAGTCGGAACTCTCATTTGAGAACATGGACCGTCTGTTAAAAATAGAAACACTCTTAGAGGATCAGAAAACCCATGTTGAAAATTTGATAATTGAAAACAACAAACTCAAAACAAAAATATCAGAGCTTGAAATCCGACTAAATTTTACAGAACAAAGTCAACTCAAAAATACGATTGAAATAAGAGGCATCCCGGAGAAGCCGGGTGAAACTGTAACTGGCACAATTCTTAGCATCGGAGCGGGTCTGGGCGTCAAGCTGAGTCCGGAAGATCTTGATCACGCCGTAAGACTAAGACTTGAGCCCAAGCAGGAAGGAACACCAGGCCCAATTATTGCAAGATTTGTTAGACAGACTGTGAAAGATGAGTTAGTGCGGCAGCGAAGAACTAAGAGAGATTTCTCCACACGACATCTAGGCTGGAGTGAGAATGACTCACACCGCCTATATGTAAGTGAAGCCATGACGCCCACCAACAAGCACCTCTATTGGTTAGCCAGGCAGAAGAAATTGACTGCTAAAATAAAATATGTTTGGTTCAGTGGAGGAAAAATTCGCTGCAGAGAGTCAGATGGATACCCACCGGTGATAATAGGAAAACCGAGTGACCTTGACGTATTCAGCTGAACGTTGCTCACAAGTTACTCTGAGTTTGCATTTGATTTATTTTTTCTCGCCAGAAATAATTTTACTTTATTTTTTTTTTTATCTTCAGGTTTTTTTACTTTAATATAAACGTAGCTTTTTTTATTTATACTGAAGCTTTTTTTATTTTTTTATACATTTATTTTCGCCAGAAATATTTTTACTTTTTTTTTTTTTTATCTCCAGGTTTTTTTATTTTCATATAAATGTAACTTTTTTATTTTTTTATTTATATTGAAGCTTTTTATTATTTTTGTATACATTTATTTTTATAGAAATGTATCTTTTTTAATTTTTTTATTTTTATCGAAGCTTTTTTTATTTTTGTATACTTTTATTCTCGACAGAAATAATTTGATTTTAATCTTTTTTACTTTTAGCACTCTTTATTCTTGTATAAATTATTTACAACTTTATTTGGTTATTTACCAAAATGTATCAATGTATTTAAAACAAGGGGATATTTATATTTTCTTATCCTATAAATTATATTTAACAGAATATTTATTTCGAAATATTGGAAATTCATTACTTTCATCTCAACTTTTACTTTATGTTTGCAATTTTTTAATATTTTTTATTATTTTAAACGGAGTATTTGTTTAAAAAAAATGTTATATCCTATCCTTTATCTTCGATCCTTTTCACCAAACCTCTGCTTCCCAACTCTACTATAATGACTAATATTCTGAATTCCTGTCACATCAACGCCCAATCCCTTATTGCACATTACGATGAATTCCAGAAATATTTCCTTGACAATTTTTACCATATAATAGCAATATCTGAAACCTGGCTAAAACCTTTTATCCCATCCTCCCAGATTTCCTTACCAGATTACTCGTTCCTACGTCACGATAGATCGCATCGCACGGGAGGTGGCGTCGGATTATATATCCATGACAGTCTTAAGGCCAAAATCCTTCTACAGTCTCCTTATCATGATTTTCCTCACATAGAATACATGTTCGTTGAAATCTCCTCGCTTTCCTCTCCTCTGTTGTATGCCGTAATTTACCGCCCTCCTCGTGTTCCATTTGACAACCTCTTTGAATCTTCCCTCATTAACCTGGTCTCCAACTACACCAATATTATTATTACCGGTGATTTTAACGTGAACATGCTTTCACAATCTCCCGAAAAATATTTCCTTACCGACCTGTTGTTTTCCCTTAATCTTCATCTTGTTCCTTATTCTCCTACCCACCACACGCAATTTTCCGATACTTGGTTAGATCTTTATATCTCTGACTCCCCCATCAAAATCCTTTCTTCTTCTCAACACCCAGTTCCATTTCTTTCATCACATGACCTGATCCAAATTACATACGACCTACCCGTAAAATCCTTCACTCCCAAAATAGTTTCATACCGCAATTTAAACCTTCTTTCCTATGAATCCCTTCAACCAGACCTTAATTCTCAGCAATGGGACACCATATATTCCTACAACTCCATTGATCCTATGGTATCCACCCTGACCTCAAACCTACAATCTATATTAGAAATCCACGCTCCTCTGAAAACCAAAACCTTATGCCGTCCCACTGCGCCTTGGCTGACCCGTGAGATAAAGGAAATGATGAGGGGAAGAGATGCAGCAAGGCGCAAATACCGTCGAACCCGTCTAGCTGTGGATTATGTGTCTTTCAAGGCGTTTCGCAATGGAACCCAATCCGCAGTCCGTCTTGCTAAAACCACCTGCTTCCATAATGCCCTGTCCAATGCTCCCGACCCCAAATCTAAATGGAAAATACTCCGCAACCTATCCCTACCAGAGTCCATTAATCGTAGTTCCTTTGATCTTTCTCCAGATGATCTCAATAACCATTTCTTATCCTTTACTCACTCTTCCTCTCATACTTTCGACATTAAACATCACAAATTCAATCCTGAAGACTTCTTTTTCTCCCACATGTCCTATGATGAATTACTTTCCACCATCCTAAAATCCCACACCGATGATTATGGTCCCGACAATATTCCTGTAAAACTAATAAAATCCACCCTTCCTGACCTTATTCCTGTTCTTTATCATATCTAAAATTTTTCATTGCAGAACTCCATATTCCCATCCTCCTGGAAAACTGCCCTAGTCCGACCTTTGAATAAAATTGCCAATCCTACCTCACTGCATGACTTCCGTCCTATTTCTCTCCTATCCAACCTCTCAAAGCCGCTAGAACGCCTTGTCCAAAATCAGCTCTCAAACTACCTAGAGGAACGTTCCTTTATCAACCCATGCCAATCTGGCTTCCGACCCGGCTATTCAACGCAATCTGCTCTCCTTAAAATAACCCATGACCTACAAAACTCCATTGAACACCAAAACCTTACTATCCTCATCCTTCTAGATTTTTCCAAAGCGTTTGATACAGTTGACCATAACATCCTTCTTACCAAATTGCAAAACCTTCCTCTATCCAACAGTGTCCTGCATTGGTTCAAATCCTTCCTTTCCAATCGATCCCAGTATGTAGTAGTCCCTGATCAACCTCCTTCAAACACACTTCCCTCTCCTGTGGTGTCCCTCAGGGTTCCTCTCTCTCTCCTACTCTGTTTGCTATTTACATCAATTATCTTCCCCTCCAGATCCGTCACTCCCGATACCACATCTATGCAGATGATTTCCAAATATACCTTTCCTTTCCGCCCTCTGACCTATTATCTGACACAGAAAAACTTCAAGAAGACTTAAATGGAATTTGTGACTGGGCAAGAACAAACAAGCTGAAGTTGAATGCGGATAAGACAAAGGCAATCTTAATAGGCTCCAATCACCTCCTTAAAACTGTCCCTACTATTCCAACTCTGTTCCTACATAATAACCCCATCAAATTTCACCCCACCATCAAAAATCTTGGAATAACCATTGATCAAACGCTTTCTTGGGAAAAATCATATATCCAATATTTCCCGCCATACCATTTCCATCCTAAAACGTCTTAACTACTCCTGTCACCTATTTCCTTTTGAAACCCGTAGGCTCCTAGTTACTTCCTTAATTTTTCCCCACTTTGACTATTGCTGTACGGTATATGGGAGCCTCTCTGGGGATCTCGAGGCGAAACTAAAACGTTTGATAAATTGCTTTGTACGATTCATCTTCGGGATCCCAAGGGACGCCTCTGTTTCCCATTTTTACGCGGAGTTAAAGTGGCTTTATCCTTCCTACCGTCGTAAGTATTTCCTGGCATCCTTCCTCTTTCAAGTCATCCAATCCCACCGTCCCTCATACATCTCCGAGCTCCTTCAATTCAAATCCTCTGTTCGTTCCCGCAATACTCGTTCCCGGTCTTCTGATTTATACATAAGGGCCCACCGAACCGCTGCTTTCGACAAATCGTTCATTATCCGATCCTCATCTCTATGGAACTCCATCCCTTCCCATATCCGTCAATCTAATACCCTTCCTACCTTTAAATCCCGCCTGTTCAATCATTTCTTATCCATCCAGTCCCCATAAAATCGTAAATAGATACTACTAAAAATATGTACATAAATTATTAGTTCGTTCTTCATTATTTGTACTCCAATTTTTGTTTATCTATTTTTTTTTTCTCTTTATTATCAACTGATCAAAATTGGAAAGCAACTTATATCTATATGTGTATATATATATATTATTTTTTTTAACCAAGACTGTTCAATTACTCTGTATTTTTATTTATATATCTCTGAGGCTCCTTAGCCCTCATTTCTGTCTTTCTGTATTATTCTAAAGGGACTCGTCCCAGAATAAATAAAGTATTATTATTATTATGTGGTCGTCCAAGGTCAACCTCCCTCTAAGACAATTCCACTCTCCTGCGGCGTCTCCCAGGGTTCCTCCCTATCTCCTAACTGTTTGCTATTTACATTAATGATCTTCCTCTCCTGATCCATTACTCCAAATACCATATATATGCAGATGATTTCCAAATATACCTGTCCTTCCTGGTCCTACCTGGGTGGATGCCAACAAGTTAAAGTTGAATGCCAAGAAGACCAAGACAATTTTGGTAGGCTCCAGTCACCTCCTTAAAACTCTTCCTAACATACCAACCCTGTTCCTACACGATAATCTCATCAAAGTCTATCCCACCATTAAGAAACTTGGAATAACTTTTGATCAAACCCTTTCCTGGAAACACCATGTATCAGATATTTCCCGCCGCGCCTTTTCCATTTTAAAACGACTTAATTACCTCTGCCACCTATTTCCGTTTGAAACCCGTAAACTCCTTATTACTTCTTTCATATTTCCTCACTTCGACTATTGCTGTACAGTATATGGGGGCAACTCCGAGGATCTCGAGGCGAAACTAAAACGTTTGATAAATGATAAATTGCCTTATACGATTCATCTTCGGGATCCCAAGGGACGCCTCTATTTCTCGTTATTATGATGAGCTGAAATGGCTTTATCCTTCCTATTGACGTAAGTATTTCCTAGCATCCTTCCTCTTCCAAGTCGTCCAATTCTGCTGTCCTTCATACATCTCCAAGCTCCTTCAATTCAAATCTTCTGTTCACTCCTGTAAAACCCGTTTCTGGTCTTCAGATTTGTATAAAAGATCCCACCGAACCGTTGCTTTCGACAGATCTTTCATTATTCAATCCACATCTCTATGGAACTTTATCCCATCCTACATCCTTCGCTCCAATACCCTCCCGACCTTTAAATCCCACCTGTTCAATCACCTCTTATCCCTTCAGCTATCATAAAATTGTAAATATGTATATAAATAATTGGTTTGTTTTAAACAATTTATTTCATTTTTTTTTTAAAATGAAGATTGTAGGTAAATAATATTCTTTTCTTTTATTTATTCGTTATATAAATCAGTTTATTTTTTAATTATTCTCTGAGGCTCCAAAGCCCACATTTTTATCTCTGTACATTATTCTAAAGGGACTTGTCCCAGAATAAATAAGGCGTTATTATTATTATTATTTTCTCCACTAATTCTGAAGAATGGTTTGTAGTTTGGAAATCTGAATTTTTACACATCCTGTATATGCAAAACTTTGTGGATCAAAATGTAAAACCATTTCATTATTATTTATCTACCTTGAAACATTTTCATTCACTGATTTGAAATCATTTTCTCAAGTCTTATTAATTTGAACTTGTTTTTAAGTGAAAAATACGAATCCTTCAATTGCTTGCTTAGATTTATAATTTATAAATTTATAATTTATAAATTTGTTTTTGACTTTTTAGAAATAGAAATAGACAATATCTTTATTCAGGGACAAAGTCCCTTTAGAATAACCAAATAGAACATAATTAAAAAACTACATCTGGCCAATTGGACTGGACTATTGTTTATAAACAGTACAAGCCTATTTTCCATAATTGATTGAATTTTTATTCGAATAAGTTTTTCAATATTTTTCAATCACTAATATTTTAGTGACTGAAGATTCCTAGAATAACTTAAAGTTCTGAATTATTCATTATTCCTATATGAACAAAAAAATATTCAATAAAAATATGTTCTGGATAAATATTAATTCTAAGGAAATATCTACTGATAAAAATGTATTCAGTGAAAATATTCACTAAATAATCATAATCAATCCATCCTGGAAAACAAACCTGATTTGCCCCTTATAGAAGATCACCAACCCGTCAACTCTCAATGATTTCTATCTAATTTGTCTCCTTTCAAACCTCTCCAAACCTTAAGTGCAACTAGTTCAATGCCAGCTATCCTACTTTTTAGAACAGAATAATCTCCTAAAACTCCTTCAGTCTGTTTTTCAACCTGGCTATTCCACTCTGTCTGCCCACAAATCAAAATTGCCCGAGACTTTCATACAACTCATGGCCAGCAGAAACTCACCATCCTTATTCTCATAGACTTCTCCAAAGGCTATGATTCTGTTGACCACTATATCCTCTTTTCGAAACTTCATGATCTGTCCCTATCATCTAGTGCCCTGCGATGGTTTAGTTAATTGCTTATCAGCTGTATTCCTTGGAAAGGAACAGATTCATTAGGACTTCAGAATGACTAAACAAATTTGAAACAGTACATTATGTTAACTTAAAAAAAATTAAGTTAACTTAAAAAAATCTTAGTACCTAATTGTCTTCCTTCCTTTTGAAGTTTTTTTCTGTACATGTTTTTTCCTAGAATAACTGGGTACGTTTTATAATTTTTAGAAGAATTTTTGATGCTGAAAAAAAGGAAAATGACCATGCACAGGTTAACAAAGAGGCAGTTTCTCCAATTCATATTTCAGAAAATTGCAGTATCTCCTTTACTAATGCCGAAGAAAGGTTTGTATTTCTAAAATCTAAACCTATGCTTATAGTTTTAACACATTTTACATCATAGCATAGCGCTCAGTTTTTCACTCAATTACTCAAATTAAATTTGATTTTAGATATTAATTCTGTTTATCATTAACATGATTTAAATTATAGTTAAAAATTTTAAATAGGAAGTTTGTTTTGAGTTCCTAAGCATACAACTTGAGAGTAATCAACACCAGTTTCTGATTTCTATCTAATTTCCCTCCTTTCAAACCTCTCCAAACCTTTAGAGCGATTAGTTCAGTCCCAGCTATCCCACTTTTTAGAACAGAATAACCTCCTAAACCTCCTCTTGTTGGTTTTCCAATCTGGCTATTCCACTCAGTGTGCCCATAAATCAAAATTGCCCAAGACTTTCATACAACTCATGGCCAGCAGAAACTCACCTTCCTTATTCTCCTTGACTTCTCCAAAGCCTTTAATTTCTTTGACCACAATATCCTCCTTTTGAAGCTTCATGATCTGTCCTTATCATCTAGTGCCCTGCAATAGCTCGGTTATTGCTTATCAGCTGTATTCCTTGGAAAGGAACAGATTCATTAGGACTTCAGAATGACTAAGCCAATTTGAAACATAGTACATTATGCTTCTTTTTATTTCCTTCCTTTTAGAGTTTTTTTTTCTGTACATGTTTTTTCCTAGAATAACTGTGTACGTTTTATAATTTTTAGAAGAATTGTTGATGCTGAAAAAAAGGAAAATGAGCATGCACAGGTTAACAAAGAGGCAGTTTCTCCAATTCATATTTCAGAAAATTGCAGTATTTCCTTTACTAATGCCGAAGAAAGGTTTGTATCCCTAAAATCTAAACCTATGCTTATAGTTTTAACACATTTTACATCATAGCGCTCAGTTTTTCACTCAATTACTCAAATTAAATTTGGTTTTAGATATTAATTCTGTTTATCATTAACATTATGATTTAAATTATAGTTAAAAATTTTAAATATTGAGTTTGTTTGGGTTCCTTCGCAAACTTGACAATAATCAACATCTGTTTCTGATTTAATGTTATTTTTCTAGATTTAAGGAATACAGAAAAGAAAAAAAAAAAGGAAAAGAAAAAATTTATATATATTTCTATATTTTATTCAATAGACTACAGGCTTTAAGAAAATTTAATAATGTTTTTTTCATACTTCCCAAATTGCAAATGTGAGGTTGTAACATACAGATCATCATCAAGGTTCATTTCTTCAAGGTTAATACCATTTCTTAAAGGATTTTATATTGGGTTGAGGAAAAAGTAATTTTGTTTTATCCCAATAGGTGACTTAAAAAGTCTCTTTATCTGTTTTAATGCTTATTCAATGAAGCCATCCATTCTTTTAATCAGTCAGTAGTTTATCGAGCTTTAAAAATGATGTTTTTTCAGATGGCCATTTAATCATATTTTGCTTTTTTTACTTCTAAAACATTCAAATATTACTTTTCAAAAAATGCAGCCCAGGCTCATCAAAAATGGTATGATGTTCATGCTGATGAGTGCTTAAGGGAATGCCGAAGTCTGAATCGGTTGGCTCATTTTTGTTCTGGGAATTTTAATGTTTAAGACCTCACCCTGGCCGGCCAATCGTTAAAAAGTCAATAAAATTCTTCAAAAAATCTAGGCAAAGCAACATATTTCATCTCCTAACATTGCTACGGAACTAAACATCAATCATAAAACAGTTTTGAACCATTTAAATAAGGCTGGATACAAAAAGAAGGTGGATACTTTGGTTCCACATGAATTAACAGTGAAAAATTAAATTTCTGTTTCTTTAACTTCTGAGTTCCATTTTCATTCCACTGCTGAAGCAAATAGAAATCAATCAATTTTTATAAAAAAAGATAGTGGTTGGTACAAAGTGGATGAAGTATGACAATAATATGTGAAAAACATCATGGTCAAAGCCTGGAGAGGCTTCACAAACACTAGAAAGATGCCAAGGAAGGTGATCAAAGCCTGGAGAGGCTTCACAAACACTGGAAAGATGCCAAGGAAGGTGATGCAGAGTGTTTTGGTGGGGCTGAAAAGGAATTTTTTATCATTAGCTGCACGAACCTGGCCAAACCATTACTTCAACTCTCTACTGTGAATGGAGCAGATAATTCAAGAAAAACTACCAGAATTGATCAATAGAAAAGATGTTGTCTTCCATCATGGCAACACTAGAAGACCACATGCATCTTCTTCCTCAATCCAATATTTTAGAGAAAAAATTGGCTAATGTGTTTAAAACGGATGGAGGATTTTCAGACAGTTGCCCATTGACGATAGTGTAGCGAGAGGAAGGGGGATATTTAGTGATTTTATTCCATATATCAGTTGATGTTTCAGACAACCCCGAAACGGACAACTCTGATGCCTATAATATCTATTCTGACGACTGGTGTCCAGATGTCCCTTATAGAAACGACTGCGTTACCACTCCTGCTGAAAATGATGACGAAACAGGTATTTCGGATGCAGGTGCCGATCCCTCAAATATGGGAGCAGATCCTGTGTGTTCTAATTTCTCTAAGGCTTTGAACCACACCTTGGACCAACTGGACTGCGCCGAATTTTCCAATCTTACCAGTACAATATCAGACGATTTGTTGTATTGAAGCCCGGATGACATACAGACATTTAAAGATTTACTATGGACATTGTTAGGCTAGTGTCTTCCGGAGACCAGACAGATTTTGGATCCTGTTCCTCCATGATCACCAGACCAGTCCCCACTTCCACTTTATCCACGACTGTGCCTTCAGCAATAAGTCCTGCTGTTGCGGGGACATCCTGGACATCTCTAAATCGTATGGACAATGATCATTAAAAAAACCACATTATAGACGACGCCGACGGCGAGGGCCTCTTAGTACCTTCTCAAACTACCTGCAAAACCTACAACACTATTCATCAGTGGAGGGACGATACCGGATTAGTTGCGAAATCTTTGGTATGCTGTCCATCCCAAATGTGGCAAATACGGATTTTGCCTTACGAACGTTTGAACGGTCTAGACAAGCACAATTGGTATCACGCAACGAAGGAAATTTTGAGGTCAGGATCAACAAAGTAACACACCCAGAGGCATACCGTTTATGGCGACAACTTTAACGCGAATTACTAAACATAACAAAGGCGGGAATACACGGACTTCACAGACAATCAACTGTTGCGCTGATCTTACGGTTTATGGAAGAAAACCTAATCATACCGGATAATGATATAACGTCGCCCGATGAATGGTTAAACCATCCTGTGTTCCGCTATGTTAATAAATGGGATTTAGCATATCAGAATGCTTTACAAATATTTCGTACTATAATTGCTAAACTAACACTAAACAATATAAGGGAGTATATTAAAGATCGGAACGTCCAATATTACCGACCTAACATACCGGTTTTATCGGTTCTCGAATCTTATAACATATTAAAATTGGTTTTATCGATGCAAATGGACAACCGAACAATGACTGACTGTTTAGTATTTCTTTATAAATTATTAAATCATACTTCGGGAAAACAATTGTCTATTTATAAAAGGTTGTCCATCAGTAGGTAAAACGTGGTTCGCAAACATAGTAGGAAAATTAATGCTAAACACCGGGTATATGGAAAATTCTAATAGATAAAATCGATTCCCGTTTCAAGATTGTCCTAATCGTTATCTCTTAATTTTCGACGAAATCCAACGTTGAACCAGCCTCTCTAGAAAACTTTAAGTTATTGTTCTCCAGTACGGTTTTATCGGCCAACATAAAATATGAAAACCTCAACAATATTAACCGAACTCCAACCACTGTTACATGCAACGCCGATCCATTTCCATTATACGAGGAGTTTAAAACACGTATAAAACGTTTCATCTGGAATGCCAGATTAGACACCATAATACCGTCCTTAAACTGAATGGTTCATCCAGATGGGTTATACAAACTATTATTAGAATATTCTATAAAAACCCTTAGATCCTTTACCTCCTTCCATGTTACAGAACAAATCATCCGAAACAGACCATCATAGTTTATATGTTAATATGAATGCAGATTTAGAAGAGGATAACACCAAAACAGCTGGCAAATACATACCTGACACACCAGAGGAAATGGACACTGATTTCAATATTTATCAATTTGATAATAATTGGTGGGATTAAAAAATTATGTATACTTTACAATTGTATTTTTACTCAAACATACCGTGACAGGTCTTATTGATACAAGCATGTCCTTATGTTGTTACGGTAACTTATTATGGTATATTTGATTCACAGATGTCTTCATCATCCGAGGACCATAGCACCGTTGATTACGATACCTTCTGGCAGTCATTAATAGGTAACTAATATAAATGTGGAAGAGTCATAATAACTTTGGCCCTGGTAAAAGTGATTATAGTAAAGGTCCTATAGATGCAGACGACGATATAGCTCGGGAACACGATCTGTTGTATGAAGAGGCTAAATCATTAAATGATGCGGATCGTAAGGTTATTGCACAATTTACCGCCGATGCATATAACAACTATAATTGGCATTCTATGATAGGAGCTGTAGGTTTAGGTACCAAATCCGTTGCTGAGGGAATATTAGGAAAAGTAATCTATCCCTTTAATTTCCAGGAAAAACAAGGAAAGACTGACGAGCCTTCAACGAAAGAAATATCAGGTACGCATACAGGTTCCAACACAGACAAGATAGATCTAAAGGAGGTTCGTCGACGCCGCAAGAGGGTTCATTACGTCGTAGGGAAAGATCCCAAGCAGAAAGGTCAGAAAGGAGGTAAAGCAACAGGGCGCAAAACAGGGGACAAGAAAACTCCTCTTATCAAAATAATACTACCATAGGGAATACGTCAGGAGATCTAGGGCGTGATAGGTATAATGATCAGTGGTTTGACGAGGTTGACGAAGGTGAGGCTATGGACGTTGATGTCGGAGAACGGGTACGAAGGGACATAGCAGGACAGGGGGGTACCGGCGGTTCAGGGTCTTTGGCAGTAGGCGGTAATAAGCCGATTAATTATATTGGTGTTCTACGAACAACATCGTAGATGACAGTATTTGAACATTCTCATTTAGTAAATACCTGGGCTAATGCATATAAAATATTTTCGTTTGATACTACCGATAAGACAATAACAACTAAGGTAATGATAACCAGCTTGGCATGTGTACCGCCAGATGGTTAGTTATACTGCAGATGGTTAGTTTTTGGATGTCTTATGCTGAATATAATAGTTTACCTCCTGGTAGTCGTATTGTTGAGGGCGAATGTGTTATAACCCCTAAAGGTTTCAAAACATCATTCGATACAGGCACCGCCATTACATCATCTACAAATAATACCCACGGCGTATTTAGACAGGTTGCGATATGTTTGAATAGACATATAGAATATAACCCCTAAAGGTTTCAAAACATCATTCGATACAGGCACCGCCATTACATCATCTACAAATAATACCCACGGCGTATTTAGACAGGTTGCGATATGTTTGAATAGACATATAGAATGTCATAATTATTTACTGGAACGTAATCCTACACAACCCATGAAAATAGATAATTTAAAATATCCAAACAAACATGATGTAGAGAAACATCTATGGGGTAGACATTTATTAGGTGATAAATTCTATGCAAGTATACCGACGTATGTAGGAATACAAAGAACATTACCCACGTATGTAGGCTTTTTAATGCCATTGAAACAATCGGAAAAAGGAAATATGACAACTGGAATTAATGAAGTAAACAAAAACATTTAATTTGTTAGATCATATGGAAGTTCCTTGCGTGAATTACAAATATAAAGTAAAGAAAAATGTTATTAAACCTAAAACCACGGTCGTGGTTAAAGACCCTGCTGTTACGAACCAAAGTATAATGGGTGGGGAAGACTTTAGTATTTGCGTTGGGGAACAGAAGGATGACCATTCAATAACATTAAAACATTAAAGCCTTCACACCACACCATTTCATCTAATTTTTTTCGTATACTCATCAAAAAAGTGCAGTACCTCCAAACTCCATGAGCTACTTGCTTACCGTGGCTTAAAGGCTAGATTTGTAACTGTTTAGCTTAAAGGCTAGATTTGTAACTGTTTAGCTTAAAGGCTAGATTTGTAACTGTTTAGGAAAATAACGACTTTTAGAACAAAAAGGCAAATAAAATCTAATGAGTTCAACATCAGGCAACATACGCAATAATTTGTCAGTGGGCTGTATTTGTAGGCAACTATTGGGATATATGCATTGTGAAAAAGTAACTCGCCCTTTCTGCTGGCTTAAAGCAATTATTACTTGGTTTCGGGGCCCCTCCACTTGTTCCGTCTTTTTGTTCTTCTTTCTACGAAGCCTTGGCAAGAAGTGAGGTCGAGCTTTGATCTTAGGCAATTCTTACTGGGTTTCGGGGCCCCTCCACCTGTTCCGTCTTTTTGTTCTTCCTTCTACATGGTCTTGGCAAGAAGTGAGGTAGAGCTCAGATCTCAGGCAGCCTTCTCTTGGTTATGTCTGTTTACACAACCTACCACTAGGTAGTGCTCAGATGCAAAATTACGTAATTCTCAAAACAGTAACACTTCTTTAAATTTTATAGTATTATATCTTAAACTAGTCCAACTCATTATTTAGACTATCATTAGTTTTCTAGGATTATAATTTTTATTTATTATTTTATATTATTCATTAAATTATAATATGTTTCCTGTATGTATTATAACTAGTTTACTTCATATTTATATTTTTTCTTATACACCAAAAAATTTCTAGATTGATTCCTTTAAAGGAGAAATTATCATCAGACTCATCCAAAATTGAAAATTTATTCATTGAAGGAAATTTAGTTTGGGCTAAACTAACGCTGAAGGAATCTTATTGGCCAGGTAATAAACCCAATTGCTTGCAATAAGTTCTTTGGTCTGTATAAATCATCATATGTGTTTCATAACTAAGTAATAATTGTTTTTATTCATTGCTTATTAATTCTTTAAATCTTAGTTGCCAATTGAATAAAAACTACATCGTCTTTCTCTTTATCATTTTGTTAAAGGAAAATTTTTTTTATAAAAGATGGTCTTGGAAAGAGACTATCATAAGTATTAGTAGAAAAAGGCCAATTCAGTCTCGATATATAATTGCTTTATTTCAAATTTATACAAATTTTCCGCTCTTCAGGAATCTTTAGGGATAATCTTATTTTACATGTATTTTAAAAAAATAGGGTTATAATCTAATAAAAGTGAGTTTCTTGTTAATTTTGATGTCAAATCTCTTTTCACACAGGTTCCCTTAGATTTAGCTTATAATATAATTAATGAGGAATGGGGCACTATTAGGAGCCACACACCTATAATAAATAAACAAATTTACATGGAGGATTTGAAACTTATATGTAACAATGGTATATTCACTTATGATAATAGGCTGTTCTGTCGGTTGACGGGTTTGCCGATGGGGGAGGTCCCTAAATATTATTATTAACGGGTTTGTAATGAATAAATTAATAAAATATGTTTGTAAAAAATTAAAATCTTTAAAATCTGAGCCGAAGCTACTTTTAAAATATGTAGATGATATCTTAATGATAATAAATAAAGATCAGATTGATAATATCCTGAATGTTTACAATGTTCACGATAGCCTACAATTTATGCATGAAATCAACTAAATAACTGCATTCATTTTTTGGATGTCTTGCTCATGAATTGTAATGGTCAATTGAAAATTAAGTGGACAAAGAAAGAAGATTGCAGTGATAGAATTTTAAATTAATTATGTATTTCTTTAATACAGTTGTAAATATCATTAAGAAATAATAATAAAAAAATTACTTATTGCACCACCTGTTTAATAAAAAATTTAATGTGATTAGTAATTTCATGGAAAATACTATAGGGATTATTTAAATAATGTAAAAGAGAAAATCTTTAAAATTCTCAGAAAAAATTTGTACCATGACTCGCTATTTACAACTACCTGGTATAAAATATTAAAGAAAATAGATAAACCCACAAAACATAACGATCATAATAAGGATAGTCCACTGCTTCCTAGATATAAACCTTTAATAAATATAAAACACCTTTCAGAATCCCTCACAAAAACATTTTTGCAATATTGATGAAATCAAAATAGCATACCGAATCTCAAATAAGCTTCACAATAATTTGACAGCTCTTAAAGATCAATTAATTACTAACCAAAATTATAATTTAATCTATGGAATAAAATGTCTACATTGTCTAAATTCTTATATAGGCATGACAACTCTAAACCTCAAAAATAGACTTTACCAACATAAAAATTTATGTACTGATTATATAGACAAAAATTAAGGGAAAAAAGAGCCTAAAACAACTATAGCCAAACATACATCTGACTTAAAACATAAATTTTACACTGTATATTGCCTTGATTGTCTGAGAGCCTTGATACGGTGGTAAATTTTAAAACTGATTAAAATAATTTATTTTTCTGAAACCGTCTGATAATGATATTTCTTAATCTATCAGCTGATAAAACAAAAATAAAAATTTTATTGTTACAGAATTTGAAAAAATAATGTATTTTTGAAAAATATATATTATGAAATGTATATAGATATGTGCGTGCGTGTGAATATTAAATTGTAAATAAAATAATGTTCGGTAATTAATAGATTTAAATAATAATATATTCTGCTTTTCAATTTTAGTCACATAATATTGAAATATTTTAATGTTGGCAACGCCTCTACTCCTTGAAGGATTGGTCTCATTCAATCCTCTGAAAGATTTTTGTATATATTTTTCAGATGAGTTAAAATAAACTATCTTATGAGAAGGAATATACAGGTTTGTCGAATGGGATCCCGTGTTAAAAGAATAGACAGAGGAACAAGTCAAGAAGGTATGAAGGTTTTCTGGTTTTTAAGATTTGGAAAAGGAATACATCCTGGAAATATTGCCATCGAGAAACTGGATATAGCCACTTCAACTCTGAATACTGACTGTAGACGTAAGAGTGCCTAAGGGTTCCGCAGATGAATCTAATGAAACAATTCATTAGCCTTTTCAGTCTAACCTCAAGTCCACCTTATACAAGTCAGCTATAACAGAATTTGGAAAAATAAAGAGGGGAAACTAGAAGCTGATGAGTTTTAAAAGGGATAGAATGACAGAATCTCAGAAACTGTTTAAGAGTAGCGATAGATTTTCTGATGATTAAGGAAATATGGTGATTCCAGGACAAGTGTTGATCAAAGATTACCTCAAGATTTCTAATGGAAATAAGGAAGCAAATAGGTTGGCCTTTGAAGTAGAGAAGAGGATAATAAGAAAGGGAATCAAGAAGATGCTTAGACCCAATAAGAATGACTTTGGTCTTCTCAATGTTCAGCCTCAGATCATTGTTAACTACTCATGCATTGATTTTGTCTATGTCTTCTTATAGCCTTCGGGTGCCTCAAGCATCTCTGAAGGATGAAAGGGTTGGTAGATCTGGAGGTCGTAAGCATATAAGTGATATTCTGAATGATGGATGAAATCGAGGAGGTCATGTAGATGGAGAAAAGGGTTGGTGAAAGGGAAAATCCCTGAGGAACAACAAGATTTAATAAGAGGGATGAGGAAGGAGCTTTATTGGGAAGGACGGCGTGTTTGGGATCTATGAGACAAGAAGGAATGAAACCACATTAAAACATTTTTCGAGAAGGAGAGATTTTGGAGTTTGGATAGAACAATTTCATGATTAACTGAAACAAATGATTTTGAAAAATCAAGGACAACCAGGACAGAGATTTTCTGTTTGTCTAAGGAAAATTGAAGGTCTTGGATGATTTTTAACAATGCAGATTAAGTAGAAAAGTGGGATCAGAAACCGGATTGGAAAGGATTAAGGAAAGCTATTTGCTCTTGGAAGATGTTTAGCTGTGAATGGGCTAGTCTTTAAAGTGGTTTTGAAAGAATGGAGAGAGGTCTGGATGGGGAGAGCGATGTTATAAAGCCAACATAGACTCAACTCCTTTTCAAGAAGTGCCAATCATTTGTTAAAAAATAATATGAAGAAAAAATAGAGAAGAAAAAAAAGACAGTTATAATTAACTATAAACTGAGAGAAAAAAAGTATATTGAAATTTAAATCCTATTTATTTATTTATTTATTTTAAATGATATTTACAACTGTATACAAAAAAAATACATCTAGTAAATTTGCACATTGGTATAAAGACATGGAACACATGTTGAGAAACTACCCATTGGTAGCACTCTAATAATATGTCTATATTAGATGATCACGTGGCCATCTTCTTTTCAGACGCCTCGGAGGGTTATCAGGAATCGAATAGGAAGCAAGGTTAGAGACAAGAGGGTTGGGATGGTTATGAAGTTTATTATGGAAGGACAGATATCTGGATTGGGCCAAATCTGATACATAAGGAACATTAAGGTCATTATGGATAATTTTATTTGTAACAAAGTAAGGAGCATTGAGGATTTTACGAAGGATTTTGGATTGCAAGGACTGTATGCGAGAGGAATTTGAAGGCTTGGTGGAGCCCCATAGCTCAACCCCGTAAGTCCAAATAGGCCTTATTATAGTTATGTAAATCAGTCTTTTATAATTGATTGGAAGGTTAGAGCGTTTGTCTAGTAAGTGTTGAAGTAGTCGGAAACGTCGAGCGGTTTCTTGTCGTTTCAGTCTGGTATGAGGATTCCAAGTTAGACGTTTGTCCAGATGGAGTCCTAGGTAACGGATTTGTTCAACAGGAATAAGTGAGGTGTTGTTAAAGGATACTGAAGGACAGGAAGTCATTGGTTTACGACGAAGGGTGAAGGTAATTTGATGGGATTTATTGGAATTTATTTTAATTCTCCATTTCTGACACCATTCTTCCAGGTTTGTGATGTGGGATTGAAGGGTTTGGGATGCAATAGATGGGTCGTTATTGACTGATAGGATACATGTGTCATCAGCATATGTGGTGATGACAGTGTTGGGATGGGTTGGGATGTCAGCTGTATAAACTGTGTAAAGGATAGGACCTAGGATACTACCTTGAGGAACACCTGCAGACTGGGAAAAACGGGATGTATATACATTGTTGTGATTTACTTTAAAGTATCTATCAGTAAGGTAGGATCGGATAATGAGGAAGTAGGTAGATGGTAGGAATTTTCGGAGTTTGTACAGCAGTCCCGGGTGCCAAACTCTATCAAACGCCTCTTCAACATCGAGAAAGGCTCCCGTACAGTACATACCGCGCTCCAATGCAGAGGATACTACGTCTACCACACGATGGCATTGCTGTATAGTGGAATGGGAGGAGCGGAATCCAAATTGGTGATCTGGGATTATGTGATTAGAATCTAGGATTGGGTACAGGCGTTTTAAGATTAGTTTTTCCAGGATTTTTCCCATGATGGGTAACAGAGAGATGGGACGGTAAGAGGATGGATATTCTGGTGGCTTTTTGGGTTTGTGGATCATTTTGACAATAGATATTTTCCAAGGATCAGGGAAAATTTAAATCCTGAATTGAGAGATTCAAAATAATAAAAATACAATACAATTAACATTAACCTGGAAAACATGAATTATAATATTATATACAAGAAGCAACAAAAGAAAAATTTCCTTCATAAACAAAAATTAATAATAATAGAAAAAAAAACAAGAAATTTTAAACATTTGAGAAAAAAAAATTGAAATGTTGATAATATGATATTTGGTACTGATAAATTCATTAACAATAACAAAAACAAAAACAATCTATTTTAATGAATTTTCAAAAAAAGTAGAAGAGATTTTCTCTAGCAAAGTTGTAATGAAACATTTAGACTTTAGACTATTAATGTTACCAGATCGTAATGAAACATTTAGACTTTAGACTGTTAATGTTACCAGATCGGTAATAGCAAAGTTCCATAATAGAATTATTGAACTAAAAAAAAAGGATTCGATGACGAAAAAATAAGGGTATTCAATCTCTTACGAACTTTCGGTAGCTCCTTCTTCCATGGCTTCCGTACTTAAATTAGACGAAGGGCATTGTGGAGAGCGTTATCTTAAATCCAATAGTATTTTCATAAAAAGGCTCCCCCAAAACATAATAATCATCCCTGATATCGACTAAATCCGAAAAGTTACATAAAATCGATACGCTGGGACGCAATTCAAATCCGACAGTATTTTCTTAAAAAGCGTCCCCCAAAACATAATATTCAACCTTGATATCGATTAAATCCGAAAAGTTACAAAAAGACTATGCGTGGGGTCGCAATCTCAAATCCGACAGTATTTCCAAAAAAAAGCGCCCCCAAAACATAATAATGAAAGTCTAACTCAAGAGGTATTGGAAAAATAACGTATTCTTTAAAGTAAAGAAGTTAGTTCAAGTTGAATATTTTATTATAATACAATAAGTTTTAAAAACTCACATAACCGAATGATGCTAAAATCCAAAGAGTCAGGTTGCATTTGCTAAAATCCAAAGAGTCAGGTTGCATTTGCATTCCTTCACTTTTGTCAATTTTCCAGAATTAAAAACTTTTCCTCTTTTGTGTCTGAAACTTAAAATTAATGATTTAGAGTAAATTGTAATTTTGTAAATCCTCAGAAATTAGCTGAAGTTTATTTCGAGTAGGGATTAAAGATCCTTCGCTTTCCCAAGTTGCTTGATTAATAAAGTACACTTATTATTTATTAAATTCTCCTTTAATAAAATTCCTATGAATGTTAAAGTAATGATAATATAATTACATCCTCTCCAGTAATAAAATTAAGATTTTTCATATTTTATAATTTCCTTGCTTTATTTTAGCCATAATATTAAAAAGAGAAACAACAGGATTTTCTTGGTGTGATGAAAACCAGTGCTGTGTATTTTGGTTAAAAGATAATAGACTATCTAAGGCAAGTACACCAATATCCTTACATATATTAATATGTTTTTCTATTTGTAGTTCATAAATAAACTATTTTTAACTTTAGTAAACTTCTTTCCTATTCTTATTTTAATATCCTTAGAATCTTCGAGTTAATCCAAACCAAACACCATACCAGATTGTTATGGCAACGCACCAGACATCCCACAGATTGCCGTTCCTATAATTATTACTCTAAATAAGTTAAGCAAGAATTATCCAACTTTAAATCCCAATCCTTTAACTCTTACCTTGCCTCCCTCTCCGCTCACGACAATTCTCTCTGGAATATCACCAAAAAAATTCTAAAATACCAAAATATTTCTCATCCGTCCGTCAAGGTGATGGCTGCTGGGCGGCGTCTGATGAATACAAAGCTGAGGAATTTGCCAAACACCTCTCCTGTATATTTACTCCTCATCCTGAATCCCATCCCACCCATACTGCAAAAGTAAAAAAAAATCCTTTCCTCAACAATTCCACTTTCCCTACCACCGTAACAGTTCATCCTTCTGAGGTCAAATATCATTTACAAAAACTATTTTCCCACAAATCTCCTGGATACAACCTTCTAATCCCACAGATCCTTCATCAACTACCACCCAATGCGATCATGTTCCTCACATATATGCATCCTAAGAACTACCCATTTTCCTCTCTTATGGAAACATTCCATCATCCTTTTTCTGAAACCAGCCAAACCTTCCAATAATACATAATTCTATAGACCAATCCTTTCAAAAATATTTGGAAAAATCCTATTAAAAAGAATTCTACCCATAATAGAATCACAAAACCTTCCTACTCATTAATTCAGATTTCGTTTCCAGCGTTCCACTATTCAACAAGGACTCCGAATTGTTGACCACATATCCTCAGCCTTAGAAAGTAAAGAGTATTGCTCGGGAGCATTCCTGGACATCAAGCAAGCTTTCGACCGTGTATGGCATACTGGACTACTCTTCAAGCTCAAACCCACCTACCCCAGTCCTTATATCTAATACTCCGATCCTACCTCTCTGACTGCTCCTTTCAAGTTCGGTGTGGTACAGAATTCTCCAACTGCCATTCAATTGAGGCGGGAGTTCCTCAAGGCAGCGTCTTGGGTCCCATCCTCTAAATTCTGTTTATCAATGATAGTCCTACTCATCCTGAAACCCTCCTGGCAACATTCGCTGGTAACACTGCCATCCTATCTTCCAATCCAGATCCTAAAACAGCATTCTTAAACCTACAAAGTCACCTTCTCTTATTGAACATTGGTGTAATAAGTGGCGCATCCAAATCCAAACACATCACTTTTACCCTTCGGCGCAAGTCCTGTCCACCAGTCTATTTCAAATCCATACCACTTCCTCTCTCAGACACAGTCCGGTATCTTGGCTTTCTTCTAGATAAAAGACTAACGTGGAACCCACATACCAGACTTAAAAGACAACAACTTAACAGACGATACGGACAGCTATATAGACTAATGAATAGAAAATCTCAACTTTCAGTCGACAACAAACTACTAATCTACAAGACAATCCTGAAACCTATCTGGACCTACGGACTAGAGCTGTGGGGGACAACAAAACCTTCTAACATTAAACGCATTCAATCCTTTCAGTCTAAAGTCCTCCGAACAATAGTCGATGCTCCCTTCTATGTAACCAATAAAACCCTCCATAATGACCTTCATATCCCATTTGTTATTGACCTAATCCCAGATAAATTTTCCAAATTTCACCAGAACCTCACTCATCATCCAAATCCTGTAGTACAATACCTATCTAGCTCCAGCCATCCCTACAATCCTCCCCAGAGGTTAAAACGGCAGTGGCCCCACGATCTTTTGTAAATATGTATATATTGGAGTACTGGCAATGGCCAGATTCTCCTCTCAAGTCCTGAGTGTCTGTTGTTCTAGTGCCCTCCATCATTCTCCACTGGCTTGCAATACCAGTGACGTGGCTGGGAGAGAAGCACTGGGATCTCCTGGAGTCCTGCTTGGCTTCCACATTTGGGGGACAAAGCATGACTCAGAATCCCCTGGCATTCATAAATAGCAATTTATGAATGCCATACCAGAAACACTGTTGCTCTTTAGTGTTAAACCACTCATGAAATCATTTTCCTATATTTTCAAAAGAAGTGAAACACTGCTTAGCAAGTGCGTACCCTATCAATGTAAATAAACAGTAGCCAGACAGATCCAAGTCTGGTGAGCAAGTAACATACACTAATATTTCCCAAATAAATGCCTCTATCATTTCCTTCACTAGTTTTGGTGTGTGTGTTTGTATCTGTCCGCATGCATGTATGTTATGATGTACATTATTATGAAGCAAATATAGGGCTCTGATGTGTAGCCCTCCACTTTCCTGTGATGTTATTAATCTCTTAATTAATGCTCGTAATTGGTTAATGTTTATTACCTCCTCCAGGGCTAAGTTGAAAACATAGGTGGTTGTCCATCTCCGTGCGGTAAGCCCATTCGAACTTTGAAGGCTTCAGATACTTCTCCTTGTATTAGGACTCTACATTTGGGGTCATTTGTACACGCCTTTGTCAATCTCACCAACTTACCAGGAATTCCCAGTTCAGTCATGATTTTCCAAAGACAGCTTCTGTCCACAGAATCATAGGCTGCTTTGAAATCGACAAATAGGGCATGGACGTCCTGAGCTACTTCCCATCGTTTTTCGAGTACTTCTTTAGGATGAAGATCTGGTCTAGCGTGCTCCTCCCTTTTCTGAATCCAGCTTGGTGGTTGCCTATTATATTCTCGTAATACGGATATATCCGATTTAGTAGGATATTGTCATTATCTTGTAGGCAACCGGAAGGAGTGCTATACCTCTGTAATTACTACACTCATACATGGAGCCTTTCTTTAGGATAGGACAGATTAGGTCCGTATTCCAAGCCTCAGGTATCCTTTCCTCTTCCCATATTTTCTGGATTAGTTGTAGTAGCTTGGCTCTTAAGTCGTCTCCTCCATCTTTAAATAGTCCTGATGGTAGGTTGTCTATCCCTAGGGCCTTTCTTGTTTAACCCTTGTGATAGCTATTTCTACATCCTGGTATTTCAACCTCTTCTGGGTCAAGGTCCTCGGTGTGGTCTAAGCTATTTCTACATCCTGGTATTTCAACCTCTTCTGGGTCAAGGTCCTCGGTGTGGTCTATGTCTTCTTTGTTTGTGGGGTCCCCTTGATTGAGAAGTTGCTGGAAATGTTCTTTCCAGTTGTTCTATCCTACTCTTTCCTTCCTAATGTCTGCGTAGAATTCGCGGATATCTCCAGCCTGCCAGTTGTCCTCAATGGTTTGCAATCTTTCTTTGAGGAATTCCCTTTTTGCCAATCTTATAGTTTTGGTTGCCTTTTTCTTGGCAGCTATGTACTTGTCCTGAGCAACTTGATCAGTTGTAGTTAGGCAGAGGACTTTCATTTTTCTTCTTCCACTACTGCCTTTTCTCATGCTTCTGTCTGAACCATATTTTAGCTTTTCGTTTCTCCTGAATACCGATCACTTCCTTAGCTGTTTTTTTTTTAGTCCTTTCTCTATTTCCTTCCAGTGTTGGTCCACCGGGAGGAGATCCAAATCCAAGGTTCGAATTTATTTTTCAGCTCAAGTTGGAATTTGGTTTTTACTTCAGGATTTTTCAAATTATGGACTTCATTACCTCCTTCTTTCCACTCGATCCCCTGTTGTGTGAATTCCTTCAATCTCTGACATAGTTTAATTCTAATCAGAGAGTGATCCGAATCACAGTCTGCTCCACGATAGCTTCTTACATCTTGTATTGAGCTCTGATGTCTTTTGTCTACCAGCACATGGTCAATTTGGTTTTTCGCTCCTTTAGGGCTAACCCAGGTGTACTTGTGGATATCCTCGTGTAGGAACATTCTACTGCTGATGACTAGACATTGTCATTGCTATTTTCGTGATGGCTTTGGCCTACAATAATAGGCCTGAATTAGAGTTAGCGTCCTATCTTTGCATTAAAGTCACCTATGACTAATTTTATGTTATGCCTATGAGCTTGGTTCACAATATTTTCCAACTGATCGCTGAAATCATCCTTCACCCTTTCATCTTTATCTTCGGTTGTTGCATACATATTAATTATTGTGATATTAAACCAACGACCATTAACTCGTGATACACTAATCCTTTTGTTTGTCGTAGTGAAGTTTATGATTGATTTCCTTGCCGCTGGACTATCTATAAATCCCTTGCCGGCTGTCGCATTCTTATCATTTCTCCCGGAGTAGAATAGTGTATAGCCATTAATAATGGTTTTGCCACCATGTGGCCACTTTACCAGAGTATTTAACTATACTTATTTTGTAAATGTAAATTTGATGAGTATGAGATTTTATATAAACATATATATATGATTTATTTTTTCGTATTTTCTAACCACAAGTTTACAATTGCTGTGGGTTTGTACCATTGCACAATACTTTTTTATTAGTTAAGCATTGTTGACTTAAAACAATTTAAAAAAATGAAAAGATTAATAAAATAAAACGCACGAAGTCAGAAAAAGACTGCTTATTGTTCCTTCTAATCCTCTCTCTTTCACTCTCTCTCTCTCTCTCTCACTCACTCACACTCTCTCACTCTCTCTCTCTCTCACTCTCACTCTCACTCACACACTCTCACACTCACACTCACACTTTCACACTCACACTTACACACACACACTCACACTCACACTCACGCTCCCTCTCCTTCTCCCTCTCTCTCCCTCACTCACTCACTCACTCTCTCTCACTCACTCACTCACTCACCTTCTCCCTCTCCCTCTCCCTCACTCACTCACTCTCTCTCTCTCACTCACTCACTCACTCACTCACTCACCTTCTCCCTCTCCCTCTCCCTCTCCCTCCCTCCCTCCCTCCCTCCCTCCCTGCCATTGAATACTGATTTAATTTCCTTTAGCATGTCCATCAAAGATGGTTCCTTTTCTTTATCTTATACAAAAGTCTCTCGTGGCCATTTAGCTGAGGATTTTGGAAGCTCTGGAAATTCTTTTTATATTTCTCAAACTTGATAGTTGGACTCTAGTAGTCTTAATGTAGCATTTTTTTCATTGTGTGGACATTCTTAAGAATTTGCAATGTGTGTACCCTCGTTGTTGGCAAATTTCGGAATTAACTTTTTGATATTTTCATTCAGGCATTCATTAGAATCATGTTGATCAGTCCATTTTAGGCATACTGCTTTTTTATAGCAATTAATAGATAAATGATTATAAGCTTGGCAGTTAAAACATTAAAGAACTTTTTTTTTATCAATATATTTTTCCCAAGAGGCTATGGCATTACTCACTGCATTTATTTTTTTAATCATATTTTCTTGCTGTTTTTCTTTGAGCAGGATAATCCATAATGGTAATCTCATGTGTGGTATTTATTTTTTTTTTTTATCATTTCAGTTAATTTGTTAACTTTTATTCTTTTTGCAATTAGTTCATTTTTAATGAAATCGCATTCAAAATTAGGTAGAGCTCCTTTCATAACAATTTTTAGTTTAATTTATTTTTTTGGGGGGGGGTATAGGAATGAAATTCATTTTCTTTTACTAATCATTGTGATGAGATCTTTTTAAAATATTTTTTTATTTATTTTTTTTTTTTTCTTAAAGACATTTACAACTGTATTAATGAATACATCTAGTAAATTAGAACATAATGTATATAATGACATAAAAAACACTTGCTGAGTAACTACCCAATGGTAGCACTCTAATGATTTGTTTACTTTAGGAGATCACGGGGCCATCTTCTTTTCAGACGCCTCAGAGGTTTAAAATATTTAATATTATAAGTTATAATAATGGTTTTGTTTCTCCTGTATTTGACATTAATTATGTCTATTTTATGTTGATTTATTGATTTTAATAATTGTTAATAATTATCAAATGATTCTTGATAATCTTTGTCATCGGATAATTGTGAAAAACTATTACTATTCAATACTTCAAACTATTCATTTTTTTTTTTCTCATTTATAAGTAGCCACTTTGCCCGTACTAGGCTGAATTTGAAGCCCTGAGATTCCAGTACATTGATTCGTACATGTATTATCACTAATTGTTAACAAAAAAAAAAAACAATGAAAAAACTAATCTGAACTAAAATATATAATATAATAGGGTCACTGGGCTCTGAACGATCCAATGGCCGAGCAGACACTAGCATGAGATATATTTGGAGCTTGAAGTGGTTAATAAGTGATCAAAACTTTTGTAAGATATCTTATCTGGAACTAATTGATAATCAACTAATAAATGATCAAAGCTTCGTTATAAGTGACAAATGGTGGTTTATTGATAATTTAAGTAATTATCTATCTGTTGTGTTTGATGATTGTCAATAAAGGTACTTTTAACATTTTCCATATGGCATTCATGATATTTCACTCTAAAGATATGGAAGTATTACAAATTAATTATGATTGCTTTCAGGTTCCAAAGAAATACATAATGGATTATGCTTCTTTTATACCAAAGTTGACAATAAAGAAAAATGAAAATGTTATGAGAAGAGAAGCCATTTACGAGAGTATTGATGTAATTAAAATTCATTTCATTATTAAATCCAGGAATAGATTTTTATTTCATGCATTATCTTTTACTTTATTTTAAGTTCTTAACACACCTATTACAGTGTTAATGCAGTACTTTACATTATTTTCTTTAGTCACTTTGCTAACCATAAAACGTCGAGTTACCATCATTGCTACTTTGTTCATTTACAGCTCTGTATTTCTATCAAGAAAAGGATCATAGTTTAACAAAAGTAGCAGTGTTCATTTCACTCTAAATGAGAAGCTGGAATTAGTTAGAGGATGGGCGTAACTTAAACAACCTCAAGTCAGGCTAGCAGTGCCACTTTGAATTCAGCCTGGGCTGATTTTTTATTTATTTGAACCCTACCGTGCCATTGAGGCAATACAGGTTTTGCATACATCACTGCATAACTGCCTGCTTCTGCAACGTGACCAGTGTTCATATTTACATTTGTTATTTATTGCCTTATTCCGCTCCTCCTAGTTCCGGCGGCCTCCCTGGCGCGGGTCCTCTTCTTGTGAGGTTGAAGTGTGCGGGTCCTATTGCTTTTTTCCACCCGTACAAAAATTACATATTACATTGGATTTGAATGGAATATATTATTGCTCCTCTGTCTACACCATGGTTGATATTCTCACCACTAATCTTCTCAATATACTCAATACCCACGCTCCTCTCAAAACCTCTACCTTTCGTTATCGCCCTACTCCTTGGATGTGTCAGGAAATAAAGGATCTGCAGAAGAGACGCGACGCTACCCGCAGACGCTTTAGACGGACTAGGCTTGCAGATGATTATCAAACATTCAGAGTGCTTCGTAACACGACACAGACAAGGATCCGACAAGCAAAATCAAACTACTTTCATGAAGCCCTTTTCTCAGCTCCTGATATCAAATCAAAATGGCTTCTGCTTTGTAAGCTTTCCCTGTGTGAACCTTCTAGATCCCCTTCCTCAGTTTTCCCAACATCACCTGATGACCTAAACTCCCACTTTACATCAGTTTCCACCTCTTCTTTACCCTCCCCTTCCGGCTTTGCTCCAGAGGTATCTTTTAACCACAATAATTTTTATTTTTCCGACATTTCTCCCACAGACCTAATTACCGTTATAATGAAATCCCATTCAAATTCTGTAGGCCCAATGGCATTCCTATCAAACTAATAAAATTTTGTCTCCTTCAAATCCTCCCAGCTCTCCTTTTCGTCTAAAATTTCTCCCTGCAGAATTCAATATTCCCGACCTCTTGGAAAAAAGCCATTGTCCTTCCTTTAAACAAAAAGCCTAATCCATCCTCTCCCGAAGATTTCCGCCCAATATCAATTCTTTTCAATCTTTCAAAACCCCTAGAAAGGTTAGTGCAATCCCAAGTTTCCAACTTCCTTGAACAATCCAACCAACTCCAATCTGGCTTCCGTCCTGGCTACTCTACACAGTCTGCTCTGATTAAAATTACCAGTGATATTCAGACTGCAATAGGTGACAAAAAACTAACCATACTTTTACTCCTTGATTTCTCCAAAGCCTTTGATTCTTTCCCTTATCCCCCCCAGGATAAATTGTTTTTTAATTTATCCATTCCATCCTTTTCAACAAACTAAAATCATTATCCTTCTCCAATAGTTCCACTCCAAATTCTTTGAAAAGTTATATTTAGCATTTTTTCATAACTCCGAATAATGTGAAATGATTAACTTTTTAAAATAAACCATATTGAAGGTGCTTTAGAGGAAGACTTATATGAACATTGGGCATTTAAGCCCTGTAAAGTGACATCAATGAGGATAAGACCTAATTGATATTAAAGACCACTTCATTATACAATGATACACCGAGTTTAATCAAAATGTTAGAGCCGTTTTTGAGAAAATTATAAAAATGTATTTCAGAGTTGATATAAAGTGGCACTTCCGGTTAGCCAATTTTGAGGAAAAAGTTGCTGTCACATCTAAGTCATATACCTATCTTAAATACGTTATATCAGTTTCGTATGACTTTTCGTTTTTGAGCTAGAATGCTAACATTCAAACACACAGACACACAGACCATTTTTCGGGACTTGGTCATTTCGACTTGGGGTACCTCAAAACGTGTATTTCCGTTGAAAACTTAGATTAAAAAATTTTCTCTATCGCAATACTTACTCTTACTATATATAAACGTAAGTGAAAGTAAAAATCTGTCATTCTGGGACATATGTCACTTCAGAATAAATTATTAGTACCATTTAAGTTAGGCAGAACGGTGTACCCATATTATCTTTAACTTACTTCCTTTGTATTCATTAATACAATAGTAAATATTAGTACAAAATTATTATCTGGAAGAGAAAAAATCAGATAATAACAAAAAAAAAAGTCCTATGAGTAATGCCTTCTAAAAATAGTGATGATGGAGAAATTGTTGACTGTTTTAATAAATTGTTAAAGAGAAGTCGGTTTAGGATTGCAGTACACATATAACTTATTTTTGAGTACTTCCAATAACTGCAATCCCCAATCTAATTCTCTTCAACAACCTCCTAAGAATATTTTTATTTCAAGAATCAGGAGGTTCCTTCTAGTACTTAATCCTTATGACATTTATGGGCATTCGTGGGACTGATTTTTTATATTTTAATTATAAAACATAAATTTTGTTAATTAGAGTTAATAATGTTAGTATGTGGTTTAATTTGTGATATATTTCAGCTTTACACAGAACGTAAATATGAGGTCATCTTAACTCTACCAAATAATGAAAAATTACCATGGTTGAAACAAGCTATTGCAGGCAAGTAATCATGTTTCTTGTTAATAAATATAAATTAAATTACTTCCTTAATTTATATATCGGAAGACAGTGGATCAGCTGATGCAAAAGGTCATGCTTCTACATCGTCTCTCAGAATTTGCTTATTTTCCAGGGTAATCTTTGAGATTATTCATTCAAAACAGGTCAAGAGTACGTAGCAACAATTGATATTTACTGTTTGTTGTTATAAATTATAGATTTTTTTCCCCCCCTTTTATTTCTTTTATGCCATATCACCATCAGGCCATGTCTAGTAGAGCGTCTATCAAGAGAATTCGGTCGTTAGGCTCAACACTTTGTTCTTCACCTGTCAAAAAAAAGCCTCGTCAATTTGTTCTTCACCTGTCAAAAAAAAAAGCCTCGTCAATCTCGTCAAACTAGGAAATCGTACAGTGCCACAATTGCCAAGCATATGGCCATACCAAGACTTACTGCCATCATCTGCTGCATTGTGTGAAATGTGGAGAGCAGCAAAAATCTGGTGAGTGCACAAAACCGAAACGAGATCCTGAAGTTTGTGCTTTGTGCCTTGAAGGACATCCAGCAAACTACAAATGCTGTCAGATCTATAAGAATATCAAATCAAGATATCAAAAATCCTGGACCCAAGAAGAAGCAGAAGCATCAAGAAGAGAACCTAGTGGATCAAGAAGAGGACCTTCAAAAATAATTGACCCAACTGTGTCTTTTGCATACCTATTAGGAGGTAAGAGTGATATTACTTATTGTGAGACCCTGCCGCAACAACAACATATACCTAAAAATTCTCAACCCCACCCTCAACATCCTAATCAAACTTCATCTAATCATCAACAATTTAACCTAATTATCAACACCAAATTCCTCACATTCCTCCTCCATCAAATACCACAGATCTCACCAGTTTACTTACATCTTTCCTCTCCGAATTCAGATCCCTTGTTACTCCTTTGATATCTCTTCTCATCAATCTTGTATCACATTTCATCCCTCCCCCGAAAAATCCTTAAATGACTTCCAATAAACGTATATCCATTCTCCTTTGGAATGCGAATGGTGTTCGGAATCATACAGACGAACTAACTACATTATTATTTGACAAGAACATTGATGTGGCACTAATTACTGAAACTCGACTAACCACTAAACAGCATTTCAAAATACCACAATACCTGACATATTATACTGATTACCCTGATAGAAAAGCACATGCCGGTACTGCTGTCATTGTACACCAATCCCTCTCCCATCACCTACTCCCATTTTTCCTACAGTCCACATGATTTCCTACAGTCCACCCCTATCCTGATAAAAACCTTCTCTTTTCCAGTTACCCTTGCATCAGCGTATTGCCCTCACATCAGCGTATTGTCCTCCTAACCGATCCGTATCCAATGCCCAATTCAGTTCTGTCCTTGACTCCTTAGGACATCACTTCATCTTGGGTGTAGACCTAAATGCCAAGCACCAACAATGGGGTTCCAGAACCACGAACTCTCGTGGCCGAACCCTGCTATCTGCACCTAATTCCCAACGTTTTCACCTCCTTTCCCCCAACTCTCCTACCTACTGGCCCACAGATCCAAACCGTAATCCTGATATTCTGGATCTCTTTATCCACAGCGGCTTAAGCCCCCTCAATATTTCCATTACACGTCTAAATGAACTTTCGTCTGACTAGGATAGTCCTCTAATCCTTAATGTTTCACTTGAACCCGTTCCCAAACCTTCTCCACTGTCATTTATTAGGGGCCCAGTTAAATGGGACCTTTTCCGCCAAATCCTCTCCGATAAAATTGATCTCAATATATCCTTAAAAACTTCCGATGACCTAGATAGTGCCATAAATTCCTTTAATACCACAATCCAACAAGCGGTCTGGACTGCCTCCTTCCCAAAAGACTCCTCCAGAATTCTTAAAAAGACCATTCTACCCCAACACCTCCTTGACCTAATCCATACCAAACGCCGTGCCAGATTATTGTGGCAACGTAGTCGACATCCTACCAACCGCAGCTCTTATAATTATTCTTGCAAACAATTAAAACTGGAATTAGCCACCTTCAGATCACAATCCTTTAACTCCTACCTATCCTCCCTCTCAGTTCGTGATAATTCTCTTTGGTAAACCACAACGAAAATCTGAAACCTGAAATCTGAAAAATTTCTCATCCACTTCAACGAGATGTTGGCTCCTGGGCAGCATCTGATGAAGATAAAGCTGAGGAGTTCGCCATTCACCTATCCAATACATTTATTTCACATCCGGAATCCCATCCTACCGTAACAGTAGAAGAACTCCTTATATCACCAATCCCACTTTCCTTGCCCCCTAAAGCTATTCATCCTTCTGAAGTGAAATTTCAATTAAAAAAACTAATCCCCCGTAAAGCTACTTGACATGATCTCCTTACACCTCAAATTCTTCGACAACTTCCATCCAAA
Source organism: Nezara viridula (assembly GCA_928085145.1). Lineage (NCBI taxonomy): Eukaryota > Metazoa > Arthropoda > Insecta > Hemiptera > Pentatomidae > Nezara > Nezara viridula. The sequence continues at coordinate 55,134,153 of OV725078.1, forward strand.
GCAGTCATATTCCTTTCATATATCTACAATTGTATCTTACACAACATCCACATTCCTCTGTTATGGAAATAATCCACTATTATCCTTTTCCCAAAACCAGGCAAACCTCCCAATAGCTAAACATCCTATAGACCAATTAGCCTACTCCCAATTCTTTTAAAAATTTTTGAAAAGATCCTTTTGAAACAAATCCTACCCATTATAGAATCCCAAAATATCCCTTCCCATCAGTTTGGTTTTCGTTCTTAACATTCTACTGTCCAACAAGGACTCCGAGTTGTTGATCATATTTCCTCAGCCCTAGAAAACAAGGAATACTGTTCGGGTGCATTTCTGGACATTGCACAGGCATTTGATCGGGTATGGCACACCGGATTGCTCTTCAAGCTTAAAATCCATTTACCTCAGTCCTTGTACCTAGTCCTACAATCCTACCTATCTGACCGCTCCTTTCGAGTTCGCTGTGGAACAGAATTTTCCAATATCTACTTCATCAAAGCCGGTGTTTCCCAAGGCAGCGTCTTGGGTCCCGTGCTTTACATCCTCTTTACTGCTGACATCCCTGTTCATCACGATACTTTCCTTGCAACATTCGCTGAAGACACCACAATCTTATCATCCAACTCTGATCCCGAAATAGCATCCTTAAATCTCCAAAGGCACCTCACCTTGATTGAGCACTGGTGTAATAACTGGTGCATTAAAGTTAATGAATATAAATCCCAACATATTACCTTTACACTCCGACGCAATTCCTGTCCACCAGTAAACTTTAATTCCATCCAGCTTCCTTACTCAGACACAGTCCGTTACGGCCGTGCAGATACGGCCAGCTATACAGACTACCAAACAGAAAATCTAAACTTTCTATTGAAAACAAATTACTTATCTACAAGACAATCCTGAAACCTATATTGGACATACGGACTTGAACTGTGGGGGACAGCAAAATTTTCTAACATCAAACGTATCCAATCCTTTCAATCTAAAGTCCTTCGAACAATAGTTGATGCTCAATTCTATGTAACTAACAAAACCCTACACCATGACCTTAATATCCCATTTGTCCTAGACCTTATCCCAGAAAAATTCTCCAAATTTCAACAGAAGCTTACCTATCATCCAAATCCCCTTGCACAATCTCTATCCAGCACCACCCATCCTTACAATCCTCCTCGAAGGTTGAAGAAGCAGTGGCTCAGAGATCTTCTGTGAATAAGCATATATTGGAGTTCTGGCAATGGCCAGATCCTCCACTCAAGCCAAGTATGTGTGGTTATATTCTGTAAATATTGTATAGTATGCATGTGTTTTAGTTGTTATTTTGATTAGTTTAGTTCTTTTGTTTAAATACATTTATTTTTATTATTATTAGTTTCTGTATTATTTATTGTAAATAGAGTGTGAGTGTGCTCTCTGAACACTAGTATAAATGTCCTTGATTGTGACAGAATGTAATATTTATGAATAAACAAATAAAAAATTTGTATATTGTATATTTCCCATTCCATATATTTATTAATGCTAAGTTTAACTACCTACATATTATTTTATTATACTGTTTTAATTATATATTATAGGTATTATTATTACTGTCTATAATTTTCTCAGTATTTATTTGTTATCTGGTCTTTGCTTAGCCCAGATGATGCCCTAAAACATAGGCCAAAACGTCAACACAAATACAATATATATAATTTATTTCTGTGTAATTCAAATGTTTGCTTCCCCAACCAACTTATCTTGTATTCTATTCTGTTAATTGAAGGGAAACTCTGGAGTCAAGTGACTTTCCTGGGTTAACACCCTAGCTTCTATTTAGAAGTATCTCTTTTTATGGTATTAGCAGCTCTTAGCAGTAAGTGAATTGTTCTGAAATAATGTTTTGAAAAAGCAAATTTTTGCTATGTGAAATGAGTGAATCATTCTGATCTTATGCTTAAAAATGTGTTGATTGAAATTTGATGCATTAAATTATTTCATATAATTTTTAACAAAATTTAAGTTCTTTATTTTTGCTTTTGCTTTTCCCAGATTTTTAGGTTACAATATATCAGTCTATTTAGTTTTTTGTGCTAAATAAAAAAAAAATATTTACTATTGTATTAAATACGCTATAATGCATCAGTAATTACAAAAAACAAAAGGCCACTTCCAGTAAATTAGGCCAAGTAATTTTTTGTTATGAAAAAACTTAAAATACAAATTTTTATATAAATGCCAAGTACAACCTTGATTTTTGGATTATTTTTTTTTCTGGCCATCAACTATAGTATTCATAACTTCTTGGGATTTTCTTAAAATTCAACTTAAATATAATTATTGGAAAGCTGAATTACTGCTCTTCCTACTAGTATCAATAACTTTTGGATGACATTCTTTTTTAAGCTAGACATTAAGACAAAACTTCTAACATATAAAGATTTTTATTAAAACTATAAACATTTTATTTTATATCTTTGGTACTAATTTGTTGACAAAGTTCGGGGTGATACCATTTCGTGTAGTATATAGAACCTTAAATATATAATAATTTTTGTGAGGATTGGTGGTGACATTCTAAAGTTATCACAATTGTTGTGGTTGTCAACAAAATTTCAAAGAGTCTAGCCTAGGAAAAAATTTTGTGCAGAAAATTTTATTTTTTCAATTTCTACAAAAATTCGTATATACAAGTTTTTTGAGGAGCGAAAAATAAATATTAACTTAGTTTCTCCCTAAAAAAATAATTCTTATAATTTAATAAAAAACATTCTATAAGAATACTTAACATAGATAATTAATTATCTTCTTTAATAATCTGAAATAAATGAAAAAGGCTCTGCCCAATTTCTAAATCTCCAACAACTTAGTATGGGATGCTTTTCTGATATAAATTTTAGTAAAAAAGTAAATCATTTGTCTATATGAACAATTTCTTAACTCTGCCTGTGGAAGTAGCTATGCTAGGACTACAGCTGGTCCCAACCCCGGACAAAGGAGGAGAATTGGTGGGTAGGGCTGACTACCCATCCACCATTGAAAAACACTCAATTTACTACAACTCAATCTTCCCTTGGAAATTGGACTACTAAATGGCATCAACCTGGAACTCTGAAAAGGCCACCTCTTTTTGGAACAAGGAATGTACGTACATTATACCGACCTGGTGCATTAAAAGAACTGTCAGATCAACTAGATAAGTGAAGAATAAATATAGTCATGCTGCAAGAGGTCCGCTGGACCGAGAAAGGCCTCATTAAATGAAAACATTATGACATCTACTGTGGAAGTGTAGACAAGCACACATTTGGAACAGGATTTATGGTTCCTCAAAAAATGCTAAGTTCAATAATCTACTTCCAGCCTATTCGTGATAAAATGCGCAAATTAAAGGTAAGGACTAAGTCAAGAAACATCACCATAATCAATATCCATGTACCAACTGATAAAAAATGTGAAGAGACCAAAGATGTTTCCTATAGTACCTTGGAAGGAATAATGAACCAATGCCCCAGATACGATATAAAAATTGTAATGGGTGACTTTAATGCCTAAGTTGGTACACAAATGGTATAGTTCCCAAATATTGGTCACAAAAGTCTCCATCAAACCACAAATGATAATAGCGAGTGAATGATTGATTTTGCTACAGGTAATGCATTAGTTGTAATGAGCACTATCTTTCCTCATAAGAACAAGCATAAGCATACTTGGAGAGCACCAAAATGAGCATATAGTCAAATAGACCACGTTTTGGTGTCATTGGAGCATTTCAACTGGGTGAATAACATAAGGTCCTATAAGGGTCCGGATATAGATTCTGATCATTTCCTGGTAGTAGTAAAAGTAAGTTATTTCCAACATCCTAGTAAAACCGGAGGTAGGAAGAAGAAATACAATACCCCAGGATTTGATGGACTCCCAGGTGAACTATACCAATATGAGGGAACTGAGCTAATAAAAATTTTATGCGAGCTATTCTTGAGTATCTGGACAGAAGAGAGATTACCTAAGGATTGGAACAAATCTGCGATATGCCCTATATACAAGAAAGGCGATAAACTTAACTGTGAAAATTATAGAGGCATTTCTCTGCTCTCCATTGCTTTCAAAGTTCTATCAAACATGCTCTTCCAGAGGCTTCTGCCGTTTGCAGAGCGAGAGATTGGCAAATACCAGTATGGATTTAGAAGAGGAAAATCGACCACTGATCAGATATTCACCCTTAGAATGCTGCTGGAGAAAACTATGGAGTATAATGTTAAAACTCATCATCTCTTTATAGATTTTAGAGCTGCTTATGATAGCATTGATAGAGAACAGTTATACAGAGAAATTATTGGAATGAACATACCACCAAAACTGGTTTGCCTCGTCAGGATGACCATGATGGGCGTAGAGTGTGTCGTCCGAGTACAGGGAGACCTTTCACAGAGGTTCATGACAACTAAAGGACTGCGACAAGGAGATGCTCTTGCATGCCTCCTATTTAACCTGGCACTCGAAAAAGCTGTGAGGGATTCTGGCATCCAGACTACTGGTACGCTATTCAATAAGACCGTACAGCTACTTGCATATGCCGATGACATCAACGTAATGTCCATATCGAAGAACGCTTTAAAAGAAGTGTTTGTCCTACTAGAAGCAGCAGCTGCAAGGTTAGGACTGGTCGTTAACGAAGCAAAAACCTAGTGTATGTGTATTGGAGGTAGTGCTACCGCCGGTGAACAACACCTGGAGATTACGCACTATAAGTTCCAGAAAGTTAATGAGTTAGCATATCTGGGATCTCTAGTAAATAGAGAAAACAAAGGAAACCTAGAGATCAAGGGAAGAATAGTAGCGGCTAACAAGTGCTATTTTTGCTTAAATAAGCACTTCAAAACTAAACTCATCTCTCGCAGCACAAAGACCCAGCTTTATAAAATGCTCGTTAGTCCGGTACTGATGTATGGCTCTGAAGCCTGGACCATGACGCAAGGAGACGAGTGAGATCTAGCGTTATTTGAGCGGAAGATACTCCGCAGAATCTATGGTCCTGTGCGCGATGAACAGACTTCAAGGATTAGACATAACACAGAGCTTTACAATCTATTCAAGGAGCTGGTTATCATAAGAATCATAAAGCTGTCAAGACTGTGATGGGCAGGGCATGTGTCGAGGATGCAAAATGATGAAATCCCAAAAAAAACTGTGGAGAGCAATGAACAAGGCTCAAGGAAAGTAGGAAAGGGAAAAATTTCCAAGAGTACATAGCAGAAAAGATATCGGAAGTACCGGCCATCGAAGGAGGGCGTTCAATCGAAGACCATTGGAAGACTCTGTAGCAAATAATAGAAAAGACAGCCGATGAATACCGCTGTAGTAATCAGACTAAGTTTCACTATGAACGGTATGATGTGGAATGTGAGGGGGCCCTGAAAATGCGTAACGCCATAAAAACTAAGTTTCTTAGCCATGATACTTTGCAAACAAGAAAAGAATACAGGGATGCTCAGGCATATGTAAATAGGATTTGTAAGAAAAAGAAGAGGATGGTCATTTATCAAAAAATTAGGAATATAGAATCATCTGAGTAAATGGAGAAACAAAAAAATTTTTCTGCAAAGTCAAGGACTTTGAAACAACATTTAAGTCAAACAAAACAATAATAAGTGATCAGAATGGTGCACTCCTTACAGTGGCTGATAAAGCAATCGAAAGATGGGAGAGATACTTTAGTAAGCAGCTGTATCTTGCACCTGATGTATATCAGAACAAATCTAATCAGGATAATTAGACAGATGAAGAAATGCCCCCAGAGGCAGATGATATTGCAGGTATCATCGCTGGACTGAGAAATCAGAAAGTCCCAGAAACGGATGACATCACGACAGAGCTGTGGAAAGTGGCGGGTCATGAAATGAATAGTGAACTATGCAAGCTGTTAGCCCATGTATGAGAAGAAGAACATGAACCAAAAAAATGGAAGGAATCCACAGTCCTCAGGGTTTAAGAAGGAAGGTAATCCCACAGAGTGAAGCAACTATAGAAGAATAAGTCTCCTGAATGTTGTGTATACAATTTTCTCTATTGCACTATACAACAGGTTGATACCCTATATGGAAAGCACAGTTTTCATATGAATATCTCTACAATAGACCATATTTTTACCCTTAAACAACTGGGTGAAAAGACGTATGTATTCAGACACCCTATGTGGATACTTTTGTTGAATTAGAGGCAGCTTATGATTCTCTGATTAGAGAGAAACTCTACAGTGCAATGAAGGAAATGAGTATCCCTAAAAAACTTATAGGACTAACTAGATGTACTATGGAGGATAATATTTGCCAAGTCTGGATGAGCGGAAAGAGTAGTGGCTCATTTGGTGTGAACACAGAGATAAATCAGGGTGACGCACTGGCACCACTATATCCTTATAGGATTCAAATTCTCATTCATGCGGCAGACGTGTCCAAACCACTGGAGTTGCCGTCTTTCTAGAGTAGTTTTAAGTTCGGCTACTCCTAGCTGCTCTCTAATGCTTTCATTCCTAATGCGATCCCTTCTAGTTCTGCCAACAGATCTGCGAAGGAACCTCATTTCTGCTGTTATGTGACTAGAGTGCCTGTCTAGCATTGTCCAGCTTTCTCCGCCGTAGGTGAGTGTAGGTAGGTAAACAGACTTATATACGTGCATTTTGGTCTTCTTGTCTACTTCGCGATGGCCGATAATGCTATTAGTAGTCTGGTAACATACCTGATTCGCCTTACATATTCTACTTGATATTTCGGCATCCATCTTACCAGAACTACTAATTACGGTCCCCAGGTAAGTATATTCAGTCACCACCTCAAGTGTCTCGCCATTACAGATCAGCTGGACATCTTCTCGCTCTTCCCTCGCCATAACCAGCACTTTACTCTTGGAGGTGTTAATTTTCATCCCTTTCCTGAGCAACTCTTCTTCCCACTCTACCAAAGCTTGTTGTAGTTTGGTCTTCGTGTCGGCTATTAGGACTATGTCATCCGTGTATAGAAGGCTTTGTATAAGGACAGTTCTCAAATTCCACTTCCCAATTGTTGTCCACGCAGTTCGGCGTTTACAGATTTTGTGGATTTCATCCATTACATTTATAAATAGAAGGGGACTTAAGCTATCTCCCTGTCTAACTCCTCTCGCAATTGGAAAAGGTTCCGATTCCATACCGTTCATCCTTACCACTGCCATGGCTCCTTGATAGGCTGACTGTATGGCCGCCAGCAAGTCTCCAGGTACACCCTTGGCTATTAGGGCATTCCAAATTTCTTTTCTTGGAACCACATCAAACGCTGACTTCAGATCAAGGAACGCAAGATACAGATTTTTATCTCTGTCCCAAGTTTTTTCAGCAATATTTCTGAGAACAAAGATGTGATCCTGCGTCTGTCGGCCTGGACGTAAACCAGCCTGTTCCGCTTCTAACTGCCCTTCCACAATCCGTCGGAGTCTCCTTTCTAGTATAGAAGTATAAAGTTTATAGACCACTGATAGCAGACTAATGGGTCTATAATTTTTGCAATCTGTCGTGCATCCTTTTTTATAACTCGGGAGGATTATGCAATATTCCCAGTCCATGGGAATTTTCTTTCTGTCATATACTTCTTGGAACAGCGATTGTAGTGCTTTAAGAAGTTCCTGACCACCGAATTTTAAATATTCTGGTGCGATTCCATCCCTTCCTGATGCCTTACCTCTTTTTAGCTTATGGATTGCATTTTCTATTTCTTCTTCCTCTATAACCTCCAGGCTTTCTTGAATATTGGGCTCTTGTTCTTGATAATGGTCTGTTTCTGGATTTTCGGAGAATTGTTCCTGGAAAAATTCCTTCCATCTGCCAAGGATCTTTTCCTTGTCTGTAAGTAGGATTCCATCGCTACCTTTTACATTTCTAATAGGCTTGCATTGTTTTCCTCTTAACATCTTAACTTTTCGCCAAAATGTTCTTATAGATTCGCGATGATCCTCGCTCAGCCTTTTACCAAACTCCTCCCACGACTTCTTCTTCGCCTGGCGTATGGCTACCTTACATTCATTCCTGGCTATTCGATATAAGTGTAGCTTTCCTTCAGTTCTATCCATAAGGTATGCTTTCCAGGCAAGCTTCTTCCGAGAAACCAGTCGTTGGAGATCATTGGTCCTCCAGTCTGTCCGCTTTCCCTTGCCAGACACTCTCTTCTTCCCACAAACTGTATTTGCTGTTTCCAGAATACATATTTTCAGTGCCTTCCATATCTCTTCCACATCTCCATCGAATGACGTTTCCCTTCATTTATTTTCCAGGCTTTCTGTAAAGAGGGCCCTTTTCTCTGGGTCATCCAAGGCTCTTACGTTGAGGGTTTCAAATACTTTTGTTTTCCTTTTATACTCTGGGATGATCTTTGTATCAGCCACAAGTAAAAGGTGGTCGCTGCTTATCTCCGCTCCTCTTACTACTTTTATGTCAGCGAAATACTGCCTTATGTTCCTATCATATATGAAATAGTCAATTATACTATTTCGTTCCATGCATGAGAAAGTGATTTTGTGGATTCTCTTGTGTGGATAGAAAGAATTTCCTATGAGGAAGTCATTATGCACGCAAAAGTCTATTAGCCGTTGTCCATTAGTATTCCTCACATTCTCACCTCCATGCAGCCCCAAAACTCCATATCCAGATCTTTCATCATTTCCTGTTCTGGCATTGAAGTCCCCACTCAGGATTACTGACCTTACTTTTCCTTTAGCTTTATCTACTATTTTTTGCAAATCCGAGTAGAATGCCTCCTTGTCTGCTACACTAGCATCTTCCGTTGGTGCATACACCTGGATTATGGAAATCTTACCTATGGTCATCTTAAAATCTGCTACAATCATTCTTGGAGATATCGGCTCCCAGTCCTCTAAATGATCATACATATTAGGCGACATTACTAGACCCACTCCCTCTTTAGCGAAAACCCCTCTAGGTACTCCAGCATAAATTAGGGAGTAATTATTAGCCAATTTCATTTCTCCACTGCCCTTTTTCTTCACTTCACTTATACCGAGGATTTCTACTTTGTAGGTCCTCATTTCCTCCACCAGCTCGACCTCCTTCCCAGTTAAAGTTTTTATGTTTCACGTTCCAATTCGTATATCCCTTAGTGCGCCAGGTCGTTTCCTTGAATACAGTCCACATCCGAGGCTAGTTGAATTGCTTTGAATCGTTGATTCTCCAGACGGGTGATTAGCCCAGTGCTGGAGGTCCCGTATCCTCGGGACAACTGGCCTCCTGAATATTTATATTCCCTCAGGAGGAAGGGTGGCCGGGCTATACCCCCCAGCACTGGGTACCTGTTGGTCTACGGGTCTTTATTCTGTATATATTCAGACCGACCCTCCTAAGAGGGATCCCCTATCCGCCACCCGGGGGACGCGCTCCCTAGTGGACAGGTTCCACCGAGAGAAGACAATACTTCCCTTACCAAATAATCAATAATATTTGTCCATCTTACGTTTACAATCTCCTCCAATTTATATCATCTATCCACTCCATCTCCACAAGATATCGTACTTCTGACCTTTATATCCATTTCCACAGATCTGCCTCATTTCAATATTCCTTTAGTCTGTTCCACCACATAACATTTACATAATCATAACATTTTTTTACATTCTTATCTTACATGCTAAACTCAGTTTGTTATTTTCAACAAATTAATGAATTAAAATAATTAATATATTTTAATTTATTATTTATTTGACCGCACCCCTGACTAACTCCTTCTCATATTATATCAACGGTCAACCATCTCTACATCATTAATAATATTTGTCCGTCTTACGTATACAATCTTCTCCAATTTATATCATCTATCCACTCCATCTCCACAAGATATCGTACTTCTGACCTTTATATCCATTTCCGCAGATCTGCCTCATTTCAATACTCCTTTAGTTTGTTCCACCACATTTTGAAATTCAATCCCACTTAAAATCCACCATGCAGCATCCTTATCCACATTTAAAACCCTCATATTTCAATTCCTCTTCACCATCCAATCATGTGCTGCTTAATTTTTATTATGTAACAAGATTTTATTTTATTCTTTTATATACTTAATTATTTTTCATCAGATTAATGAATACATTGCACACAACCTCTAATCAATTATATATAAAATACATTGTATTTCAAACCATACTGCAATTGTACCACATAACTTATGATTTCTTGATATTTAGAATATAATAGAAGAATCAACTTTATTCTTTATTGGTATATTATATACATTTACAATTACTTTCTCTAATAATTTATACTATTTCAATATCAACAAATATTTTAATTATCATTTATTATACCTTGTAACAATTAACATATATTGTTGGTATCTTTTTAGCCCTGAAGGAGACCTACAATGTAGGTTGAAATGTTAGACAATGCAATGAACATACTATTATATAATATTGTATTTTATATTTTGACCACACCACCGACTTCTTCTGGAAAGAGAAATATAAGAGAATAAAAAAGAAAATATTAAATTAATACCATGTAGACTACTTCTTCTGGAATTAGAATCTACGGTCAACCATCTCCACACCATTATATTTTCTTATGTTTTTCCAGATCCAGATTTAATAAAAAACATCATATGTAAGAGGAGGTTTGATGAACAAACTAAAACTTTTCAAGATACAGTATTTAGTGAGAATAATGATATTAATCAATATTTTAAATTGATTGACCAAAACAATATAAAAAGTAAGTACTTTGATTAGAAATTTAATCTCAAAGATTTATCATTTTGTATATTTCAGTATTTAAAACATAAATTTCTTATTAATTCCAGGACAAGTCCCTTTAGAATAATATTACAGGAACAGAATCGTGGGCTTTAGAACCTATAAATAACGAGATAATAATACATGATACTTATAAAATTAATGGAATAAAAAAAAATATACAAAATTACTAAATAATAATTAAAACAAACAAATAATGAATATACATATTTACAATTTTTTATGCAGTAAAAACATGCAGAATAGGTCACATAATATAACGCCAAAGTAACAAACGGCTATTCTTCACACAAATTGAAGCATGTCAAAAACGACGGTAGTAATTCTGATGAATCAGACACAAATTCGTATCGGGGTAAAATACGAAATGTTTCACACGGAACAAAAGTGATGCTTGACGTAAAAGTGCGTGGTAACATGAATTCAAATTTCCAAATGCTAGAGATGTTATACGATCCGGGAGCTGCTGATTCTGTTATTAGTAAGCGAACTAGGCAGCAGTTAGGATCACCGGAACTTCGGCCCACACATAACCTTGTTGCTTACACAAATTTACAGCTGGTAACACTAGAAAAAACTAAAGTTGAGGTTAATGCTTTCGGAAAAATACTCACTCTGACCATTACCGTTATACAAGAAGATGAAACTCCATTGTTCAGTATGGACTGGGTTTTAAAATTTAATCTACCACTACCCGAAGGGGCACGTATTTGTCATCTAAAACCAAATGTAGGAGATACGAAATTTAATGGTTCAATGGATTAATTGTAATCCATATCTAAAGGTATTTTCTTACCGGGTTTAGGCAAAATGAAAAACTATAAAGCGGTCGTTCACTTGAAAGATAATGCTCAAGCAAAAGTATTTAAACCTAGACCAGTCCTGTTTGCTCTTCGTGGAAGTGTTGAAGAGGAAATTCACCGTTTGATAGATCAAGAGGTTCTTGAACCAATTGATACGAATGTCGAAGCTATTAAGTGGGCGTCACCTATTGTAATCGTTATCAAACCAACAGGTAAAATTCGGATTTGCGCAGATTTTAAGGTAACAATAAATCCTTACATCTCTAGTTATCAACACCCAATGCCACGTTTCGAAGATATTATAGCCACGTTTCGAAGATATTATAGCCACGTTTCGAAGATATTATAGCCACGTTTCGAAGATATTATAGCCACACTTTGAAGATATTATAGCCACGCTTCAAGGAGGTACGGTTTTTTCGGTTCATGATATGCGTGATGCCTATTTACAGATAGATGGAAAGATGAAATTTCCCAATAGATGAAAATTCACAAAAATATTTTATAATTTCAACACATGTAGGTTATTTTAAATATAAAGGCTAACATTTGGAGTAAATTTCGCACCAGAAAAATTTCAACAGATAATGGATCAAAAGATGACAGGATTAGAAGGAGTAGCATGCTTCCTAGATGATCTAATTAGTAGCGGGAAAGATAAAGAAGAACATCTCAAACGTCTCGAGGCAGTTTTGGAGAGACTGTCTAAGGCAGGTATGAAATTAAACATGGAAAAATGCAAATTTCTACAACAATCGATCGTTTATCTTGGCCATAGGATAGATAAATATGGCATTCACCCAACAAACTAACACATAGAACAATAAAATCAATGCCCTCACCATCTAATGTCAAGGAGCTGTGTTCATTCCTCGGCTCTATTAATTATTATCAAAGATTCGTACCAAATCTCCAAGGAACATGTACTCAGTTACACAGATTATTATAGAAAAGGAGTAAAATGAAGTTGGACAGATAGTAAAGAAACAGTATTTAGTTCTTTAAAGGATACGCTAACATCAGCGGCAACACTTTTATATAACAACCCAGACTTACCTTTAGTAGTTGCGAGCGAAAACGAATTAGGTGCGGTTCTAAGCCACAGATTTCCAGATGGTTCTGAAAAACCCATTGCATATGCATCAAGAAAACTTTCTAAATCGGAAAAACACTATTCAGTAATCGAACGAGAAGCACTCGGGTTAGTGTTTGCAGCAACCAAATTCTACCAATATTTATTCGGTAACTATTTCATTCTTAAAACGGACCATAAACCACTTGTTCAGTTACTTGGAGAGCATGCAGAACTTCAAAAATAACAGCTAATAGAGTGGCTCATTGGGCTCTTACTCTCAGTGGATGTAACTACACTATCAATTATATTAAAGGAGTAGACAATTCGGCAGCAGACATGTCACGCTTACCATTGGACATTGAAAGCAACAGACCTTAGGACTTCGGGAAACATGTGCTACACATTCAAAGAGAAAGATTACTATTAACTAAGAGTATATTAGGACAAGAAATCTACAAAAATTCTATTTTGCTGAAAGTGTAAGGTTTCATCGAAAGAGGGTGGCCTGATCGAAAAAAAATTAATGAAGGAATTTTTGCCATACTATGACAAAAGAGAAAAATTATCCTTCAAGGATAAAACATTGCTATGGAAAGGACGAATTATAATTCTGTCAACCCTAAGGAAATCTTGTTTGGAAATGTTGCACCAAGGACACCCTAGATTTTCAGCCATGAGATCTGTTGCTCGTTCTCATGTATGGTGGCCTCGAATTGACTCCGACATTGATGAATTTTGTTCAGAAATGCCGAAGCTGTCAAGAAAATCGTTCAGCCACTTTGACTATCTCAAGTGAAGTCTGGTCCAGAGTGCAAATAGATCATGCTGGGCCATATGAAAATAAATATTGGGTTGTGCTTGTGTACGCGACCTCAAAGTGGTTAGAAGTAATCCCAATAAATAGTCCAATGAAAGGATTCGGTTATTAAGGGAAACCTTTTCAAGATTTGACTTACCGAAAGTCGTAGTGTCCGATAACGGACCTCAATTTACTTCAGAGCCTTTCAAAAATGTTTGTACTTCAAATAATATATAACATACTACGACAGCTCCTTATCACCCCAAATCTAATGGATTGGCCGAACGTTATGTACAGACATTTAAAAGGCGTTTTTCAGTTTCAAAGAGTGATAAAATAGACATACTCATCTCATACTCAAACAGTTAACCAGATTCCTTTTTCATTACAAAATAACTCCCAATAGAACCCCAGCGGAAATTCTTCTTACTCGCCAATTACGAATTCGTTTCAGTTTGATGAAACCAGACCTATCTCGAGATCTGGAAGTCGCGCTAAGCACTCAAAAGAAGATAAGTAACAGAAAGTCTCGATGGAAAAGTTTCTTTGCCAGTCAAACTGTGTGGGTGATGAAATATCCTACTACTGGAAAGAAGACGTACGTGAGAGGAGTCGTCAAAGAATGCATAGGTAGATCAACCTATTTTGTGGACGTTGAAGGAAATTTCGACACTTCCAATTTCGTACCCTCTCTTGACTCTTGCAGCCATTACTTCGCCAACCTCTTCTTTTCTTATTAGAAAATAATCTATTACAGATCTTTCACTTTTTCCTGGTTCCTCTCTGGTGAATCTATGGATTTTTCTATGTGGGAAGAGAGTGTTTGCGATTCTTAATGCATTTCCAACACAAAAACTGAGGATTCTTTCGCCATTATTGTTGACACTGCTTTTGCTGAACTTTTCAACGACTCCATTCCACTTTTCCTTCTCACATCCTACTCTGTCATTTAAATCTCCAAAAATCATCGGGGTGCCTTCACAATCATCAACTTTTCCCTTTGCTGGTCATTAAAGAACTTTTCTTTTTCATCATACCTAGCATTATCATTGGGTCCATATGCTACTATAAGTGAATGTATTTTATCACCTTCTAGGATATCCAGAACCATTATTCTATCATTCACATATTTTATCCCTCTTGACTGGCAAGCATAAGTCATTGTGGTATAAAAATTCTACTCCACTGGCCGCCCTCTTGTTTTCACTGACACTCGAGAACAGAAGAGTGTAGTCCAGTATTTTGATTTTGCCATTGCCTTTCTTCTTTTTTTCTGTAATCGCATGGATATCGATCTTTGCTCTCTTCATTTCTTCCACCAGTTCACACTCCTTTCCATTCAGGCCACATACGTTCCAGGTTGCAAGTCGAGTAAACCCTTTTCCACGCCGTGTCGAATTCCGCAAAATCAGTCCAGCTCTATTTCTTACATTGTTAGTGATTTGATTAATTTAAGGGGAGTGGGGTATCAGCCCACTACCCCCGAGTCAAGTGGAGGGATTACCTCCTCATAGCATCCTGGCAAGCTTCCCCGCCCAGGGCGGCTACCTAGGGTAGGTGACCCTAGGCTGTGAACTGTATTTGACATTTGTCTGTAGTGCATGGGTGAGTGTCAGAGTTTTTGTTCCCCCCACCTGGAGGACCAGCAGCTGGTTGCAGTCTGACGACTGGGCGATGGGGTCGCTACTTCCCTACGCCACAAAAAAAAATATATACAAAGGAAAATATAAATATCTACAAAACATACTAATGATAAACACAGATATATACAATAAATACTGAGATATAAAAAAAATAATAAATAAAAATAAAATGACTTCTATCAATTAATTGCTGGTGATCAACATAATTATATAACTCAGTAATTTTTACAAGTTTGAATTTGTAGGTGGGGGAATAGGAGTTGTTTGAAGGAGTTTATGGACGTGGTCTGATGTATGGAGATGGGTAAGGAGTTCCATAAGAAAGTAGCATGAATGACTAAGGATTTACTGATGGAAGTGGTTTTATGGGAGGGGATGTATAAATCTATAGATTAAGATCTGGTATTGAGATAGTGGATAGAGGAGTGTAAAGTAAGGAGTTCTAAGATGTAAGGAGGATTAGACTAATGAAGAAAAATAAAGTAGTTGGATGATGCCTTCTGGGGATACTATTGAAATTTAATGTACCGAAATTCTACTAAAAGTTGTGTACATAAATAAGCATAATAAGGAATATATACAAATTATAGAAATCAATCAAATATATACATTATTGCCTCTTTCGGTGGAAAATTTAAAAGTTATGTTGAGTAATAAATGCAAAACTTTAAATGTTGATTACTCATCTGGAAAGCTACTAGAACCTAACCAAATTATAGGTGGGTTTTGTTTAATGTTTCTTGATGAACAAAATGACATAAGTCACATTCTATAACCCGTCCTCCCTTAAAAGATATTGTGATTTTAAAATCATAAATTTGCACGTCTTTTAGTTATTTTCTATTGTAACTTTCTTCAGAAAGGGTTTTCGAAAAAAAGTATTTAAGTATTTTCTTCTCAAGATTAAATTTTCTATGAGATGGCATAAAAAAAAAAAAAAAAAAATTGAAATTTTCATTAGGTTGGAAAATACCCTAAAAATTTGTTTTCTTTTTTTGCCCTATTAGGTACTTAAATCCTCTTAGCAAACTCTAATGTCAAAGATCATATGAAGGAAACATAAAAATTTTGTCTGGAAGAAGAAAATGACGACTTGTTTAAGTTTTGACCACTGTGCGCCAGTGCCCCTTTTCGTCTGATTAAGTGCATTTTCTAAAGAACTGTTTCAAATATGTCAACACTTATTTCAGTGATTTAGAAAGATAAATGTATTCTCTAGATGTTTTATTCTTTATTGTTTTATTATTTTTGGCCGTTTAATTACAACTGGTGCTTGATTTTCAAATTTAGTTTGAAAATTGATTTTACTGGTATTTTTTATTGCCAAGACCAATTATTTTTTGTGTTTTATTATTCTCTGACCACCCAGCTTTAATAAAAGACAAATTATGAAGAAATTAAGCCAACTGCTGAATCTCAGTGACCGAAAAACTAATTCAAGTAAAAGTTGTCAATCCACCATGTTGGACGCCATTTTGGGATAGTGAGGCCACTTTTTTTTTTTTTGTAGAAACATTGACTTTTTTTAATATATAGTTACAAGAAACACAGCAACACACAGCAATTGGTGCAGGACTAATGGACTAAGCATCAATCCTAGGAAAATTAATGTGTGTATCTTCACCAGGAAGAAAAAGGTGTTTATTAAAATGCTGGAAATTAATGATATCCAACTGACACATAGCAAGGAAGTAAAACATCTTGGTGTCATTTTGAACCTTAAACTGTCATTGACTAAACATGTTCAGTACATAACAAGTAAAGCCCTCAAAGGTCTATGGGGCTGTAAAAGAGCGATAGGGAAAAACTGGGGACTCAAACCTAAAATGGTATACTGGCTGTACACAATGACAGTTAGACCTATCATATTATATTCAGCTTTGCTTTGGTGGCATAAAACAAAGACTGCAGCTAATTCTTCCTTCTTAGGAAAAATCCAAAGACTAGCATGTATGATAACGGGTGCGATAGGCTCTACACAGACTGCTGCTATGGAGGTATTGTTGAACATGCAACCGCTGCGGCTGGAGGTGGAGGCTTGAGCAACAAATAAATTATACAGGCTAAGCAAGCTGAAAAGCTGCTCGGTAATCCCCTGTCAAGGTGGACATACAGTACTGCTGTACAGGATTGGATATGACAAAGTGCTAGCCATGCGCTCTGACACTCTAATCCGTTAATATCTGGACCGCAAATATGGGGTTGAGATAGAAACCAGCAGACAACACAAACCAAAAAATGGTGTTAATTATTATACAGATGGCTCTCTAATAGCCTATGGCTCAGGAGCAGGCATCTATCTTAAAGATAACAAAGAGCCGGATAGAGGCTTATTATTCTATACCTCTTAGCAGATATGCTTCAGTGTTTCAATCTGAGATACTAGCAATT